>CM033641.1:29460155-29643104 GCA_019512145.1 Engystomops pustulosus
TATATGATGAGGTTTTTTCCTTGCAATTTATTCTTGGTGTTGGTTTAGAAAAAATGCTGTTATATAGTACAAGCAATGTAGCGGAGTTCTCTTCACTGAACACAGTACGGACCTTCTGCTCTGAGTAACTGCTGCTGTATGCAGACAAAAGGCTGCTTACAGCAGTGACTCAGGGAGGCAGTTATGTGAATTATCTCACTCCAGTGAACAAAAGTTCAGCTACAATCCCGGAGTATAAATGTATTTCATTGTACTAACATTATTTATTAAATTTTTGGCTAAAAACTTGGCATTTTCAGGAACACCCCACCGGCCCATTCCCCGCTGCCCCCTCCCACCCCCGACCACTGTCCCCCCACTGTGTCTGAGATGCTGAGTGGTTAAAATGTGTTGTCGGTAATACAAATTACCTTTTCAATCTGAACCCTGGTTAGGCTGTTCATAATATTATGCTGTGTTATCCAAAGAATCACAATTGACTCCATTGTTAATATCAACAACAAGCATTTACAGTAAATAGACTTTTCATTGGGGTATATTCAGACTCTTGTTTTGAGTTGGAAATACTGCACTGATTTCTTAGTGATATCATAGGAGAATACAAATCCCACCATGTGAATAGAAACTGACTACTACTGAAGCCAACTAATGGTCATTGGTATAAGGGCAGTGAAAATACTACAAGGAAACCTACCATCAGGAATCTAACTATTAGGGCAGATCCGATGGTAGGTTCCTACTTACATCCTTAACTATCTTTCCCTAAGTTTATAACAGTTCCAAACACAATGTAAATTTTATCTAACTAATATGCACATCTTCAGCATGGGCTACTGGTAGTAGCTTCTCCAGGCTGTGAGAAATAAGGCTACTCCATACCCCAGCATCCTTTGCTGTCCCACTTCTTTCTGCGCTATTGATATTCAGATTGTGTTTGCTACTTCGAGCTCTTCGCATGCACAGTAGCTCTTTCTCAGCGCCTGCGGCAGGTTGCATGCACATATTGTGGCAGCTGCTGACACTGAATACCTAACTGTGCATATGCAGAGCTGGAATAAGCAAGCACAATCTGTATACAGGGCTGCAAGTGCCATGAGGCCTGATGAAGTTCCTGCCTCAGGCGGCAGATCAGGGACCTCTGTTGGGGGCAGCATATTACTGCCGGTTGTATGGACTTGCCAAAAGCTTTAGGGCGCCGATTCAATTGACAGGCAGAGTGTATACTGTCAACTGGGGAGGGCCATGTATACTGTTTACTGGAAGGGGGCATGGCTTTGTATACAACCTACCAGGGGTGAAATGGTGAGCCTTTGCCTCCACAGCCAATAAAGTACAGTACTTTGCTTCTTTAAACAGTGCCATAGAAAGAAGCAGCAGCGCACATTTCCAAACTACTGCTCCACTCATTTGGTACACAATGGACTCCCGTTATCTTGATCTATGGGAGTCCCACCAATTGGGCCCCCATGACCAGTGTGTGATCTCCTGTCCTGTGGAAAGCAGGTAACTTTTATTAAATGGACAACCAAAATTACTTTAAGGGGTTAAGACAAAAAAATTAAATTCCAATATATTATGAAAAGAATTGGCATCTGTGATGAAAATGTCCGACATCACTATTGAGTTTGCCAAAGGGTAACAATTCCTTCTCAATTATCATGTAACCACCTGTTTCCAGCAGAATTTTTGGATAACACGCTCCACAACATGCCGGTATTTCACATTTTGCAAGAAGCTTTATCTTCCATAGCACAAATACCATCATTATGTCTACATTAGGTTACGGTGACATATATCCTCCACTTATCTGGAGCAGATATTTCATGAATATGAAGGTCATAACATTGAGTGATGGCACCATTAACATGGTGAATCATCATGTGACATTCTGCGATGGGCTTTACATTTATCTGTTGATGACAACATGAGATTTTGTCAAATGACCATTTATATTTCATCCAGGACATAAATGGACGTGAAAATGAGGGGAATGACGACTGCATTTCTCTTCTTGGACAAATGCGCAGTATAAATAAAATGATACATTGTTCTTCTTACATCTCTGATATGGAATCATAGAAACGATACATTGCAAATGGGAAAATAACACAGGAAAAAATTATTCTATTACAGTTTTTACTGTATTTATTGTTTAATGAAGATTAAAGGAAACCTACCATTTAATAGGTAGATCCGGTGGCAGGTTCCTCTAATAGATGCCATTGGAGCCCTTTTTAGGGCAAATTTTTCACTGGCCCATGAATTTGTAAATCTTGGGGCGTGGAGTAGGCAGAGCTGAAGCTTCATGGCGCAGATGCTCCACACCCCACTAGCCTCTTTCGATCCTCCTACCCAGAGATGTTCAGCTTTCAGCTCCTGGTAGCTGCATGCACTCGTCCGCCCTCTGCATGCTATGTATACAGAGCCGGCAGCTGCATGTACTCGGCTCCAAAGTCGGAGCTACTGCGCATGCTCAGGCTTCAGAAACCAGCATGTGCAGCCGCCAGCTGATCACGGACAAAGGAGCTGCACGCAGAAAATATAGTAGGAGGATTGAAAGAGATTACTGGGGTGTAGAGTAACCGCGCCTTGTAGCATCAGCTCTGGCTACTCCAAGCCCCAGTAGCCTTTCACACTTATTTGCATATTTGGGCAATAAAAGATTTCAAAACTTATCGGTCAATGGCATTTATAAGAGGAACCTGCCACCGATCTACCTTAATAGGTAGATCTGAGATGGTAGGTTTCCTTTAAAGGGGTTGTACGGGAAGAAGCTGTGCCTGGGGAGCTTCCGGCCACCTGAGGTTGACGGCCTTGCCCTCTCATCCCTATCCTATCCTCAGCACTGTATCAGGCATTGGGATATGGTGACGGATGGGTGTGGCCAGTCACCTCACCTGGCCGGAAGATACCCGTGCACAGCTTCCATGCGCCTGTAAACCATGGCACAGAACATTGGGAGCAACGGAGGTGGTGAGTACGCATTTATTATTTTTAAAAGCCCACCCTAGCTTGACCCCTGATTTATTTTGCAACTCTCAGACAACCGCTTTAAAGAAATATCCTGAATAAGAGAGAAAATGCGGTGAAGGTGAGGTATCCATTATTATTCATGTTGTCAGCATTTTATTTAACCTTTCGGAGGTTTTCCTCCGTCACGGCATTCACCATATAAGGTAATTATTTTTATAGTTTCAAAGGATGTGGGAATACCTAACATGATTAAACTTCTTAAACTATTTGATTAACTGAGACAAAAACTCTCATCTAAGACAAATCAATCCCATCTGAGACACATAGTCTCAACGAAAGGTCTCAACAAGAGTAGAGGAAACCAAGTGGTGTATAATGCTCCTTAGTACTTTTTATGTTTAAATTTAATTTTTTTTACTTGTTTTAGGTCCCCTAAGGTACCTAAACTCTAGAGGTCTATCACTCATAAAAACCACCCTGCAAAATAATGTGCAATGTATGTACTGCATTAGGCAACATATTACAGTGCTTATTAATTGATTTCCATATAGCATCTCGGAGATCCCAGCTGTCACAGCATTGACTGTCCCCCCAATGACATCATTGAGCGGGGTCGTTAATCTGGACTAACATTGCAGCACCCATGGCCACTGCCATGGTTCAATTCCCACAATCGGTGAAGCAACAGTGATCATCAGATGTCAGTGGCAGGTGTCTTCTGTTTAAACAGCAGACACCTGCCCAAGTCCCTCTCTATACAGGTAAACTTTAAAAGATCATCCGTGCCGGCTGTAGCAGTAAGTGTTGTAACCATTACTTTACTGTACAAGCTTCTATATAGTTTTTTATCACTGTGCTTGTAAAAAGTAAATTCCCTAGAAGTCAGGTTTTCTATACATTTTTATTTCTATAACCATGGTGATGGTCTTCAATTATCTTGTGCACCCTTGCACTGCGGGAAGTGAGCACCATCTTTTTTTGTTTCCCCTTTAAAATACAAGCGTGGTGACACAATTCTGTCGAGTCTCGGTTTTAAATCGGTCATAAACGACAAGCAGTGACGCTTAAGTGCAGATTTTTCTGTTTTGTCGGACTATGAAGCCCCCGACACAAAAAATGCACACATACACTTAATAGATCTGGCCCATATTTTCTCAGACCAGATGTTCGCTATAATTCTAAACCTTGCATCGTAGAAAAAACATTCAAGTCCTACAGCAATAAATAAAGAAAGAATTAACGACTTGGCTACTGAGTGGCCTACTCCTAGAACTCCCTCTCTCCGAAAGATCCTGGTGAGAACGTACAATGATGGTCTGAATTTGCCCTCCTTCTTTCAACTGTATTGGTGGCCTCGGTGGGCCGATACAATTGAAAAAAGTGGAAGAACAGGTAGGAATAGTTACTGCTTAAAAATGCCATGCTGGCACTTCCACAGTGAGTAGTGTATTTTGGGTGTAGTTTGGTGGGCACTGTCCCATAAATGGTTCCCATCACCCGCCCTAGTTGTTTTTTAAAATTGCAAAAATCCTCTCTATAGCCAATATAATACGATGTCCACATTGTAGCCAACATAGCAACAGGTCCCCCACAGTATTTTATGTAGTCCACGTCCCCACAGTTAGCCAATTATTAACAGGGCCCCACTGTAAGCCAATTAACTGGCAATGTACTGGCAATGCAATAGGGCTCTCTAACACATCATCTGCCTCATATGCTTGAGATCAGTCAGTGGTCTTCTACAGTGTCTACCTCTAACTTAGTTTGATTGGGTAAATTCCATCCATATTCAATATGTAAATTTCCATTAACCTTTGCTTGATTTCACAACAAGTTTCACATTACACAACTACTGATACCTCCTACCATGTGCCATTTTTAACACAGGACTTTAAGCCTAGCTCCACATTATGCCCCTTTAACTCCGCTCATTTGCAGAAGTCAAGTTTTGTTTTGGTCACCTGAGCTTTTTACACTTGATTAATTACTTAAAGAAACCTACCACCCAATCTACCTATAAGGTAGATTCGGTGGTAGGTGAATCAAGGACGTGAGAGCCCTGCGTGGTCACTGCTCGAACCGGGGCTGCGCAGGGCGGGTCTCTTTCTGCGCATGCAGACGGCAGATCGGCGCCAAGGTCGCGCAGCTAAGCAGCTGCGCCCACATGTGAGTAGGAGGATAGGGCTCCGGCGTGGAGTAGCCGCCTTGTAACGTCAATTCGGCTACTCCACGCCCAGTGCCGTCATAACAAAATAACATATTAGGTAATAAGTTTACAAAAAATCCGGGACTCTGAGTTACCCTTAAAAGGGCTATCCTCACGTCCATTGAGTCACCTACCCCCATCTACCTTTATAGGTACATTGTGGTGGTAGTGCCCTTTTAAGTGTAATATATCCCTTATCTGTCGTATTAGGGTTTAGAGGTCTAACAGATTCTGATCAAGGTCAGTGGCTCAGACGTAAGTTAGGAGGGGGGTCAGCAATCAGATTTGCTACATTGATGAAAAGAAGTGACATTATTTAAGCTACTTATCCCAAGCTGAAATAGCTTTTAGCTTGGTGGCTTATTCAACGTATTTACGAGTACTGAACAAAATGGATTTTACTACAGAACCTCCTTTTAAGTCGTTTCATAAATTGTAGACAAAAAAGAAACAATGACTAAGAATGAGGCTTGAAATCAATTGATGGACCCTAAGTGAGCTCCTCCTTGAAACCGCTATAAAGATGTTATTAGGAAATTCCATTATCTCAATTTCTCATATAATGATATTCTCAGAACAGTTTAAAAGTATCAGAAACTATTAATTCTTTCTAACTTTTTTCCGAAACTTTTTATCATAATGGAAAGAAATTCACTTCATTCATTCCGATCCCTTGCTATTAAGAGCGCACGTAATTGTATGAATATGACGATATGAACAGCAATACAGAGGGAGTCACGAGGCATCAGACTTTATATTGGATGTGTTTTACTAGAGAACATAAAGAAAAGCTGTACAGAAGCTATAATATTGTTCTCTTGGAAAGCTAAGAGCAGCTTTCCTATGAATACTTTGTATGAATGCCTGGTTACAAATCGGGTGGTATACATTATGTAGTGGGCAATATTTCTTCCAGTTGTTTTAACCTTAAAGAAACCTACCATTGATTTGATGCAGTATGAAGCAACATACCTTGATATGTCTGAAACTAGCCTAGGGTTTATAAAGTTTGTAGTGTAATGTAATCTTGTGTTCAAAACCAGGGACGAAGGGCAATAAAGGAAGGATTGATAAGAGAGGGGCAGAGTCCCAGAAGGCTTTGGTTGGGACAGGGTGTAGCTATTGCCCCTTTCTGATTATTTATTAAGACCGACACAGAGGGGCAGTATTTTACTTACCCCCGTCCAGCGCATCCAGCAGCGGTTTCTCTCGAGTGATCGGTCCTGATCTCGCGGATTCACTAGGTCCGTTGCCGATATCCACTAGGTGTCGCTGGCTGCGCGAGTCGCTGGAGTTCAACCGGAGTTCTTTGTGCAGGTAAGTGCGGTCAAGCGACACTTTTTAAAAAATAACTCGGTGTTTTTACCGGAATCCGTTGGTTTTTCCGACGGCCACGCCCCCCGATTTCCGTCGCATGCAACAAATCAATCTTCACACTAGATGTTTCTTACATACATTGTGAAGAACCACTTTCTGCACTAATGTCTTTCTGAGAAGTTAGCAGAATGTGGACACATCTGCAATGTGTTTGTCGGCTGTGTTTCACTGTGTTCTTCCCTGTTTCTTGTATGTCTTTAAATTATCCTGGTTTCATTGTGTTCACTGTGTTCTTCACTAAATGTCTTCGAATGAAGATTTGCAGATGTATGGAACATCTGCATGTGTCTTCACGAAGAACACATGCAGATTCCATAGCTCTGCTTACATTATCCGAAGACAATGAGTACGAAAGGTTTTCTTTCCATAGTATGAGAACAATATCTGCATTGAACGAACACATTGCAGATGTTTAAACCGCGGTCATGTCTCCTTTTTGAAGTTCCACGAAAATTCCCATTTTAATAAAAAAATGAAGACAACGGTACCTGATTCCTTATGCTCCTTCAATAAAATTACAACATTTTATTTGGTCCCCCCTGAAAATGCTTGAGTCTCCCCATTACTTTACAGGGGTTCGTTATTGAAAACAGCACTCGAGCAGAGAACAAAATTTGACTCGAGTACCGTAGTCACTCAAGTATTTTTCGTGCTCCTCATCTCCACTTATTATCTTGGCCAATGTTTCTCCATCCAACTCAATAGAATATGTGAGGCTTAAAGGGGTGTGAGACCAAGTGTTGACCCACTCTCGCTCCTCAGTTCCATTTGCTCCAGTACTTCCTTGTTTTCGGGCCAGTAGTCATACAATGGGTGATAATGTACTAAGGGTCACGTGAGCTCATTTTCGTCGTGTTTGCCTGACAATTTCCCATTTGGCGCCAAATTGCCCCGGGTTTTGCGGCACGCATCGGATTTTTGCAGTCGGCAACCAGCTTGCACGCAACATATCGTGGCGCGGCGGACACGCACAGACTTTAACATTTAAAATGTGTCGCAAACAATGCACTTACAATGCACAGGGAGATCGCAAATGCGTCAAGCGACGCAGCCGGACCGCGTCACGACTTAGTGATCTCGCTGCGAACCCAATCCTCTCGTGACCACGCACCGCAGATCGCAGACAGGAACCGTGTAAGTAACTCTGGCCTCAATGAGCTACCTCCATGACACACGAAGTTTGGTGACTGAACAGCCCATGGCAAGGAAAACTTCGGTGCAGTGCGAGAATAGAGAGCCCTAGGAGGTAAGTATGTGTACCCCGGACCCCCTGGTTTTCCATATTACTTTGAATTGTTTTCACACTATATATCACTAAGGTATATTATATACTCTAATCATGGAAGTGTACCTACATTGAATTAACCTGTTAAACAGTTAATTTCAACATAAAAAAATGTATGTGATAGGAATACTAGGAACATCTGAATTAAATGGCCCCCACATTTACAAAAACCGTGCATCTGTACTACATGCATTGAGCTGTGTAGGGTGCAGGGCGCTAGTTTAGGTTTCTGGCCCGCTCTTCATGAAATCTGTGCCCCCTGCTCTACTGCTCCGCAGAGTGCCCAATTTTTCATTTCTTTGAAGCTTAACACTTTTCATATGTTCTTGCCAAGTTTTATGTTGCGACAGGAAAATCTATATCATGGACTCCGTCTTGGAAACTGACTTTGGATTGTGCATATTGGTAAAAAATTTAGAACTTAGATGGTAAGCAATGGATGTTGTGGAGCGCATGGGGTCCATCAGCGATGGGGGTCTCTCTGCTTCCTTGGTTTACAAATGCCTTCGACCAAGTGATCATCTTCTCAAAACGAGAAAAGTTCTGTTACTCGACACCTTTTTTTTTCAATGGTTACCTATGGCCTATGTCGCCCTCTATTTAAAATTATATTGAAGAACACATTCCTGATGAACAAGTGTACTGAAAGTAACCTCTCCAAACATGAGAAATTGTAATTGTTTTCAGTTTTTTTCATTTCCATAAAACAAGTTTACAAGATAAAGCGAAATGAAGAATTCTATTAGGCTTGTATAAACTGGATAGATGGATGAAGTTGTTTTTGCCTTAAAGTGGTTTGTTTCTTACTTAACATCGAGAGGAGGAGGCAGTTTTTCTATCACGCGAGACAGAGGAGGGTCCATCCTATGACCTAACGAAAATGAGGTTCTACTATCACTATAAACAGGCTGTATCATCTGCATCTAGAGGAAGCTGCACGTTCTACAATCATCAGAGACGGGGCAAATCCTCTAGGCCTAGAGGAGAGGACTTTACTATCACCACTCACCGATAGACGGGGCATCTCGCTAACGCCTGGAGAGAGTGGTTTAAACCATCGACAATAGACAGGGGCATCCTCTAATCCCTACACACTAGAGAGAGGTGAGTTTCTACCACTCACCATAGACAGGGCATCCTCGATACACCTATAGGAGAGGATGTTTATACATCCACCATAGGCAGGGGGACACATCTTCTAACACCTAGAGGAGAGGCGGTTTCTACGCAATCATCATAGACAGGGGCATCTTCTACAACCTGAGGAGAGGAAGTTCGTACCCCACCTAGACAGTGGAAAGTCCCTCTACACCTCGAGGAAGGATGTTCTTGCCATCACTAGCGACAGTGGGTATCCTCTACCCTAGAGTAAGAGGAGTTCTACTACATCACCTAGAACAGGGGGCATCCTCTCCCTAGAGAGGTGGTTCTACACTCCCCATAGACAGGGGGGCATCCTCTACCTAGAGGAGAGGTGGTTCAACCATCCCATGGACAGGGGGCTTCTCTCTATCACTAGAGGAGTAGGTGGTTCTACCATCACATAGACGATGGGCATCCTCTACCCCTGAGGAGCGGTGGTTCTACCATGCACCATAGACATGGGGATCTCTCTACACCTGAGGGAGGGGATCTACCATCCATATACAGGGTGGCATCCTCTACACCAGAGAGAGGTTGGTCAACCATCACCTGGACATGGGGCATCCCTACATCTAGGGAGAGGAGGTTCTATCTATCACCATAGACAGGGACATCCTCTCCACCCTAGAGTAGAGGAGGTTCTAATCCCATCGCCATAGACGTGGGCATCCTCTACACCAGTTGTAGAGCAGTTCTATAATCACCAACTAGACGGGGCCATCCTCTACACCTAGAGGAGAGAGGTTAACTAATCATCGACCAGACGGGATAGAGTGCCCACTGGGAGAGGTCCTATCACTAGACAGGGCATTACACCTAGAGGAGATGGCGGTTTCTACCATGCAAAAAAGCGGGGGGGTAACCATATGAACACTTTCACGGCATCCTCTAGCGCGCCTAGTGATTAAGAGAGGGAGTGCCCGGTCTCTAGGTGTGAAATGGAGGGAAAAAAAAAAAAAAGGGGGTGAGTAGGAAAAAAAAAAAAGAAAGAGAGAGAGGAGCTGGTAGTAAGTCTAAATCTAGAGACGAGAACCGAAGAGGAGCACCAATGCCAGAAGAAAAAGGGAGAGAAAGATCAAGCAGAGGATAAAGCATATAAGAGCCGAAAATAAAAAGCCGGAAGAAATCCAACACACCCGCTAGAAAAGAGTGATAGCCCGCCATAGCTTCCCAGATATGCCAT
Organism: Engystomops pustulosus; assembly: GCA_019512145.1. Taxonomy (NCBI): domain Eukaryota; kingdom Metazoa; phylum Chordata; class Amphibia; order Anura; family Leptodactylidae; genus Engystomops; species Engystomops pustulosus. The sequence goes on from CM033641.1 coordinate 29,470,323, forward strand.
ATAATATCGCCCCGATCCAGAGAATTTAATAAAAGAGAGTATAGATGAAAGGAGAAAAGAGAGTCCGGAAAGAATACGTCTCTCTCCCTTTTCCTCCTCTTATCCCAGCCTCTCTCTCCTCGCTCCTCCTCCCCCTCCCTATCTCTCCCTCCTAACTCACGCGAACAGCCGGGAGGGTGAGGTGTGGGAGGGGAAGGGGAGTCGTAGTAGATCTGGTGGAATGGATAAATGGAGGTAACTATGGGGGAGGGGGGACTTAGTAAAAGGTTGTTAGCTAGAAGGGAGGAAAATGATGTGTGCTAGAGGGAGGCGGTTCTACTCATCACCATAGCAGGGGTGAACATCCTCTACACCTCTACCACTAGAGAGAGGCTGCTCTACCATCACCCATGGACAGAGTGGCATCCTCTGACACCCCAGAGAGAGGGTTGTTCTAAAACTACCATCACATAAAAACAACGGGAAACGGGCGCATCCTCTACAAACCTACGGAAGGCAGTTAAAACATCACCATTAGACCAGGGGGCATCCTCTAACAAACCTAAGGAGGGCTGTTCTACTAGTTCTACTAAGGCGGTTCTAACATCTAAACTCTAACTATCTAACCATCACCATAGACAAGGGGGCATCCTCTAACACAGTGGAAGGCAGTTTTCTACAATTCCTCCTCATAGACAAAGAGGAATTCTCTTTAACTGTCAAACAACAGCAGTGAGACCTCTTCTCCTGCTTCATCAAGATTTTTTTTACTTGGTCTATTTTTACTTGTCCAAATAAAACTTGGTTGGAGATGTCTTTTTTTTTTTTTGTCTTTTTTGTGAGAATAAAAAAAATATAATGGGTTATGGGGAAACAAACAAACTAACCATCAAAACAACACAAATAAACCACCTCCCTTCGCGCCTCCTCGCTATTTACAACTGGACTTAATGAACCTGTGTTTTTTTCAACATTATCTACTATGATGCATATAGCAGTGCGTGCAGAGAAAAGGTGGTAGAAAAGCTCAATGAAGAGGAGAAAGTCTTTAGGGTGTGAAGGCCACCCACTAGTGTCACTATTCATGTCTGTCACAACTAAAAACACTTATGGTAACAACGATCTCACAGGGAGCATCTACCTAACACTGTCTGACAGCTTTATCGGATTCACTTTAATACAATTCTATCTGCGAGATCTACTGCATGATACAGATCGGAAATGTAGAACATCAAACAATATCTGGATTTTACAACACTTTTATCTAAGATAACTTCCAACCTTCGACGCTTCTGTGTATTTACAATCAAGATGCATAGTCACACAATAATACTTATATTCAAAATAAAGCCACACATACTGTCAAAGTCCTGGGACTATTCCTGTGATCTATGGCGATAACAACCACCGAGTAAACTTGTTTTTTTGGTATTTTTCATTTTTTTTAAATTTATTGTATTTTTTGCTCGCTTTGAGCTTTTATATTGAAAAAGTGAGGAAGTGGAAAGGGAAATTGGAAGAGCGTGCAAGTCCGCATTAATCACTGTACTAGAAGAGGGCGGCTTGCGCAAGTTTATTGATTAAAATGTGCGAGTTCTACATTGTCATAATGCAGGACGCTGAAAAAAAAGCATCCAAGAGTTAGCAGCTTTCCCGGCCTGTATATCTCAATACTGATTCCGCCGCTGTTATTATTAGGAGGCGATTTACAATCAAGGACGGGGGTTTTTTGATTGCAGATTTTATGAATATGTCAGTTGCCGTAGGATGCGGTTTCCTTCACTGATTCTAGGGATCACGTTGACGGGATAGCTTACTGAGTTATTGCTGCTTTCTGAAACTGTTACCTTGAGATATACACAAAAACCAAAACAAAAAAAAACTTGCAGTTATCGCATAATTAAGCAATGAGAGTATTTAAGCAACCAGACCCATGGGGACAGGTTTCACATAGGGTATTTAGATTGTAGTTTTAAGATACTGGCTGGGAGCTCGTCAGAATATGACATTCGTATACATTTATTCTGTGGCCATGCCTACTATATTTCTTTAACGTAAATTGAGTATTGATTGTAGTAGACCTTTGAACTTCAGGATATGTTCTGGGGTTTGTACATTGTTTACTACAGTGAAGCTAAATGAAGGTAATGCACAACGATAAAACTAATGATGGCAGCAAAATAACACAAATCACTTAATGTACCAAAATAAGTAATAAAAGTTGGAAGGTGAAAATATGTCTTATTATTTTATTGTCCTTACATTTTTAAGTGCATACATCTATTTTAATACGCAAAATCTAAGTATTTTAAAAGATATTTTGGCCAGGTTGATCACGCAGTCAAAGGTGTTGGTTTTTTGTAGTGGCCCCTGTAGCCACAAGACTAAAAAGACATGCGAGATGTACTATGTATATTAACTGTTTTATTCTCCTCTTTTGTGATCCACTTCCCTCCTGTTCCGGATCTCTGCGAGGCCTCGAGACGCTTATGAAGCTGACTGTTGCCACGTATAGTTTACCAGACTATGTAACGTTATAAAGTATTTCACATATACAAGTTCTAGGTCAGAAGATACTTATATACTCAAGATAAAGCCTACCATGAAAAGAATAAGCCAGAGTTGGGTTTTACAGCACATTTTTGTGCTGTACAAACTAGGCGTTACTCAGTAGATTTGGTAGTAGGAAGGACACATTTGCCTGATTTTCATGGATGGTGGGACAAAAAAATCACCACCAGAATGCTGGCGGCGGTTATAACTGAAATCTTATTCAGGCCCCTGGATAAATCCGGACGGGAAGAGGGAGGGGGGGGAAGGTGAAAAGGATCAAAGGGAATGAGTGGGGTGGTGGGATGTTGAGGGAGATATATCGGAGAGTGTGGGGGAGGAGTTGTGATGTAAGTTCAGGAGATAGTTAAGGAGGTTTGGATGATGTAAAGAAGGGGAGGTTGTGGGATAGGAGGGAGTGTAGGGGGGGGGAGCGATAGTGGGAGTAAGAGGGGTGGGCGGAAGGGGGCGTGGAGGTATAAAAAAGCGACTGGGAAGGAGACGTGGATACGGTAGAGGTGATAAAAGATGGGATAGTCAGGGGAGGGGTGTAAAGAAGTGGGGAGGTATGGGGAAGGGGAAGGATGATGTGGGGGGGAGGAGGGAGGGATCTAAGACGGTGAGTGAGGAAAGTTAGTAAGTGAGGCAGGGTTGAGAGAGGGTGTGGGGGAGGGGGGTGAGGAGGATGGTGTACATATTGTGCACCTGTAACTGGAACTATTAAGACTGAACACAATGTGCAAGTGCTTTTTTAAATGGCCCCCCTTTTAAAGAGGTTTTGAGTCCAGCCATGATCTTCATAGTCGCCATCTCTTATATTAAGCTGACTTGACCACCATGCTCTACTAGTAGAAGGTGTAAGCTTTCGTGCATAGAGTATGTGCCATTAGCCAGCCCTGGTATACAGGGGCCGGTGACTGCCATGGGCCCGGGCTGTCAATAATATATATCTCCTCAAGTTCCTGAATCACTTCTTACATATGAGACCAGAAATTAGCTTCTTGGCAAATGGAGAGTGTCCTTCTACCTGCTTTCACTCTGTGGTTCCAGGACGCTTAAGTGTCCTTCAAAGTCCTGAGATGGGCGCTTTTATACATATATACTGAGAGTAGGGAACATATATACAAGAATTTCATAGTGCAGTCCCTTCTCAGTATAGAATATATGGTGATTTGGGTGCTTGTGGCCCTCTATAAGGGCTGGCCCTTGGCACCATCCCAAACCACCTGTAATTTTTAATCGACTCTGCTGGTCTATAACAACCTCTTGTGGCAGTATTGTCAAAGCTGATAAACATGTTAAAGCAGGAAAGTTTGTGCACTCACGATCAGGCCCCAAACCATGTGTCGTTTGCCTCGCCTCACTGAAGATGCATGCAGATGGAAAGAAACTGTGGCATTCCACACCAAAATGGTTAAAATCCTTAACGGGAACCTACCACCACGATCTACCTATAAAGGTAGATCGGGTGTTAGGTGGATCAATAGGAACTTGAGGATGCCCGTTTTAAGGGCTAATCCTCACGTCCCCGCGCTGTTTGTGTGAATATATTATCGCTTTATCATTTTGTTACGCTCGGGGCTACTGGGACATGGAGTAGCCCCAGCTGAGGCTACCACGGCAAAAAAATGGGCCCTCCACGTCGCCTAGTAGCCACTTTACCCTCCTACCCACATCTCGGGCGCGCAGCTCCTTGCAGCTGCGCGCCCTCGTCCGACGAAACCTGCCGTCTGCGCATGTGCAGAACAGCAGCCCGCGCCTGTTGTTTTGGAGCATGACCGCACAGACGCAGACGTCAGTTCGTCGGACGAGGGCGCGCAGCTGCAAGGAGCGGCGCGCCGAAGATTAGCATAAAGCGATAATATACGTTCACAAAACATCGCGGGGACCGGGATGATTAGCCGCTTAAAAGGGCGATCTCACGTCCTATTGATCCACTACGCCGCGATCTACCTTTTAGGTAGATTCGTGGTGGTAGGTTCCTTTAAACTTGTATTTATTCCTCCATATATTAAAAATTAACACGTTTCTTTCCATACTGATAAACATGTGTTCGCTTAATTTGAAAAAAGTAAGATGTAATTAAGGACTAATGCTTTACAGCTTTTTATGTTTAAGTCCTGTCGAAGTGTTGGTGAACCTGTTAGAGACCAATGGCCCAAACTACAACCAAAACCCATTTTCAAAGTGCTAATCCGTAATTAAGCATACTCATTGCTCTCTGATCTCTCCCAGCTTTCAACCATATTGAGGCTCATTTACTAAGGGTCCGGCGATCGCCTTTGTTCGGGCTGTGGCACCGGGTTTCGGGGATTGCACAGCTGTTGGGGGTGGGTGGGGTGTAGACTGTTATAAATTAACAGGTGTCTTTGCTGGGATTTTGGCGTGACCAATAGTTTTTTAGCGCAGCTGGACTGGCCTTCCATGTGACCCAAATTGGGGTGCGGGCCATTGGACATACAACTTCTTGGGGCTGAGCGCGTGAATTTAACTTCTAAATTGTGTTACAAGCCCACCACTGTACATGCACCACTAAATAAATGGTGAATTCCGTCGGACCTAGCAGAGAAGTGAAAGCTACAGGATATGTGGGCGCACGATCTAGTGATTGTGTCACAATGCCATTATCTGTGAACTCTGTCTGAGGTAAATGTTCCCATTGGTAGCTTACCTCTGGATCCCTTGAACAGGTAGAATAGGGGGATCTGGAGTGGAAGCTTCCAATGATAATCCAGTTTCTTGTCCACTCCACCCTCACTCCCCTGCTGTTACATGGCAGCCAAGGATGATCGCTTCAACATAATGCGACACTGCACATCCTGGGCTGCCCCGATTGCAGGATAGGCCTTGTGTCCCTTCTGGCAACGCTTTGCTGGGATTGATGTCCTGGTGCCCCACCAACTGGGCTCTAATTGCCAGCTCTGCACCTGTGCCAAATTTCCCCACCACTGTCTTGTAATCTACAATTTGCCCTATATTCCTAAATTATGTTACTATTTCTATGACTTTTTTTTGTTGTCTTAGTTTATCAAATTGTAACGAAATCTCCTGTGAGTGGCATTGTTGGCCGGTAACGGCTTATACATAACCAAATTATTGTTTGCTTGTGGCCTGTCTTGCCAGTCGTGGTTTTCCATCACAGGATCATCTCTTTACCCTCGTGTGTTTGCTTTTTTTATGGTCCTTAATTTTCTTCGAAAGCTTCCCTTCAATGCTTTAGTTATTTAGCTATTCGACTTTGCTTGTGCATGTTGTTTGACCTACAGCTACAAATACACAATTCATACAATCAGTGGCAATATCTCCTGTGGAAACAAAGAAGACAGCGTGATAAAAATCAACCCAATCTTTCATCTCCCAATTCCATTATCAAGGAGGCTTATTACACTAAAACATTCATGGTCCTCACGAAATGGAGCGATTCTTTTAGAAGGTTTTAGAAGGTGGGGGGGATGTGTGGGGTCTAACATGTCTTGATAGAAACTTCCTGAAAGTGGACGGAATGGAGGGATAGAGGAGGGGGCGGTGTTTAGTGAAGGGGTCTGGAGGGGACAAGGAGGTCGGTAAGGGGTAAGGAGGGGGAAGTGAAAGGCGGTAGGCAGGTAGTATGAGAGGGAGGGGGGGGCTGGGTACAGGGGGGGGGGGAGGAGCGGGTTAGTGAGATAAAAGAAAATATTGTGAGGCGAGTGGGTGGAAGGAGGTGGAAAGGGGACGGTGATGGATATAGATAATAAGGGGGGAGTTGTGTCGAGTGGTGAACTAAGAAATTCGGAAGGGGAGTATAATGTGAGAGGATACAACTGAAGGTTAAAGAGGTGGGAGAGAGGGGAAGAGGTAGGGGTGGAGAGAGTTGGTGAGATGGGGAGTTGGGTGGGATGGAGGGAGTGCGCAGGAGGGGAGGTGGGAGGGGGGGGGGCGTGGAGGGTAGGAGCTGTGGTAGAAAGGGGGGGGGTTGTGTGGGGGGTAGTCGTTGCTGAGAACATTGTGTGGAAGGGGGTCTGGCGTGGTGGGAACACCGGATGCCGGGAGGGGGCGTGGGTCGGGTGAGGGTGAGGCGAGAGGGGCTGGTAGGTGGTAGTAGAGTATAGAGGAAGAAAAAGGGGAGGAGGTGGTGGGAGGGTTAATAATAGTTATCGGGGGGAGAGAGGGGAGGGGCGGGAATAAAGGCTAAGTCGGGGGGATAGATGGGGTATAGGGGGGGGGGGAGGGGGGGAGGGGGGGGGTGGCTTGGTGGTAGTGGGGTAGGAATTGATCTGTGATGGGGGGGGGGGGGTAAATGGAGAGAACTGGGTGAGGGGGTGCGGTGGTGGGATGGGAGTCGGGGCGGTTTTGAGGAAGAAATAGGCAGTGAGGGGTGAGAGCGCACCAGGGAGAGTGGATGGTGGGAGAAGTGGGAGGGTTGTGGAAGGGCAAGGGGAGTGAGCATTAGTGGGGACGAGTAGGGAGGGGGGGAGTTTGCGGGGGGAGATTGGAAGGGGTGGATGGCCGGAGATGGACGATGGATTGACTGGGATGTGGGGGAAGCGGCGAGGGGGGAGATGGGTGGGATTGTGAATAGTAAATGGGGTGCGGTGGGCGATAAAGTATAAGGCGTTGTACATGTGAGAGGAGCGGTCGTATTAGGGGGGAGGCCAAGTGGGGGAGTCGGTGGGCTGGGCGAGTAAGTGGAAAGTGGTTGGATGGTATGAGGGAGCAAGGATAGAAAAGAAGAGCCGGGTTGTGGAGCAGAGGTAAGAGAGCTCAGTGAGGGGGCGTGGATGGAGTGTGAGGGGGACCTGCCACAAGGAGGTAAGGGGAAGGATGAAATAGTGGCGGGCAATGGGTAGGGGATGAAAAGGGAGGGGGGGGTGAGGGTTGAGGGCACCTGGGGGGGGGGTGGCATGTCAGTTGGGAGTATCGGGAGGGGAGGGGCGGTTTGAAGGAGGGAGGGAGGGGGTTTGGTGGAAAGGTAGGAGGGAAGATAAAGGGTTGCGGGAGGGGAAGGGAGTGGGAGTGTGTAACAGAAAATGAGCGTTGTGACGTTGGAGGGGAAGTGGGATTGCGATTGAAACGAATAGTAATATAATTGGTATTTTCGAGGAAAAGGGCAGGACATAGATAAAGTGTGTGGAGGGGAGGGGAGAGGGGGATGTCGGCGTGGAGTGGTTGAGGGGAAGGGATTTATTGCGGGGGAATGAGAATGGGGGATGGAGGGCATTGGCGAGAGGCGGCAGGGAGAGAGATTGTGGGTCGGCGGGTGTGGGGTTGGACTGGTGCAATAGGGGGAGGGAAGGAGGGGACGGGGGTGATATGGGAGGGAGTCAGAACGGTGGGGAGCTGGGGGAGGTGGGATGGCAATGAAAAAAGTGGGCAAAGAGAGAGAAATAGGGTATGAGATAAGGATAGGTGCGGTGTATGGGGAGGGGAGGAGGAGGAGGGTGAGGGGGGAGGCGAGTTGAGCGCAGGAGAATAGAGTTGGGGGGATTTGAGGGTGTCTAGGTTAGGGAAAAGAAGAGAGGAGGTGGGGGAAGGTAGAGGAGAAAAAGAATGAGGAAAGTGGCGGGAAGTACGTAAGGGCGAATTAGGGTTGGGGGGGATGGTGGAGGGGAGAAAAGGAGAAATGAGATAGGACGAGTAGACGGGACGGTGTGGTTGAGCTAGAGGATTTAGTGAGAGGGGGTGAGGTTACAGGCGGGTGGGGTGATGCGGGGTTGGTAGGTGAAGAGGTGAGGGGGGCAGTGGAGGGATGGTAGGTAGGATATGGGTGCGGAGAGCAAATGATTCGGGGTGTGGTTGGATAGGGTGAAGGAGGTGCGAATAGGGTGGGGAGGTTTGGATGGAGAGGGCGGGGGAGGGTGGGAGAAGAGAGCAATTTAGGAGAAGGATAGGGACTGAAAAGGGGAGGTGCATGGGGATGTTTGGTGAGTGAAGCGATGGGAGGTGAAACGGGAGGGGGAGAAGGGGGAGCGGGGGAAGGAATAAAAGAAGCGGGTGGGAGAGGGGAGAGAAATGGAGTTGAGGCATGGGGAGGGGGGGGTTGGATAGAAGAAGGGGCAGGAAAAAAAAAGATGGTAGAAAAAGGGGGGAACAGGGGAGGTAAGGGGGGAAGGAAGGGAGGCCCAGGAAGAGGGAGGGATTAAAGGGTGAGGGGATATTTGGTGGTGAAGGGGAGAAGAGAAGAGGGAAGTAAGAGGGAAACTGGAGGGAGCTGGGGATTGGGATAGTTGTAGGATGGGGGGTGACGGAGAGAGAATGATAGGGAATAAAAAGAGTAGCAGTGGGGGGGGTGGGAGAGTAGTGTGGGAGGGTGGGGGGGTGAAGATAGGGTAGTAGAGTGGAGTGATAGGTAATAATATGTGTATGATTGGGGTGGTAGGGGTGAAGGGAGGAGGGCGAGGGATGTGTGGAGTGGGGGCCGGGGAAAGGGAAAGGGGGTGAACGTGAGGGCATGGAGGGGAGTAGGGGAAGGAAGAGGGAAGGTGGGGGATAGAGTGAGATCAGGGGGAGGATGGGGAGAGGGTGGTGGGGAGGGAGATTGCGTGTGGAGGGTCGATATAGATCGTGGGAAGGCGTTGATCGGTGGTTAGGTTAGGGGAGAGAAAAGAAAGAAAATAGTAAGATGGGAGGGGGGTGGAAGAAGGGGGGAGGGAGAGGTAGGAGGGGGAAAGAAAAGTAAGGATAGAAGGGAAAAAGGTTGGGGGGAATGGAGAGAAGGGAACGTGGGAAAGGAGAGAAGAGAGGTGATGAGAAGGGGGGGGGGGTAAGGCGGGGGAATCAGAGGTGGGCTGAATGGAGGTAGGGATGTAAGGTGGGTAAGGAGGGGGGGAAAAAAAATGAGAGAAGGGGAGTGGGTGTAGAAGGAGGAAGAGGTGGGGGCGGTGGGGAGGACGGAGGGAGCGAGGGGGGTAGGGAAAAAGGTAGGGTGGAGGGTAGGGAGAGGAGTGGGGTAGAGAGCGAGGAGATGTCTATGGAAAGATTTACTGGAAGGGGGAGGGGGGGGAGGGGAACGGATGGGAAGGAGGGTGGATGGTGGGAAGGTGTGGATAAGTGTTATAGGGGGGGGCGGGGAGGATAGTGGGGCGGGGCGGGGGGGACTAGCAGGTTAGGGTTTGGGGTGGGAGGGTGAGGGGGGATAGGTGGAATAAGGTAAGAGGACTAGGGGAGCTTTGGGGGAACAACATCGGATGAGATGGTAGGGGGGGAGAGAGGGAGGTGGATAAAGGGGGTGGGGGGAGTGGGGGGAATGAGGGTGTGGGGGGGGGGTAGAGGGGGGTGGGGGTGGGGGGGGGGGGGGAAAGAAAGGTCAGGGGGCGGGGGGGGTGAAAAAGAATAATAAGAGAGGATGAGGGGGGGGGTGAAGAGTGGTGGGTGGTGGAGGCGAAGTGAGAGAGCGGAGTTGGAAAAAAGAATACTGAGGAAGGATCATAGAGGGAGAAGTGTGCGAAATAAAAATGGGAGGTGGGAAGAGGTAAGGTTATGGTAAGGAGGGGAAAAGGGGGGGGGGTGGTGGGTGGGTAGGGGGGGCAGTTAGGGAGATGCGGTAAGTGTAGAGGGGGGGTGAGCTTAGTAGCTGGGAAGGGTGGAAGTAGGTGAGATGGGGGGGTTTAGACATGTCTGAGTAACGGACGAAAACTATTAGCAGAGTTATGGGGATGCATGGGAAGAAGACCTTGAAAATGGTTTGTAAGAAGAATGGAGTGTAGGAGAGTGATTTGAAGTCGAATGAGGACAGAGGTTACGGTGGGACAAGTATTGGGTGATTGGGTCAGAGATATTTCAAGTGGACAGGATTTGAGAGGCTTGTAAGTTCATAGGTAGATTGTGTTGAGCACACTGAATTTGTTGGTGAAAGGTGAAGACAGCAGAGTGAACGGCCAAACAGGCGGCAGGAGGAGAAATGAGGAGACAGCGGATGGATTAGCCGGACAGCGATATTAGCTGGGAGGAACACAGAGTACTTGGAGACCACAGAGAAGAATATGTCAGCAGTCCAAGAAGGAACGAGGGACAGGACTACCAATTTTTGTAGACTTCCAGTATGAGGAAGGAAGGTGGAAAAGGTCTTGAAGGTTGTAGTGAAGGCGTAAGGTATGATCTTAACCCTCTCCCTGGCTGATGTTTCTGGAAACGCTGGGGCTGCGTTGTGGTCAGATCAATTGTTATTACATTTTGACAGGTGAAATGAAAAAACATAATGACAACAAAAGAATATACTAAACCCCAATAAACCCTTATTTTCTGAAATCAGACACCTACCCTATTTACAGCAATTACATTAAGGAGTTTATAGACATGATTGCACCTTCTGCAAACTTGATTCAAAGTGTGACATTTTTGAAAAAAAAAATATAAAAAGTGATTTGTGGGGCAAAAAAAAAAAGCCGTAAATAATTCGTTTACATCTCCTAGATGTAATAATGAACATGTGTAGAGGTTCATCGATAAATAAATAAAACATCAGATTGGGCATGGAGGGAGTAGTAAAGAGGGGTGAGGCAGATCTACAGAGAGTCCCGGGCCTCTGATAGCTGTTAATGGGTGCCAGAAGAGGGGAATGTCAGAAAATTGCCCCATGTGTCTTTGTAGTGTATTCACTGGATTCCCAGTCGTTTTCTGTTGATACTTTTTCATTTGTCTAATTTCCATAAAACTATTCTTATTTTGTTTTTAGAATTTCCTGTTTTATATGATATGAGGGGTGACACGGTGGGCTGAGTGAGTAGACACTTCCTGAACTTGCAGCGCTGGGGGACCCTGGGTTCAAATCCATCCAGGGCACCATTTCAAAAAGTTTGTATGTTCTCTCAGGTTTGCATGGTTCCTCCCACACTACAAAACTACTGATAGGTTGTTTAGACTGTGAGCCCCATGGGACTTGGAAATTTGTCAAATCCCTTCATATCAGTGAAAATAAAGCCTAGGAGCCGCATTGGCCAAAACATGCTATGTGAACAAGTGAAAGGGATTGTAATCTGGAATTACAGGAAAGGACCTAAGATTTTTTTAACCATGTATAAAGTTGTATTATGTCACTTTGTGTGCTATACATTTACATTCCTTGCCTTTGTTGTGGTTCGATGAGATTTTTCCTTTTTACTTTTTTTGCCGGCTCCTTGTAATCATATGAGAAGCAGCATTAATGAAAGTCCCCTTGGACACCGAAAACCCTGTTTCCAGGATCTCTAAAGTGCATCCGCTTTTGCTATCAAAACGAAATGGTCTATAAAAAAGAATTACAACAGAAAAGTAACAACTCAGACATAACAGGATCCTTACGTTAGAAGATTCTTGAACTAAAAAATGTCACGCGTAGTAGTAAAAGACATTTTTTTTCTTACATCTAAGGAAATAGAAGATCTTAAAAATTTGCAATGCAAATACTTTGTGAGATCATCTATTCGGCATCTTCCCTATCGACATCTTCCCAAGTACCAGAACTTAATTCTGATAAAAGACAACAAGAATCGCTAATGTAAAACAGATGAAACTACTTTTACAAGAATTGGGAATTTAAAGGGAACATTCATCAAAAAAATACATAACAACCAACTTTTTCCAGTCTTTAAGGCTAATCCAGAGTCAGTCACCATAAAATAGGAAAATCAGATTTGGCTAGTAATTTAGATTAACCTGATGTGTCTACAGAAGTGTTAGAGTTTTACAAGTCATAGGGTCATTATTTATCTGTTTGTTGGCTGTTATTGCAGTCTTTTTCCATGCTGTCACTTAGTATTTATCAGTTCTTACTATTTTCTTGTGTGTTAAATGTTTTTTATTCAAGATGTTACAATTGTCCAATCACTTCTTCTCATTTCCACTCAGTTTTCCTAAGTATGTTCATTTAGAGTTGTAACCTGTGCAGCATAATGGGGCAGATTTATCAGCGTCTGAAAGTCAAGATATTCTAGTTGCCCATGGCAACCAATCACAGCTCAGCTTTCATTTTTAGCCAGATGCTCATGAATATTTTAAAGGGGAAGCTGTGATGGTTGCCATGGGCAACTAGACATATTCTGACATTTCAGAACAGCATGATAAAATGCCCCATATTTATATAATGGTGAATTCGTACCATTCTTTCAAAGTGTCAGGTGGATGTTGGGGCCCCTGACATTGCGGGGCCCCAATGCAGCTGCTATGGCGTGCTACCACTGTTATACTTCATGTTCCTGGATCGTGAGAAGAGCCGACTGGTAACTATAGTATTGTGAGCTTAATATCAGGCAATCATATTTTGCTTTAGGATATAATATACTGCTTTTGAAATGTAAGAAGTTAACCTTATTAGGGACCTAAATTTTCACATAGACAGGCTTGCAGAAGACCCATTACAGCGAAATTGCAAATTACCTTTCTGCCTCTCTAAGCATTGAGCATTTACATATAATTGTGGTTTATAAGTACGTGCACCCTGACAAATCAACTGTGTAGTCCCATGGGTGGGCTTTGGTGTTGGATGCATTGCAGCAAGAAACAAATGTTGACCTTGTCTGTGATGCAGACTCTTCAGCTCTCAGCCAAAATTTGGGCTGCCGCAGACCTCCAAAGATAGCGGCGCATGGGCGCCGCCATCTTACGCGGAGCGCCCGCGCCCAGTGACGTATCGGTCGGGGGCGGCGATCCGTCTCCCGGTAGCCTCGGGTATCCGAAAGACCCGAGCATTTCGTTTTAACCCCTTCATTACAATGCTGATAGCAATTCGTAATAATGATGAGGAAAATCCACCATATAATGCACATTACGTGTAGTATGGCAGTATATGATAGGATCGATCAGACACCTGGTTAAAAATACCCTAGGGAGTCTAAAAATAGTATAAATGAAAAATAAAAAACGTTAAAAAATCATATATATTAATAATAAAAACCAAAATTTTCAAATCCCCCCCTTCCCTAGAACTGACATAAATAAAAAAACATTAAAAATCATAAAACACATTAGTTTATTATGCGACTGCGTCGAAAATGCCGCATCTATCAAAATATGATAACTGTTTTCAAGCGTTTAACCACCGTAACGGAAATACCGCCCACAAAGTCGAAATGGCCACTTTTTTGCATTTTGAAAAATATAAAAAAATCTCTAAAAAGTGATCGAAGGTTGTACATCTAAACAATGATGATCATTGAAAAATATTGATCAAATTCACAAAACAATGACACCACCCACAGCTCCGTACCCAAAGTTATTAAAAAAGTTTTAGCGCCAGAAGTTGCAAATCAAAAATAATTTTGGACAGGAAAGGTTTTCATTTTTGTAAAATGTATGAAAACCTATCAACCTATACAAATTTGGTATCCCCTTAATTGTACCGACCCAAAAATACACTAGACATTTCATTTGGGGCGCTCAGTGAAGACGTAATTCCCAAGCCCACAAGAAACTGGCGCAAATGTGTTTTTTCACATGTTCACTGCATTTGGAATTTTTTCGCCGCGCTGAGTACATGGCATGGAATATTAAATAAATAAAAAATTTAGGTAAGTATGGTAACTTTCATTACAATGGAACGATGGTAATTTGTTGTGTACCTTATATTTTATGAGCCGCCATTTTCCTCTATATACCGCATGTCATAATAATTTAATTAAAAAGACCATTTTAAATTCAAATCTGTTTTTTTTTACATTTTACCGGTGTTTTTGTATGCGTTGGAAAAGGGGTAGTCTTATACGGCGAATATATCTTAAACTCATATTTTAACATGGAAGTAGGGGGTCGTCTGATACACCAGGTCGTCTTATATGGCCGGAATATCGGTATATTCCGCCAGGATGTGTAACACAGATTTTACTTCTGCAGGAACCAGAATTTGACTTTTGTCTGCTAGAAGTCCTTAACTGGTTGCAGAGAAATAACTCAGATTTCCGATGAATTATTAACGTCATTCGACTCAGAGCCGAAAACAAGAAATAGCATTTTTCATTTTTCAACATGATCCGGCATTAAGAGAATCCAATACGCTTGCTCGCGGAGGTGTCAGGAATGCACAATAATTGGCAACTTTGTAACGATTCATTTTGACCTTGAATGTTTTTATTATCTGACCCCCACAATTCTAAGAAATTTTTTTTTTACGGTCGCGCTGGCACAGAGAAATGCAGATAAAAATCCAATCGATTTGGATTCGACTTGTCATTAGAATAAATTTGCTTTTTCTCTTTCTCTTCAGAACATTCAAGCCGCACTCGTAAAACTGCAGTGTTCCGGATGTAAACGTTAGATGGGTTCACTAAGCCAAGATTGGCGCTTCTTAGTTTATGACTGCGCCCAAGTTTAGAATATCGTAAAATGTACATACTAGACTTATCGAAATAGCCTTACCGATTATTCCCCGATCACATCAATGCTCAAAACTTATCATTGTTTTCTATTGGCGCAACTCAGTAAATGATAACAGCCAAAGTGGGACCACGATGGGGGGGAGGGAACCCAAAGTTCTTCCGTGCACCTAGAGCTAACATTTTTAAACCCATTGGGGGTCATTTACTAAGGGCCCCGATTCGCGTTTTCCCAAGCGTGTACCCGAATATTTCCAATTTGGGCCGATTTTCCCTGTATTGCCCTGGGATTTGGTGGCATGCAATCGTATTGTGGCGCAGCGACGCCGGCATGCACTCGACGGAAATCGGGGGCGTGGCCGATCGAAAACCCGATGGATTCAGAAAACCCCGGGCAATTACAACACTAAAAGTGTGCTTGGGACGTGCTTACCTTCCCTTGGTCCGGCTCTGATTTCAGGGCATTCCGGATGCTTTCAGCCCGCAGCGCCACCTGGTGGACGGCTGAGGAACTACTTGATGAATCCCGGCCGACCCGAATCAAGTGTAGAGAACCCAACAAAGCTTCGGTCGCGAACAGACGCGGTAAAAAATCCTTATAGCCCGTGCTGACTAGCAGCAAACAACTGACTGTGTCAAATTACATCAGGCAGAGGGAGGTGGGGGAAGTTGCTGAGGGTGGAGCACGGGGTTTTGCAGTGTAACACCTGTGAATCTTTAGCATTGGAGAGCTTTGGTAATCCTTAGAGCTAATATCAATATTTGGGAATTAAACTTTTTTGAAGATTTTTTTGATCCTAGGGAGGGGGGAAGTGCTGAGAGGGCACAGTGAAGGTTGATATACAGTGACCAGCCTGCTGAATCTGCAGCCGCAAGGGGCTCTTTAACCCCTTAACAGCATATTAGCCTAAACTTATGAGAGTAAATTGTAAGAAGTTTCTGTTGATCCAGGGAGTTGATCTGAACCTCCATAGTTAGGGGTCGTAAGGAATTCTTCCTACTTTGGGCCAGGTTTGGCATCAGCTGCAGGGTTTCTCTGCCTTCCTCTGGATCACCCATGTATAATGTAGAATTTATAGATACAGATGATAGAGGGATGTCTTTTCTAATGCTTATTTTACTATGCTTGATGATGACAGGTCTTCCTCTTGAAACTCTTTGCATAAAAACTGTCAGGTCCTGAGAAGTGGCGAGGAATGGTAGTGGCGCAGAATATTAATTATGAAAACACTAAAAATCAATCAACCTCACCCCATGAATAGTGCTAAGAAAAGGGCTCCAGAACAAGGTTAGTAACCTAAGGCCATACTATTAGCTAGCGATACCTACTGGATAGTGGACAGCAAATTATAGTCAAGTTTTTACAAAAGGTATCACAAAGCAGTGATTATATGCGGGATATTGATATACCGTATATACTCGATTATAAGGACCAACTGACAAGTATAAGACCGAGGCCCCTAATTTTACCACACAAACATGGAAAAACCTATTGACTCGAGTATAAGCTGTGGGTTGGCAATGCTTGGTCACTCGCCTCCAATTATTGAGCCTGCCAGACCCTGAACACTAGTATATAGCCAGCACCTGCCCCCCAGTATAGAGCCTGCCGCTAAGATCCCCTAGTGGTAAGCAGCTCCCTGCCCCAGTATATAGCCAGCTCCCTGCCCAGTATATATCCATGCCCTTCACGCCTCCCAGTGGGACGGGGGAAGCTGGAAAGGTGAGTTTGTGAGTATATTTTTCTTTACTCGAGTTGCGAGTTTGGGTTTTCAGCACTTTTTTGTGCTGA
Organism: Engystomops pustulosus; assembly: GCA_019512145.1. Classification (NCBI taxonomy): domain Eukaryota; kingdom Metazoa; phylum Chordata; class Amphibia; order Anura; family Leptodactylidae; genus Engystomops; species Engystomops pustulosus. Next base: position 29,486,904 of record CM033641.1, read on the forward strand.
AAAATCTGGCGTCTATTACTCGAGGTATATGGTATATTACTTTCGTATACATAATGTTGAAGGAGTTTTTCCTGATTCTGTACGCTCTAAGGGAACCTTTGATCTTGAACCTAACGTTACGACCCTGAAAGAACCTAAGTTGGACAGGGAAACTTACTTTGTGGGTAGTGGCGATGGTGTAACAGCGTAACAGGAAATCAGAAAGCCAACAACACAAACAAGTCTGAGAAAGGGAAGCAGGTCACTCCGGAAGACACCCACCACTGAGGGAACAACAACAGATACAGACAGACAGCATGAGTCGGACAAAACTGGGCAGTAGCCAAGATGATGCAAAGTTACAGAATTGAAAAAGCAATACGAATGGTCGATTAAACAGAGCTGAAAGTCGGATACACAAATATCAAAGATGCAATAGCAAAAGACGAAGGAGCAATAACCGAAAAGTTTGGGAACATAAATAGGACACTCCCAGCACTGACTGGTCACCGTCCATCACTCAAGCCCAAGCGAACACAAACATCCAGTTCAAAAATACACCAGCTTTCCTAGAAAGATCCTAAAAGGGAGCTGTCAACTCACAGACCAGCTGGGGGTGGGTGTTTCAATCACAAGAAGCTGAAATCTGTATCCCATACACAGCAATTAGCGAGTTCCGACACCTGACTCTGCAAAAATTGATCGGACCTATTCCTGCTGTGATGCGTGGCTTATGACGTATTCTTTTTCATTCGTGAATGGCCTCACATTGAGTCGTTTATTACAACTTTGTGCAGGTAAGAAACTGAAAGGAAACAGAAGGTAACCGAAAAGTACAGACTAAATAGCATCTCTAGAAGGATACATCATGGGTGGGCCAACAATTGATTCATAAGAGATCAATTCAAACACTGACGTCCAGGTGAGGGGTGAGTATTGCAGAAGGTATGCCAGAAAGACATATTTAACATGGAAATCTAGGGGAGAGAGATTAGTGAGACCCTCCACATTCATATTTAAAACTATTCCCTCTTTGCAAACTAAAACTGTTATTGGTCATGAATTGTACAACTTTTCCTGGATCAGACACGCTGGGATGTGGCAGGTTGTAGCTGGATGTTGCTTGTTAGTCACAAGATTATTCCTCTCAAAACTTAAAGATATAAAATCCAGTACCCAGTCCCTGCAGGACCGCCGCTAAATGTCTCTTCAGTCATAGTTATAATCATAGAGACAGTGCTCAAACCGGGACATACCTTAGATGGAACTATGAGCAGACAGCATCTGATGGATCATAGTGTTCAGGCTGCTGCTGCAAAGCAAAACTTTTCTATTGATTCACTTTGATAAGTTGATATCAATCTTAAATAGGTAAATATATTGTATTCTCAACTGTCAGCAAATTATTGATAAGTTTGTGTAAATAAAACTTAAAGATATTTCCATTATTCAGCAAATTAATTTATATTTGTATTATAAAAGTTATACAACTTTCCAAAGCTACTTTATGAGAATGTCTCACTGTTTTCTAGATCTTTGATGCTTGAAGTTCTATAGTTGCGATAGAATTACTGGTACAATAAGAAATCACAATTCTGATATCTCTGTAACAACCAATGTGACGGGACATGGAGATCTGTCCACCAGTAATAGATCACCAGGAATGCGCAGCGAGTCTACGAAAAGTCGAAAACTCTGATCGAGTAAAAATGAACTTACAAAACATTATTAGCTGAACGAAAAACCTTATCATTTCCATCTACTTCTGTCATCTCCGAGTTATCTCTGCTGTGTATAACAACTACTGGGTCCGTGGCCTGGTACCCTGGTCATGTGATGTCACATAGGTGTGCTGGCATTAACTCATGTATTAATACCGTTCTAGCCCTGGTCATAATGTCACAGGTGCGTCATACGTCATATGTTCCACACATGAGCCGGCATTATAGTCCCGTGGTCACTATGTTTTACACAGGGGTGCTCACGCCCGCTTAATTACACCCTGGTTGATGATGTCACAGTGCAGGCTGTTATATCCATGGTCATGGTTTACACAGGTGCACGGCTATTATATCCCTGGTCATGTGAAGTTCACACGGTGCAGCTCATTCATATCCCTAGTCATGTGATGTCCACAATGGGCCGGCAGGTTCAACTATATCCCTGGTCATATGATGTTCACACAGGTGCTGTCTAGTTATATCCCTGGTCATATGTGTCACACAGGTGCGAGGCTTGTTATATCCCATGGTACTAATATGTCCACAGTGCAGCCTCACTTATATCCCGGGTCATGTGATGTCACACATGTGCACTGCTCGTTAATCACCTGTAGTTCCGTGCAGGATTTATTGTTATGATGGCACACGGTGGCACCAACTCATTATATCCCTGTCAATGTACACAGGTTGCACGCTAATTATTCCCTGGTTCAGTGAGTCACCAGGCGCACGAGCTCGCTATATTCTGGTCCTGTGATGTCACAATGCACGCAATGGTTCATAATCCCTGGTATATGATGTCACACAGGTGCATGGCTAGTGTATATCCCTGGTCAATATGATGTCACCACAGTTGACATGGGCTAGTATATAGCCTGGTCATATGATGTCACACAAGTGCACGGTTCACTAGTTCCCACTGAGTTGTGAGTCACACAAGGTGCAAGCCACCGTTTTATCCCTGGTCATTTGAGTCACAAGGGATCTATAAATTCTCTCAACAAAATCTTTAGCAGAACTATTCTCATACAACCCATCCCAACCTGTATACAGGAACACCACTTTGAGTCTCAATTTATCTTGTATAGGAACAAAATCAAATCAAAGGTGACCTAATAATCTGTCAACAAAGTTTACCTGACATTCCACCCCACTAATGTAGTCATATAATGTACAGTGCACCGCAATCCTGATGACCTTAAGTCGAGTCTCCCATTGACTTCAATGGGGTTCGTTATTCGAGACGAGCACGCGAGCATCGGGAAAAGTTTGTCTCGAATAACGAGTACCCGAGCATTTTAGTGTTCGCTCATCTCTATTCTTGAAACCTATTTGAATAACTGAGACAAAAAAACTCTCATCTAAGACAAATCAATCCCATCTGAGACACATATGTCTCAACGAAAAAGTCTCAAAAAGTAGTAGAGGAAACCAAAGTGGTAATAAATGCCTCCTTAGTACTTTTTATTGTTTAAATTAAATTTTTTTTTACTTGTTTAGTCCGCCTAAGGTACCTAAACTCTAGAGGTTTATCACTCCTAATAACCTTGCAAAATAATTGTATTGCAGTGCAATGCTAATGTACTGCATTAGGCAACATATTACAGTGCTTATTAATTGATTTCCATATGAGCATCTCGGAGATCAATTGACTGTCCCCAATGACATCATTGAGGGGGGTCGTTAATCTGGACTAACATTGCAGCACCCATGAGCCACCGCCACTACCATAGTTCATCCCACAATCGGTAGAAGCATTAGTGATCACGGATGTCAGTGGCAGGTGTCTTCTGTTTAAAACAGCAGACACCAGCCCAAGATCCCTCTTTATACAGGCTAAAAACTTTAAAAGCTCAATCCGTGCCGGCTGTAGCAGGTAAGCGTTGTAGACCATTACTTTACTGTACAGCAATTATATAATGTATTTATGAATCAACTGTGCTTATAAAAAGTAAATTCCCTAGAAGTCAGGTTTTCTATAAATTTTTCAATTTTCTATAACCATGGTGCATGGTCCTCAATTATCTTGTGCACCTTGCACTGCTCGGGAAGTGAGCACCATCTTTATTTTGTTTCCCCTTTAAAATACAGCGTGTGACACAATTCTGTCGAGTCTCTGTTTTAAATCTGTCATAAACTCTGACAAAGCAGTGACTGCCCCTTTAAGTGCAGATTTTTTCTGTTTTGTCGGACTTAGTGAAGCCCCGACACAAAAATGACACATACACTTTATAGATCTGGCCCAATATTTTCTTAGACCAGATGTTCGCTATAAATTCTAAACATTGCATCGTAGAAAAAACATTCAAGTCCTACAGCAATAATAATAAAGCAAAAAGAAAGTTAAAACTTGACTAGTGAGACGATACTGTGTAGTGGGGACTTGACCTCCTAGGAACTCCCTTTCTCCAGAAAGATCCTAGAGAGAATGTACAATGATGGTCTGAATTTGCCCTCCTTCTTTCAACTGTATTGGTGGCCTCAGGTGGCCGATACAATTGAAAGATGTGGAATAACAGGTAGGAATAGATTACTGGTTAAAATGCCATGCTGGCACTTCACAGTGAGTAAGTGTATTTTGGGTGTAGTTTGGGCACTGTCCCTAAATGATTCGCCATCACAGCCCTAGTTGTTTTTTAAAATTGCAATAAAATCCTCTCTATGGCCAATATAATTACGATGTCCACATTGTAGCCAACATAGCAACAGGGTCCAACACAGTATTTTATGTAGTCATCGTCAACACAGTAGCCAATATATTAACAAGGGCCCCACTGTAGCCAATTTAACTGGCAATGTACTGGCAATGCAATAGGGCTCTCTAACACATCCTGCATCATCAGTGCTTGAATGATCAAGTCAAGGTGGTCTGTCTACAGATGTCTCCACCTCTAACTTAGTTTGAATTTGGGTAAATATTCCATTCCATATTCCAATATTTAAATTTTCCATTAAACCAATTTGCTGTGATTTCACAACAAGTTACACATGGTAACACAACTACTGGATAGCCTCCTACCATGTGCCATTTTTAACACTAGGAACTTTTTAAGCACTAGCTCAACATTTAATGCCCCTTTAAACCCCACTCATTGGCAGAAAGTGCAAGTTTTGTTTTGGTCACCTGAGCTTTTTATCACTTGATTGATTACTTAAGTGTAATATATCCACTTATCTGTCTGTATTAGGGTTTAGAGGTCTAACAGATTCTGATCAAGGTCAGTGGCTCAGACGTAAGTTAGGAGGGGGGTCAGCAGATCAGATGTTGTTACATTGATGGAAAAGAAAGTGACACTTTTAAGCTACGTATCGGCCCAAGCATGAATAGCTTTTAGCTTTGGTGGGCTTAGTCAACGCCTTTACGAGCAACTGAACAAAAATGGATTTTACTACAGAACCTCCTTTTAAGTCGTTTCATAAATTGTAGACAAAAAAGAAACAATGACTAAGAATGAGGCTTGAAATCAATTGATGGACCCTAAGTGAAGCTCCTCCTTGAAACCGCTATAAAGATGTTATTAGGAAATTCCATTATCTTCAATTTCTTCATATAATGATATTCTCAGAACAGTTTAAAAGTATCAGAAATATTAATTCTTTCTAACTTTTTTCCGAAACTTTTTATCAATAATGGAAAGAAATTCACTTTCATTCCGATCCTCTTGCTATTAAGAGCGCACGTAATTGTATGAATAATGACGATATTGAACAGCAATACAGAGGTGAGTCACGAGGCAATCAGACTTTATATTGGATGTGTTTTACTAGGAGGAACATAAAGAAAAGCTGTACAGAAGCCTATAATATTGTTCTCTTGGAAAGCTAAGAGCAGCTTTACTATGAATACTTGTATTAGATTGCCTGGTTACAAATCGGGTATATACAGGTATGTAGTGGGCAATATATTTCTTCCAGTTGTTTTAACTCCTTAAAGGAAACCTACCATTTGATTTGATGCAGTATGAAGCAAACATACCTTGATTGTCTGAAACTAGCCTAAGGGTTTTATACAGTTTGTAGTGTAATGATAATCTTTGTTCAAAACCAGGGACGAAGGGCAATAAAAGGAAGGATTGATTAAGAGAGGGGCAGAGTCCCAGAAGCTTTGGTGTGACTAGGGTGTAGCTAGTGCCCCTTCTGATAATGTTTATTAAGACAGACACAGAGGGGCAGATTTACTTACCCGGTCCAGTCGCAATCCAGCAGCGGGTTTCTCCGACGCTGATTCAGGTCCGGCCGGGATTCACTAAGTTCCGTGTGCCGATATCCACTAGGTGTCGCTGCTGCGCCGAGGTCCGCTGGAGTTCACCGGAGTTCTTGGTGCAGGTAAGTGCGTGTCAAGCGACACTTTTTAAAAAAAAATACTGGGGTTTTTCCGAATCCGTCTGGTTTTCCGACGGCCACGCCCCCCGATTTCCGTCGCATGCAACACATCAATCTTCACACATATTGTTCTTCACATACTATTGTGAAGAACACCTTTCTGCACTAACGTCTTCTGATAAGTTAGCAGATGTATGGAAACATCTGCAATGTGTTCTTCGCTGTGTTCACTGTGTTCTTCACTGTTTTCTTATGATCCTTAAATGATCCTGTGTTCATTGTGTTCACTGTGTTCTTCACTTAAATGTCTTCTGATAAGTTAGCAGATGTATGGAAACATCTGCTAACTTATCAGAAGACATGAGTACAGAAAGGTGTTCTTCACAATAGTATGTGAAGAACAATATGTGTGAAGAACACATTGCAGATGTTTAACACGGGTCATTCTCCTTTTTGAAGTTCCACGAATATTCCATTGAATAAAAAAAATGAAGAAACAGGACTGACTTCCTTATCTCTCAATAAAATTACACATTTTATTGGCCCCCTGAAAAATGCTTGAGTCTCCCATTGACTTCAATGGGGTTCATTATTCGAAACGAGCACTCGAGCAGAGGAAAAAATTTGACTCGAGTAACGAGCACTCAAGTATTTTCGTGCTCGCTCATCTCCACTTATTATCTTGGCACAATGTTCTCCATCCAAGCTAATAGAGAATGTATTGAGGCTTAAAGGGGGTTGAGACCAGAGTGTGACCTCACTCTGGCTCTCAGTTCCCATGTGCTCCAGTACTTCTTGTTTTCGGGGCCAGTAGTTCATACAATGGGGCTAATTTACTAAGGGTCCGTGGAGCGCATTTTCGTCGTGTTTCCTGACGATTTCCATTTGGCGCCAAATTGCCCCGGGATTTTGGCGCACGCGATCGGATTTTGGCACATCGGCACCGGCTTGCACGCAACAGTAATCGGGGCACGGCGGACAACGCGCAAGATTTAACATTTAGAAATGTGTCGCAACACATGCACTTACATGCACAGGGAAGAAGCAGAAGGCGCAGAAGCGACAGCAGCAGGAACTCGGGCGCACGACCTTAGTGAATCGCGGCAGACCCAAATCCTCGTCGGACAACGCACCGCAGGATCGCGACAGGACCGGGTAAGTAAATCTGCCTCAATGAGCTACCTCCATGAACACAGGAAGTTGAGGTGACAGCCCATGGCCAAGGAGAACTTCCGGGCAGGCTGAAGAATAGAGAGCCCTAGTGAGGTAAGTATGTGTACCCCGGACCCCTGCCGGTTTTCCATATTACTTGAATATTTTAACACTATATCACTAAGGTATATTATATACATCTAAGTCATGGATAGTGAACCTACAATTAGAATTAACCTGTTAAACAAGTTAAGTTAAACATAAAAATGTATGTATAGGAATACTAGGAAAATCTGAATTAAATGGCCCACATTTACAAAAACAGTGCAGTCTGTACTACATGCAGTTTGCCTGTGTAGTGTGCAGGGGCGCTAGATTTAGGATTTCTGGCCCACGCTCTTCATGAATCTGGTGCCCCCTGCACTGCTCCGGCAGAGTGCACCAATTTTTTTTCTTTGAAGCTTAACACTTTCTCAGATTTCTATGCCAAGTTTTATAGTTGCACAGGAAAATCTATATCATGTACCCGGTCTTGGAAACTGACTTTGGATTGTGCAATTGGATAAAAAATTTAGAATCTGTAGAGGGGAAGCAATGATGGGGGTGGAGGCATGGGTCTCAGCGATGGGTCTGCCTTGGTTTAAAATGCTTCGGACCAAGTTATCATCTTCTAAAAACTAGAAAAGTTTCTGTTACTTCCAGAACCATTTTTTTCCAATGGTTACATGACCCATGTCTGCCCTCTATTTAAAATATATTGGAAAACCTTCCCTGATGGAAAATGTAACTGAAAGTAACAGCATCTCAAACATGAGAAATTGTAATTGTTTCATGTTTTTCATTTCAGTAAAAACAAGTTACAAGGATAAAGCAGAAATGTAAGAATTCTATTAGGCTTGTATAACTGGATAGATGGATGGAAGTTGTTTTGCCTTAAAGTGGTTTGTTTCTCTACATCTAGAGGAGAGGCAGTTTTACTATCACCAGAGACAGGGGCCATCCTATACACTTAAAGAAAAGGAGGTTCTACTATCACTATAGACAGGCTGTATCATCTGCATCTAGAGGAAAGGCAGTTCTACAATCATCAGAGACAGGGGGCATCCTCTAGGCCTAGAGGAGAGGACGTTCTACCATCACCATAGACAGGGGGCATCCTCTACGCCTAGAGGAGAGGATGTTCTACCATCACCATAGACAGGGGGACATCTTCTACACCTAGAGGAGAGGCGGTTCTACCATCACCATAGACAGGGGGCATCTTCTACACCTAGAGGAGAGGAAGTTCTACCACCACTATAGACAGGGGACATCCTCTACACCTAGAGGAGAGGAGGTTCTACCATCACCATAGACAGGGGGCATCCTCTACACCTAGAGGAGAGGCGGATCTACCATCGCCATAGACATGGGGCATCCTCTACACCTAGAGGAGAGGAGGCTCTACCATCTCCATAGACAGGGGGCATCCTCTACACCTAGAGGAAAGGTGATTCTACCATCACCATAGACAGGGGGCATCCTCTACACCTAGAGGAGAGGTGGTTCTACCATCCCCATAGACAGGGGGCATCCTCTACACCTAGAGGAGAGGTGGTTCAACCATCACCATGGACAGGGGGCTTCCTCTACACCTAGAGGAGAGGTGGTTCTACCATCACCATAGACAGGGGGCATCCTCTACACCTAGAGGAGAGGTGGTTCTACCATCACCATAGACAGGGGGGATCCTCTACACCTAGAGGGGAGGCGGATCTACCATCACCATAGACAGGGGGCATCCTCTACACCTAGAGGAGAGGTGGTTCAACCATCACCATGGACAGGGGGCATCCTCTACATCTAGGGGAGAGGAGGTTCTACCATCACCATAGACAGGGGACATCCTCTACACCTAGAGGAGAGGAGGTTCTACCATCGCCATAGACAGGGGCATCCTCTACACCTAGAGGAGAGGCAGTTCTATAATCACCATAGACAGGGGGCATCCTCTACACCTAGAGGAGAGGAGGTTCTATCATCACCATAGACAGGGAGCATCCTCTACACCTAGAGGAGAGGTGGTTCTACCATCACCATAGACAGGGGGCATCCTCTACACCTAGAAGAGAGGCGGTTCTACCATCACCATAGACAGGGGACATCCTCTACACCTAGAGGAGAGGCGGCTCTACCATCACCATGGACAGAGGGCATCCTCTACACCCAGAGGAGAGGTGGTTCTACCATCACCATAAACACGGGGCATCCTCTACACCTACAGGAGAGGCAGTTCAAACATCACCATAGACAGGGGGCATCCTCTACACCTAGAGGAGAGGCGGTTCTACCATCACCATAGACAGGGGGCATCCTCTACACCAGTGGAGAGGCGGTTCTATCATCATAGACAGGAATTCTTTACTGTAACAGCAGTGAGACTCTCTGCTGCAAGATGTTGTTACGGGGGATACTTTGTACTTGTCCAATAAAGTCTTGGATGTCTTTTTTGAGAATAAAAATATCATGGGTTATGGGGAAAAACATCTGTTTAATCCGAATTTATAGACTGGACTTAATGAACCTGTGTTTTTTCAACCTTATCTACTATGATGCTATAATAGCAGTGCGCTGCAGAGAAGAGGGTGGTAGAAAAGCTCAATGAAGAGAGGAGAAAGCTCTTTAGGGTGTAAGACCACCCACATGTGTCACTCTTCACTGTCCTGTCACAACTAACAAAACACTGTATGGTAACAACGATCTCCAGGGACACTACCTAACACTGTCTACAGCTTTGCCTGATTCCCTTTAATACAATTTCTACCTTCGAGATCTACTGCATGATAAGATTCGGAAATGTAAACATCCAACAATAATCTGGATTTTACACACTTTTACTTAAAGATAACTCCAACCTCTCACCGACTTCTGTGTATTTACAATACAAGATGCATAGTCACACAATATACATTATATTCACAAAGCCTACACATACTGTCAAGTCCTTGGGACTATTCCTGTGATCTATGTTGATAAACGAACCCAGTAACATTTTTTTGTATTTTCATTTTTTTTTTAATTTAATTGTATTTTTTCTCGCTTTTGACTTTTTATATTAGAAAAAGTAGGAAGTGGGAAAGAAATTGGAGAGCGTGCAAGTCGCCATTAATCACTGTACTAGAAGAGGCGGCTGCAATTTATTGATAAAATGTGCGATTCATACATTTCATAATGCAGACGTGAAAAAAAAGGATCCAAGTAGTTTACAGCTTCCCCGGCCTGTATATCTCAATACCTGATCCGCCGCTGTATTATTAGGAGCAGTATTTACACAGGACTGGGGTTTTGATTGCAGATTTTATGATATGTCTAAGTGCCGTAGGACTGCGGGTTCTTCACTGATTCTAGGACACGTTGACGGGATACTTTATGATTTATGCTGCTTTCTGAAAACTTTACCTTGGAAGAAACACAAATAAACCAAAAAAACCTTGCAGTATTCGCAAATAAGCATGAGAGTTATAGCCAACCCAGACCCCATGGACAGGTTTCGCATAGGGTAATTTAGATTGTTTTTAAGATACTGGCTGGGAGGCTCGGTAGCAATATGCACATTCGTAATACAATTTATTCTGTGGCCATGCTACTATATTTCTTTAAAGTAAATTGAGTATTGATTGTAGTAGACCTTTAGAACTTCAGGATATGTTCCTGGGGTTTTGTACATTGGTTTACTACCAGGCAGCTATAATGAAGGTAATGCAAAACTAAAAACTAATGATGGCAGCAAAATAACAAATCACTAATGTTACAAAAATAAGTAATAAAAGTTGGAAGGTGAAAATATATATATATTATTTTTATTGTCCTTCATTTCGTAAAGTCAGACATCTATTTTATTACAAAATCTAATATTTATTAAAAGATTATTTTGGCCAAGGTGAGGTCACGCAGTCAAAGGTTGTGGTGTAGTGCCACCTGTACCACAAGACATAAAAGCAAGAGCAGCGAGAAGTCTATTGCTATAATCTAACTGTTTTTGCTCCTCTTTGTGACCCTTCCCTCCTGTTCCGATCTCTGGGGCCTCAAACTATTGCATGACTTGTGCCACGTATAGTAGTACCATAATGTACGTTATAAAGTATTGTCCATAGACAAGTTCTAGGTCAGAAGATACTTTACATACTCAAGGATAAGCCGACCCAAGTATAAGCCAAGTTTGGGTTTACAGCACATTTTTTTGTGCTGTAAAACTAGGCTTATACTCGAGTATATATGGTAAGTAAGGAAGGACACATTTGCCTGATTTTTCATGGATGGTGGGACAAAAAAATCACCACCAGAATGCTGGCGCAGGTTATAACTGAAATCTTTTGCAGGCCCCTGGATAAATCCGCCATATTGTGCACCTGTACTGGAAATATTAAGACTGAAGCACAATGTGCAAGTCTTTTTTAATGGCCCCCCCTAGAGTTGAGTCCAGCCATGATGTTCATAGTCAGCCATCTCTTATATTAAGCTGACGTTGACCACCATGCTCTACATGAGTAGTAAGGTGTAAGCTTTCAGTGCATAGAGTATGTGCCATTACCAGCCATGGTATACAGGGGGAGTTAAGACTGCCAGGGCCCTGGGAATGGAGGAATATTATAGCTCCGACCAAGTCTGGAATCACTTACATAGAGGACCAGAATTAGCTTTGGCAAATGGAGGATGGGTCCTTTCTACCTGCTTCAATCTGTGGTTCAGGACCTTAATTGGACCTTCAAAAGTCCTTGAGATGGCTCGTTTAGACATATATATTGAGAGTAGGGGAAATAATAAAGAGTTCATAGGTGAAGTCCCTGTCTCAGTATTCAAAAATAGTGGGTGATTTGGGTGGCTTGGGCCATGATAGAAGGTTGGGCCCCTGGGCTACCACCCAACCAACTGTATTTTAATTCGATCTTTGCTGGCTATAAAAAAACCTCTTGTGCAGTATTGTCAGAATGCTGATAAACATGGTAAAAGAGAAGTTTTTCAGCTCAACGATCAGCCAAACAAAATGTGGCAGGTTGCCTGCCTCAAGGAGAGATTCATCAGGATGAAAGAAACTGTGCATTCACACCAGAAAGGGTTACAAAATCCTAAAGGGAACCTACCCACCACGAATCTACCTAAAAGTAGATCGGTGGTAGGTGATAATAGGACGTGAGGCTTGCCTTTAAGGGATAATCTCACGTCACGCGCGGTTTTGTGAACTTTATTATCCTTTATGCATTTTGTATTACGCGGCTTACTCGGGCATGGAGTAGCCCCCAGCTGAGGCTACACGCCTGGCTACTCCACGCCTAGTAGCCACTTTAACACATCCTACCCACAATTCGGCGCCGCAGCTCTTGCAGCTGCGGCGGCCCTAGTCCGCAGAACATGCCGTCTGCGCATGTGCAGAAAGCAGGCCCGAGCCTGTTTTGAGAGCACAGGACCGCACACGACGCAGCGGCAGGTTGCGGACGAGGGCGAGCGGCAGCGCAAGGAGCTGCGCGCGAAGATTAGCATTAAAGCGATGAAAATAAGTCACAAAAACAGCGCGCGGGAGTGGGCATTAGCCTTAAAAGGGCCTATCCTCACGGTCCTATTGATCAACCTACACCCGATCTACTTATAGGTAGATTCGTGGTGTAGTGTCCCCTTTAAAGCGTATTTAGCTTCCTCATATATTAAAAATTAAGCACAGGTTCCTTCCCAACTGATAAACATTTGCTTCAGGACTAATTTGCAGAAACGTAAGAAGTAATTACATGGACTAATGTCTTGTACAGCTTTTAAAGTATTTAGTCTGTAGAAGGTGGTGAACCTTTTAGAGACCAAGTGCCCAAACTCAAACCAAAAACCCCAATTTTCAAAGTGTGCCTAATACCGTATTTAAGCAGGAAACTACACAGTAGCTCTCTGCTATCCTCACAGCTTTCAAACATATTGAGGATCATTCAAGGGTCACGGATCACACTTGTGGTCGCTGTGCACGGTTTCGGGGATTGCCACAGCTTAGAATGGTATTTAACAGGGTGTGGTTGGTGACCAAATGCTAGTAGCGGCAGCGAGAGCCTATCCTGGGTGCTACGCAATTGGGGCCACTCCTCGTGGCCGTGTGACTCAACTTGCTGGAGGGCTGTTCAGTCGCTGCGATTGAACCTTCCACCTCTGGGTTTCAGCCCATGAGATTAATCACTCAAAGGTCCAATCCGGGCGGATCTCCGCCTAGGGCGTGCAACATAGTATGCGCGCACGATCTTGAGTGATGGTGCCAATGCTAGGTGAATTGTTCGTGGAGTAATGTTCTCCATTTCAATTCCGGTTCTGGGAATTTGCCCTGAAACTAGGTAGAACATAGGGCGGTCTGGAGTGAGGAAGCTGGAATCAGTTGTCCCGCCACCCTCAATCCAACTGCTGTTACAGGCAGCCAGGATGAGTCGCGTTCAAAATAATGCTGAACACTGCACATCCTGGGCTGCCCAGATTGCAGGATGGAGGCCTTGTGTCCTGTGGCAAACTCTTTGCGGGGATGATGGCCTGGGTGCCCACACAAATGGGCTCTAATTGCCAGCTCTGGCACCTGTGCAGAATTTTCCCCACCACTGTTTGTATCTAAACAATTATGCCCTATATTCCAAAATTATGTTACATATTTCATGACTTTTTTTGTTGTCTTGTTTATAAATTGTAAAGAAATCTCCTGGAGTGGCATTGTGGCCGGTACGGGCATGAGTACATAACAAAGTATTGTTGCTTTGGCCTCCTGTCTTGCCAGTCGTGTTCATCACAGTATCATGCTCTTACCCTCGGTGGTTTTTGTCTTTTTTTCCTTCAGTTTCTTCTAAGCTCCTTCAATAGCTTTAGTTATTAGCTATTCGGACTTTGCTTGTGATGTGTTTGACTTACAGCTACAAAGTACACAATTCATACAATTCTCGTGGAACATATCTCCTGTGGACACAAAGAAGACCCAGCGTGATTAAAATACAACCCAATCTTTTCATCTCCCATCCATGAGTAAGGAGGCTTATTTACACAAAAACATTCAGTTGGTCTCCACTGAAAGGAGCAGATTCTTTAAAGGTTTAGAAGGGGAGATGGGGGGTTTATAACATGTCTTGTGGAGAAACTTCCAGAGTATGGGGAGCTGGGAGAAGACCTGAAACAGTTGTAAGAAATGGAGTAGTAGGAGAAGTGATTTTGAAGGTCTCAATGAGGACAGAGGTTTACTACGTGTTGGTGATTGTCAGAGATATTTCAAGGGGGACAGGATATTGAGGGATCTTGTTAAGTTTAGTAGAATTGAAACTGAATTGTTGGGGAAAGGGAAGACAGCAGAGGAACGGCACAAACAGGCGGGAGGAGGAGAAATGAGGGACAGATGGATTAGCCGGACAGCAGATTTAGCTGGGAGATGCGGAGACCACAGAGAAGATATTAGCAGCAGTCCAAGCAAGGGAACGAGGGTGAAGGGATACCAATTTTTGTAGACTCCAGATGAGGAAGGAAGGTGTTGAAAGTCTTGAGGTTGTAGTGAAGGCGAAGGTATGAATCTTAACCCTCTCCCTGGCAGGAGTTTCTGGAAACGCTGCTCGTTGTGGTCAGAGCATTATTGTTAACAATTTTGACAGTGTAAATATAAAAAGCAACATACAACAAAAGAATATACTAAACCCCAAAAACCCTATTATTTTCTGAAATCAGACACCTACCCTTTTCAAATTCATTAAGGATTTATAGACATGATTGCACTTCTGCAAAAACTTGATTCAAAGTGTGACATTTTTGAAAAAAAAAAATGACATAAAAATGATTTGTGGGGCAAAACAATGCCAAGCCGGTAAAATACATAATCAGTTTCATCTCCTAGATGTAATAGATGAAACATGTGTAGAGTCATCGATAAATACATAACCATCATGTTGTGCATGGAGGGGTAGTAAAAGAGGGGTGGAGCAGATCTACAGAGCTGCCGGGCCCCTGATAGCTTTAAATGGGTTGCCAGAAGAGGGGACTGTCGAAAATTGCCCATTGTGTCTATTTGTAGTGTGTTATAACATAGGATTCCCCAGTCGTTTGGTTATTACTTTTCATTGTCTAATTTCCATAAATATCTTATTCTTTTTTTTTTTTAGAATTTCTAGTTTAATGATTATTGAATGGGTGAGCACGGTTGGCTGAGTGAAGTAGCACTTCCTGACCTTGCAGGCGCTGGGGGACCCCTGTTCAAATCCATCCAGGTCAACCTATCTGCCAAAAAGTTTTGTATGATTTCTCTCCAGGTTTGCCATGGTTTCCCTCCCAGTTCACTCTCCCACTCCAAAAACATAACTGATAGGTTGCTTTAGACTGTGAGCCGATGGGGACTTCGGAAATTTGTCAAATCCCTTCTCGGAATGCAGCGCTAGGTAGTCGCATTGCTGCTTAACTAAAGGACATATTATTATCGTTTCTAAATTGTATCTTTGAGGAATCAAATAAGCCTAGCCATTGGCAAAATGAATCAAGATCAGGTAAAAGTTGAGACGTGTAAATCTGGATTACAGGGAAATGGACCTAGATTTCTTTTTACAGATAATGTTTAAGTCATTGGGAATTTATTCCGCCTTAGTTGTGGTTGGGAGCTGCATGAGGCTTGTTTTGCCTCGTATGTCTTTTGTCTGTGCCGGCGTGCCTTGAATCATTGTTTCCGGTAATGAGTTAACTAGCGAAGCCTCCTTGGACACGTCAAAGAACCCTGTAGTTCTCAGCGAAGTCTGCCCCTGGGAAGGAAAGATCAATGTGCTGGCAGCGTTGCAGGCAGCTAAGTCCCGCTGTTGCCTATCAAAACGAAAGGCTGTCTAGAAAAAAAGAATTACAAACAGAAAAAGTAACAACTCAGACATAAAAGGGACCTGACTTAGAAGCTATGTCTTGGAATGAAAAATAAGGCAGAGCGTAGTAGATAAAAGACATTTTTTTTTTTCCGGTACATGTAAGGAAGATAGAAGATCTTAAAAATTTGCAAGCAAATACTTTTTGAGAACTCATCTTTTAGGCAGCCGGCTCTTGCCATACGATCTACCCAAAGGGTACGAAACGAATCTGATAAAGACACAAAGAATCGCGAATGTAAAACAGATGACGACACTACTTTTACAAGAATTGTGGAATTTAAAGGGAACACTTCATCATAAAAAACATACATTAAACCAACATATTTTCCAGTTTCATAAGGCCTAACCCAGAAAGCAGATTTCATCCCAGAAAATTGGAAATCAATTGCTAGTATTTAGATACCTGATGGTCTACAGAAGTGTAGAGTTACAAGTATGAGGGTCATTTATTTAACAATCTGTTTGTTGGCTTGTTATTTCACGTCTTTTTTTCCATGCGTGTTACTTAAGTAATTTATCCAGTCTTTTCCCATCCTACTTCTTTGCTTGTTTAATGTTTTTTTTTAGATTTTCAATTGGCTCAAGTCATTTTCTTCCATTTCACATCAAAGTTTTTTCCTAAGTATGGTTTCAGTTTAGAGTTGTAAATGTGCGCATAATGGGGCAGATTTATCAAGCTGTCTGAAAGTCAGAATATTTCTAGTTGCCCATGGCAACCAATCACAGCTCAGCTTTAATTTTTACCAGATGTCATGAAATTAAAGGGAGCTGTGATGGTTGCACAGGGGCAATAGACATATTTGACTCTCAGAACAGCATGATAAAGATGCCCCATATTGTATATAATGGTGAATTCGTACATTCTTTCAAAGTGTCTAGGTGGATGTTGGGGCCCCATGACATTGCGGGGCCCCAGAAGCAGCTGCTATGGCGGCTACCACTGTTAATAAATCAATGTTCCTGGATCGTGAGAAGAGCCGACTGGTACTATAAGATTGTGAGCTTAATTCATGCAAGTCATAGTTTTGCGTTACTATATAATAACTGCTTTTGAAATGTAGAAGTTAACCTTATTAGGGACCTAAATTTCACAAGACAGGCTGCAGGAAGACCATTACAGCGAAATTGCAATATTACCTTTCTGCATCTCTAAGCATTGAGCATTTACATATAATTGTGGTTTATAAGTACGTGCACCCTGACAGAATCATATGTGTAGTCCCATGGGTGGGCTTTGGTGTGGATGCATTGCCAGCAAGAAACAAAATGTGACCTTGTCTGTGATGCAGACTCTTCAGCTCTCAGCCAAAAATTTGGGCTGCGCAGACCTCCAAGGATAGCGGCGCATGGGCGCCGCCATCTTACGGGAGCGCCGCGTCCAGTGACGTATCGGGTCGGGGAGCGGCGATCCGTCTCCCGGTTAGCCTCGGGTAATCCGAAAGACCCGAGGAATTTCGTTTTACCCCTTCATTACAGTGCTGATCAATTCGTAATGAATGAGGAGGAAAATCCACCATATAATGCAATTACGGTAGTATGGCAGTATATTGATAGGATCGATCAGACCACCTAGGGTTAAAAATACCCTAGGGAGTCTGAAAAAATAGTATAAATGAAAAATGAAAAAACGTTAAAAAATCCTATATATATTAATAAAAAAACCAAATTTCAAATCACCCCTTCCCTAGAACTGACATAATAAAAGAAACAGTAAAAATCATAAAACACATTAGTGTTATTTATCGACTGGCGTGGTCGAAAATGCCGATCTATCAAAATATGATAACGTGTTTTCAAGCGTTTAACCACCGTAACGGCAATAGCGCCCACAAAGTCGAAAATGGCCACTTTTTGCCATTTTGAAAAATATAAAAAAAATCTCTAAAAAGTGATCGAAAGGTTGTACAGTACTAAACAATGAATTATCATTGAAAAATATTATCAAAGTTAACAAAACTGACACCACCCACAGCTCCGTACCCAAAGTTATTAAAAAAGTTGGAAAAAAAATCACCACCAGAATGCTGGCGCAGGTTATAACTGAAATCTTTTGCAGGCCCCTGGATAAATCCGCCATATTGTGCACCTGTACTGGAAATATTAAGACTGAAGCACAATGTGCAAGTCTTTTTTAATGGCCCCCCCTAGAGTTGTATCCAGCCATGATGTTCATAGTCAGCCATCTCTTATATTAAGCTGACGTTGACCACCATGCTCTACATGAGTAGTAAGGTGTAAGCTTTCAGTGCATAGAGTATGTGCCATTACCAGCCCTGGTAAACAAGGGCGGAGTAAGACTGCCATGGGCCCTGGGCTGTATGAATATTATAGCTCCTACAAGTCTGGAATCACTTCCTACATATGAGACTAGAATCAGCTTCTTGGCAAATGGAGGATGTGTCCTTTCTACCTGCTTTCAATCTGTGGTTCCAGGACCTTAAGTGGACCTTCAAAAGTCCTGAAATGGCTCTTTTATACATATATATTGAGAGTAGGGAACATATATACAAGAATTTCATAGGTGAAGTCCTTCTCAGTATAAAATATAGTGGGTGATTTGGGTGGCTGTGGGCCCTCTAGAAGGCTTGGGCCCTGGGCTACCACCCAAACCACCTGTATTTTAATCGACTTCTGCTGGTCTATAACAACCTCTTGTGCAGTATTGTCAGAATGCTGATAAACATGTAAAAGCAGGAAAAGTTTTTCAGCTCACCGATCAGCCCAAACAAATGTGCAGGTTGCCTCGCCTCACTGGAGAGATTCATGCAGGATGGAAAGAAACTGTGGCATTCCACACCAGAAATGGGTAAAATCCTTAAAGGGAACCTACCACCACGAATCTACCTATAAAGGTAGATCGGGTGGTGCGGGCCTGCTGTTCTGCACATGCGCAGACGGCAGGTTCGTCGGACGAGGGCGCGCAGCTGCAAGGAGCTGCGCGCCGAAGATTAGCATAAAGCGATAATATAAGTTCACAAAACAGCGCGGGGACGTGAGGATTAGCCCTTAAAAGGGCTATCCTCACGTCCTATTGATCCACCTACCACCCGATCTACCTTTATAGGTAGATTCGTGGTGGTAGGTTCCCTTTAAAGCTTTATTTATTCCTCCATATATTAAAAATAACAACAGTTTCTTTCCATACTGATAAACATTTGTTCAGCTTAATTTGAAAAAAGTAAGAATGTAATTAATGACTAATGCTTTACAGCTTTTTAATGTTTAAGTCCTGTAGAAGTGTTGGTGAACCTTTTAGAGACCAAGTGCCCAAACTACAACCAAAACCCAATTTTCAAAGTGCTAATACCGTAATTTAAGCAGTAACTCATTGCTCTCTGCTCTCTCACAGCTTTCAAACATATTGAGGCTCATTTACTAAGGGTCACGGATCGCACTTTTGTCGGGCTGTGCACCGGTTTGGGGATTGCACAGCTTAGACTGGTATTTAACAGGTGTCTTTGCTGGGATTTTGGCGTGACCAATAGTTTTTTAGCGCAGCTGGACTGGCTTCCATGTGACACAAATTGGGGTGCGTGCCATTGGACAATACAACTGCTTGGGGCTGAGCGCGGGATTTAACTTTCAAATTGTGTTACAAGCCCAAGCACTTACATGCACCACTAAATAAATGGTGAATTCCGTCGGACCTGAGCAGGGAAGTGAAACATACAGGATATTGGGCGCACGATCTTAGTGAATTGTGGCACAATGCATTATCTGTGAACTCTGTCGGAGGTAAATGTTTCCCATTGGTAGCTTACCTCTGGATTCCCTTAACAGGTAGAATAGTGGGATCTGGAGTGGAAGCTCCAATGATAATCCAGTTCTGTCCACTCCACCCTCACTCCACCTGCTGTTACAGGCAGCCAAGGATGAGTCGCTTCAAAATAATGCTGAACACTGCACATCCTGGGCTGCCCCAGATTGCAGGATGAGGCCTTGTGTCCTGTCTGGCAAACTCTTTGCTGGGATGATGTCCTGGGTGCCCACCAAATGGGCTCTAATTGCCAGCTCTGGCACCTGTGCCAAATTTTCCCCACCACTGTCTTGTAATCTAAAATTATTGCCCTATATTCCTAAATTATGTTACATATTTCTATGACTTTTTTTGTTGTCCTAGTTTATAAATTGTAAAGAAATCTCCTGTGAGTCGCATTGTTGGCCGGTACGGGCATGAGTACATAACCAAAGTATTGTTGCTTTTGGCCTCTGTCTTGCCAGTCGTGTTTCCATCACAGTATCATGCTCTTTACCCTCGGTGTTTTGCTTTTTTATGCCTTAATGTTTCTTCTAAAGCTTCCTTCAATAGCTTTAGTTATTCAGCTATTCGGAGCTCGGCTTGTGCATGTGTTTTTAAAAAGGGAAGAGATTGACCTACAGCTACAATATACACAATTCATACAATTCCAGTGGCAACATATCTCCTGTGGAAACAAAGAAGACAGCGTGATAAAAATCAACCCAATCTTTTCATCTCCCAATTCCATGAGTAAGGAGACTATTATACACATAAAACATTCAGTTGGTCTCACTGAAATGGAGCAGATTCTTTAACAAGGTTTAGAAGGTGGGGGGGGATGGGGGGGGTCTAACATGTCTTGGTAGAAACTTCCAGAGTATGGGGAATGCATGGGAGAAGACTAGAGATGAGCGAACACTAAAATGCTCGGGTACTCGTTATTCGAGACGAACTTTTCCCGATGCTCGAGTGCTCGTCTCGAATAACGATTATTGCCTAATAGAAATCCAACCCCTACTGAATTTTCCCACTTCGGTCTTTGCTATGGATATGTGTGCCACTAAGAGCTAAACACAACGGTAGCAAGTCCCCCTGCTAATTCCTCACAAAATGGTAAAAGATGCAAATTAAAATAAAAAAAGTAGAACGTTATTGTAGCCCTAAGAAGGGCTGTTGGGTTCTTTGAGAATCACTCCTGCCTAACAGTAAGCTAATAGAACACCCTAACGCTTTCCCTGACCAGCAGCAGCTCTCTCCCTAGCGGCATCCAGAGACAGAATGATCCGAGCAGCGCGGCCAGCGGCTAGTCTATCCCAGGGTCACCTGATCTGGCCAGCCAACCACTGCTATCGACGTGTAAGGGTACCACGTCATGCTGGGTGGAGTGCAGAGTCTCCTGGCTTGTGATTGGCTCTGTTTCTGGCCGCCAAAAAGCAAAACGGCGGGAGCTGCCATTTTCTCGAGCGGGCGAAGTATTCGTCCGAGTAACGAGCAGTTTCGAGTACCCTAATGCTCGACCGAGCATCAAGCTCGGACGAGCATGTTCGCTCATCTCTAGAGAAGACCTGAAAACAGTTGTGAGAGGAACGGATAGTAGGAGAGTGATTTTGAAGGTCTAATGAGGATCAGAGGTTATGTGTGGGACAGTATTGGGTGATTAGGTCAGAGATATTTCTAGGGGACAGGATATTGAAGGCTTTGTAATTCAGAAAACTGAATTTGTTGTGGAAAGGGAAGACAGCAGAGGAACGGGCAAACAGGAGCGGCAGGAGGAGAAATGAGGAGACAGATGGATTAGCCGGACAGCAGAGTTAGCTGGGAGACCACAGAGAAGAATATTGCAGCAGTCCAAGAAGGGAACGAGGGCATGGACTACCATTTTTGTAGACTCCAGATTGAGGTAGGAAGGTGATAAATGTCTTGAGGTTGTAGTGAAGGCGAAGGTATGAATCTTAACCCTCTCCCTGTCAGGAGTTTCTGGAAACGCTGCTGCGTTGTTGGTCAGAGCAATTTTTACAATTTTGACATGTGCAAATAAAACAGAAATGACAACATAAAGAATTATACTAAACCCCATAAAACCCTATATTTTCTGAAATCAGACACCTACCCTATTTACAGAATTACATTAAGGAGTTTATAGACATAGACACCTTCATGCAAACTTGATTCAAACTTCACACTTTTGAAAAAAATTAATAAAAATTGATTTTGTGGGCAAAAAAATGTGCCCCAAGCTGTAAATAATTCGTTTTACATCTCCTAGATGTAATAGATGAACATGTGTAGAGTTCATCGATAAATAAATAACATCATGATTTGGCATGGAGGGGAGTAAAGAGGGGTGGAGCAGATCTACAGAGATCCCGGGCCTCCTGATAGCTGTAATGGGTGCCAGCAGAGGGGACTGTCAGAAAATTTGCCCCATGTGTCTATTTGTAGTTATCACATGGATTCCCAGTCAGTTTCTGTTGATACTTTTCATTGTCTAATTTCCATAAAAATATTCTTATTTTGTTTTTAGAATTTCCTGTTTTAATGGATATGATGGGTGAGCACGGTGGCTGAGTGAGTAGCACTTCTGCCTTGCAGCGCTGGGGGACCTGGGTTCAAATCCCATCCAGGTCAACATCTTCAAAAAGTTTGTATGTTCTCTCCGTGTTTGCATGGGTTTCCTCCCACACTACAAAACATACTGATAGGTTGTTTAGACTGTGAGCCCCATGGGGACTTGGAAATTTGTCAAAATCCCTTTCATATCAGGAAAAATAAAGCCTAGGAGCCGCATTGGCAAAAAACAATGCTATGTGTAACAAGGTGAAAGGGATGTAAATCTGGATTACAGGAAAGGACCTAAGATTTTTTTCACATGTATAAAGTTGTATTATGTCATTTGTGTGCTATACATTTACTTCCTTTGCCTTTGTTTTGGTTCGAGAGATTTTTCCTTTTGTAACTTTTTCTAGCCGGCCTCCTTGTAATCATATGAGAACGAGCATTAATGAAGTCCCCTTGGACACAGGTAAAACCCTGTTTCCAGGATTCATCTAAAGTGCCATCCGCTTTTGCTATCAAAACGAAATGGGTCTATAAAAAAGAATTACAACAGAAAAGTAACAACTCCAGACATAAAAGGATCCTTACTTAGAAGTATGTCTTGAATAAAAAATGCAGCCGTAGTAGTAAAAGACATTTTTTTTCTTACATCTAAGGTAAGATGAGAAGATCTTAAAATTTGCAATGCAAAATACTTTTGCAGATCATCTTTATATGGCATCTTCCTATCGCATCTTCCCCAAAGTACCAGAACTTAATTCTTATAAAGACACAAAGAATCGCTTTAATGTAAAACAGATGAAACTACTTTTTACAAGAATTGGGGAATTAAAGGGAACATGTCATCAAAAAAATACATAAACCAACATATTTTCCAGTCTTTAAGGCTCATCCAAGATTCAGTCACCAGAAAATAGGAAAATCATATTGGCTAGTAATTTAGATTAACCTGATGGTCTACAGAAGTAGTAGAGTTACAAGTCATTGGGGGTCATTTATTTTATCTGTTTGTTTTGGCTTGTTTTTGCATGTCTTTTTTCCATCTGCTACTTTAGTAATTTATCAGTCTTACTCTTTCCTTGTGTTAAATGTTTTTTATTCAGATGTTACAAATGTCTCAAGTCACTTCTTTCCATTTCCATCAAGTTTTCCTTAAGTATGGTTCAGTTTAGAGTTGTACAATGTGCAGCATAATGGGGCAGATTTATCAAGCTGTCTGAAAGTCAGAATATTTCTAGTTGCCCATGGCAACCAATCACAGCTCAGCTTTCATTTTACCAGTGCTCATGAATATTTTAAAGGGGAGCTGTGATTGGTTGCCATGGGCAACTAGAAATATTCTGACTTTCAGACAGCATGATAAATATGCCCCATTATGTATATAATGGTGAAATTCCTCCATTCTTTCAAGTGTCAGGTCGGATGTTGGGGCCCCCTGACATTGCGGGCCCCATAGCAGCTGCTATGGCTGCTACCACTGTAATTACATCCATGTTCCTGGATCGTGGAGAAGATGCCGAATGGTACATAGATTGTTAGCTTAATATCATGCAAGTCATACTTTTGCTTTAATAATATAATGATTACTGCTTTTGAAATGTAGAAGTTAACCTTATTAGGGACCTAATTTTCCCTAAAGACAGGCTGCAGAAGCCCATTACAGCTAAATTGCAAATCTACCTTTCTGCCTTCTCTAAGCATTTGCATTACAATATAATTGTGGTTTATAAGTTACCTTGCACCCTGACAGAATCATCTGTGTAGTCCCAGGGGTTGGGCTTTGGTTTGGATGCATTTCCAGAAACAACATGTGACTTGTCTGTGCTGCAGACTCTTCAGCTCTCAGCCCAAAACTTTGGGCTGCCGGCAGCCTCAAAAAGATAGCGGCGCATGGGCGCCGCCATCTTACCTGGGAGCGCCGTCCAGTGACGTCATCGGGCGGCGGCGATCCGTCTCCACGGTAGCCTCGGGTCTTCCGAAGACCGAGGGTATTTCGTTTTAACCCTTCATTACAGTGCTGATAGCACATTGTAATGAATGAGGAGGAAAATCCCCATATATGCCATACTGTAGTATGGCAGTATATGATAGGATCGATCAGACAACCTAGGGTTAAAATACCCTAGGGAGTCTGAAAAATAGTATAAATAAAATAAAAAAAGTTAAAAAATATATATATATAATAAAAAACCTAAAATTTCAAATCACCCCCTTTCCCTAGAACTGACATAAATATAAATAAACAGTAAAAATCATAAACACATTAGGTATCGACGCGTCGAAAATGCCCGATCTATCAAAATATGTGAACGTTTTTTCAAGCGTTTAACCCCGTAACGGAAAATAGCGCCCAAAGTCGAAAATGGCACTTTTTGCCATTTTGAAAAATATAAAAAATCTATAAAAAGTGATCGAAAGGTTGTACAGTACTAAAAATGATTATCATTGAAAAATATATCAAATTCACAAAAATGACACCACCCACAGCTCCGTACACCAAAGTATAAAAAAGTTATTAGCGCCAGAAGTTGGCAAAATCAAAAAAAATAATTTTGGACAGGGGTTTTCATTTTTGTAAATGTATGAAAACATTATAAAACCTATACAAATTTGGTATCCCCTTAATTGTACCGACCAAAGAATAAAGGTAGACATGTCATTGGGGCGCTCAGTGAAAGACGTAATACCAAGCCCACAAGAAAATGGCGCAAATGTGTTTTTTTCACCATTTTCACTGCATTTGAATTTTTTTCCCGCTTCTGAGTACATGGTGAATATTAAATAAAAATAAAATTTAAGGTACAGTATGGTAACATTTACAGTTAAAATGGACGATGGTAAGTTGTTGTTGTTGTATGCCTTATATTTATGAGCGCCAGTTTTCCTGCTATACCTGCATGTCAAAGAATTAAATTAAAAAAAGGACCATGTTAAATTCAAATCTGTTTTTTTTTACATTTTACGCGTGTTTGTATGCGTTGGAAAAAGGGGTAGTCTTATACGGGATATATCTTAAACTCTAATTTTAACAGAGTAAAGTAGGGGGGTCGTCTATTACACCAGCGTCGTCTTATATGCCGGAATATACGGTAGATGCCGCCAGGATGATTGTAAAACAGATTTTACTTCTGCAGGAACCAAGAATTTGACTTTTGCGGCTGAAGTCCTTTAAAACTTGGTTGCAGAGAAATACTCAGATTCCGAGTATATTACGGCAGTTTGACTCCAGAGCCGAAAAAAACAAGAAATAGCATTTTTCATTTTCAACATGATCCGGCTATAAGAGAAATCCAATACGGCTTGTCAGCGAGGTGCAAGTGAGATGCACAGATAAGGGGCAGATTTTGTACGATTCATTTGGACCTTGAATGTTTATCTGACCCCCAACAAGTCTAGAAATTAATTTTTATTATCGGCGCTGCACAGAGAAGAAATGCAGATAAAAATCCAATGCGATTATGGAGTTCGATCGTGTCATTAGAATAAATTTGCTTTTCTCATTTTCTCTTCAGTAACATTAAAGCCGCACTCGGTAAACTGCAGTTGTTCCGGATGTAACGTTATGATGGGTTCACTAGCCAAGATGGGCGCTTCTTTGTTAGAACTGCGCCCAAGTTAGAATATCGTAAAATGTTACATACTAGACTTATCGAAATAGCTTACCGATTAATTCCCCGAATCACAGCAAATGCATCAAAACTACCATGTTCTATCCATTGTTTTCGATGGCGGCAAACTCAGTAATATGATATGATAACAGCCAAAGCGGGACAACAAGAACCCAAAGTTCTTCCAGTGCACCTAGAGTCTAACTTTTTAAACCCATTGGGGGTCATTTACTAAGGGCCCGATTCGGTTTCCCAACGTTACCCGAATATTTCCAATTTGCGCCGATTTTCCCTGATTTGCCATGGGATTTTGGTGCATGCAACGGATTGTGGTCGCATCGACGCCGGCATGCACGCGACGGAAATCGGGGGCGTGGCCGAGCAAAACCCGATGGATTCAGAAAACCACCGCAATTAAAACAATAAAGTGTCGCTTAGGGACGTGCTTACCTTCACTTGGTCCGGCTCGGTGAATTTCAGGGCATTCGGATGCTTTTCAGCCGCGCAGCGCCACCGGTGGACGGCGGAGAAACTACCTTGATGATCGGCCGGACCCGAATCCAGTGTAGAGAACGCGCCGCTGGATCGCGAACGGACCGGGGTAAATAAAATCTGCCCCATTGGCTGACTAACAGAAAACAACTGCACGTGTCAATTACATCAGGGCAGACGGGGAGCGGGGGAAGTGCTGCGGGATCGGGAGGCGGGGTTTAGACAGGTAACAGCCTGTGAATCTTTAGCATGGAAGAGCTTTGGTAATTCCTTAGAGCATAATATCACATATTATGGGAATTAACTTTTTGTAAGAAGTTTTTGGTTGATCCAGAGGGAGGGGGAAGTGCTGAGGGAGCACAGATGAAGATTGATACTGTAACAGCCTATGATCTGCAGCCAAGAAGGGCTCTGTTAACTCCCTTAAGAGCATATTAGCGAAACTATGAGAGTAAAACTTTGTAAGAAGTTTCTGTGATCCAGGGAGTTTTGACCTCCATATTAGGGGTCGTAAGGAATTCTTCCTACTTTGGGCCAGTTGGCATCAGCCTTGAAGGGTTTTCTTCTCCTCTGGATCACCCATGTATAATGTAGAATTAATAGATCGACTTGTAGACGGATGTCTTTTTCTAATCTTAGTTACTATGCTTGATGATGACAGTCTTCTCTTGAACTCTTTGATTAAAACTGTTCAGGACCTGAGAAGTGTGAGAATGGAAGTAGTGGCAGAATATTTTATTGAAACAAAATAAAAAAATCACACCTCACCCATGAATAGTGCTAGAAAAAGGGCTCCCAGAACAAGGTTATTAACTCTAAGGCCATAATATATGCTGTCGAATTACCTTACTGGATTAGTGGACGCAAATTAAGTCAAGTTTTTACAAAAGGTATCAAAACCGGGATTATATGCAGATATTGAATACCGTATATACGCGAGTATACCGACCAAGTATAAGCCGAGGGCCCCTAATTTTACCCCCAAAACATGGGAAAACCTATTGACTCGAGTATAAGCTGTGGGTTGGCAATGCATGGTCACTGCCTCCACATTATATAGCCTGCCGGACCCTGAACCATAGTATATAGCCAGCACCTGCCCCCCCAGTATATAGCCTGCCAGCTAATATCCCCTAGTGTATAGCAGCTCCCCGCCCCAGTATATAGCCAGCTCCTGCCCCAGTATATATCCAGCCCCGCCCCAGTATATAGCAGCAGAGGGGGGAAGCTGGAAAGGTGAGTTTTGTATATTTTCTTACTCGGGCCGAGTTTTGGGTTTTCAGCACATTTTATGTGCTGAAAAACTAGGCTTATACTGAGTATATATATGGTAGATATTACATTCATATACATCATGGAAGGAGTTTTTCTGCTTCTGTCGCCTTAAGGGGAACCCTTATCTTGAACTAACTTACAGACCCTAAGAGACCTTAAGTTGACAGGGAAACTTACTTTGTGTGTAGCTGCTGGATGTTAACAGGTAACAGGAATCAAAAGCCAAAACCCACAACAGACTGAGAAAGGGAAAGCAGGGTCACTCCGGAAGACACACAACACTGAGGGACAAACAACCAGATACAGACAGCAAGTGGAGTCGGACAAAACTGGATCAAAGCCAAGATGATGGCAAAGTTACAGAATTGAAAGCA
Organism: Engystomops pustulosus; assembly: GCA_019512145.1. Taxonomy (NCBI): domain Eukaryota; kingdom Metazoa; phylum Chordata; class Amphibia; order Anura; family Leptodactylidae; genus Engystomops; species Engystomops pustulosus. The sequence goes on from CM033641.1 coordinate 29,514,993, forward strand.
ATAGAATGGTCGATTAAACAGAGTGAAGTCGGATACACAGAATATCAAAGATAGCAATAGCAAAAGCAAGGAGAAGGACTGCAATAACCAGCACCAAAGGTACTGGGCAGAACATAAAGGAAGTAATGGACACTGCCCCCAGCACTGACTGGTTCAGCCGTCCATCGCTCAAGCCTCAGCTGAACACAAAACAAGTTCAAAAATACACCCAGCTTTCCCTTAGGAAAGATCCTAAAAGGGAGCTGTCAATCACAGACAGCTCAGGGGGTGGTGTTCAATCACAGAAGCCTGAAATCTGATCCCATACACAGCAATTAGCGAGTTCTGACACCTGAGCTGCTAATTATCGATCCGGACCTATTCCTGCCTGTGACGGTGGCTTAGACAGTCTTCATCAATGACACATGAGCCCTTTATATCACACACTTTTGTGCAGGTAGACAAACTGAAAGCGAGAACCAGAAGGTAGATGCAGAAAAGTAACAGCTAAATGAGCATCCTAGAAGGATACATCAGGGCCAACAATTATTCATAGAAGATCAAGGTCAGGTCACACTGACGTCCAGGTGAGGGTAGAGTATATGAAGGTTATTGCCAAAAACCATATTTAACTTGGAAACTAGGAGTGAGAGATAGTGAGACACTTCCTACATTCATATAAAACTATTCCCTCTTGCAAACTAAAACTTTATTGTCATTAATTGTACAACTTGCCTGATCAGCAACGCTGGGATGTGTGCATGTAGTTAGCTGGATGTTTGCTGTTAGTCACAAGATTTATTCCCTCTTCAAAAACTTAAAGATCATAAATCCAGTTACCCAGCCTGCAGGACCGCCGCTAAAATGTATCTTCAGTGCATAGTTAATCATATAGAGACAGTGCTCAAACCGCGGACATTTAACTTAGTGGAACTATGAGCAGCAGCAATTTGAATGGCATCATAGTGTCAGGTGGCTGCTGCAAAAGCCAAAAACTATTTCGTATTTGCTCCAGGATCTGAATAATCCACAATCTTTAATAGGTAAATAATTGTATTCTCAACTTTCAGCAAATTATTGAAAAGTTTGTGTATAAAACTAAAGAGGTTATTTCCATTTCAGCCAAATTAATGTTACTATTTGTATTATAAAAGTTATACAACTTTCCATATTACTTTCTGTATTATTTCTCACTGTTTCTAGATCTTGCTGCTGTGATTTTATAGAAAGATTCTATATTTACTGCCAGTGGACAGAAATCTGACCATGGTCACACAGGTGACGTCTCGTATATCACAAAGCTCTGATTACTCTCTGTGATACTAACCATCGTGCACCTGATGGTTAGTTCCTGTGGACTACTTGGTCCCTGGTCCCTGGTAGTGATGTACACATAGGTGTGCTTGCTCATTATATCCCTGGTCATGTGATGTCACAATAGAGCACGGTTCATTATTACCCTGGTCATATGAGTCACACAGGGTGCGGTTCATTACATCCCTGTCATATGATGTCACACATGTGCAGGCTAGTATATCCTGGTCATATGTTACAAGAGTGCAGGCTAATATATCCTGGTTCATGTGATGTCACACAGGTGCACGGCTTAGTTATATCCTGGTCATATGTTACACAGGGGCACGGCTATTATATCCTGGTCATGTGATGTCACACAGGTGACAGCTCATTATATCCCTAGTCATGTGATGTCACAATGGCGCACGGTTCACTATATCCCTGGTCATATGATGTCACACAGGTGATGTCTAGTAATCCTGGTCATATGATGTCACACAGGTGCGAGGCTTGTTATATCCCTGGGTCATATGATGTCACACAAGTGCACGCCTCATTATATCCCTGGTCATGTGATGTCACACATGTGCAATGCTCGTTATATCCTGGTCATATGTTACACAGGTGCACGGCTAATTATATCCTGGTCATATGATCACACAGGTGCACAAACTCATTATATCCCTGGTCATATGTTACACAGGTGCACAGCAATTATATCCCTGGTCATGTGATGTCACACAGGCGCAAAGCTCGCTATATTCCTGTCATGTGATGTCACAATGGCGCTGGTTCACATATCCCTGGTCATATGATGTCACAACAGGTGCAGGCTAGTTATATCCTGCGTCATATGATTGTCACAACAGGTGGCATGGCTAGTTATATCCTCGGTCATATGATGTCACACAAGTGCACGTTCATTATATCCTGGTCATGTGATGTCACACAAGTGGCAAGGCCCGTTATATCCTGGTCATGTTGATGTCACAAGGGGATCATAAATTCTCAAAAAAATCATTTAGCAGAACTATTCTTCATTACAACCCATTCCCACTGTATACAGGGAAAAACATTGGTCTCATATTTATCTTGATAGTGAAACAAGATGAAATCAAGGATGATATAAATATTGTCACAAATGTTTTAAGCTGACATCCACCAAGTATCAAACCACACTAATGATATGTATATAATGTACAGTGCACCGCAATGCCTGATGACCTTAAGGGAGAGAGAGAGGGGAAGAAGAAGAAACGCGGGATCCTGCCAACTTGCCACCGATCCCGCCCTTCTGGTGCGCATTCCCTGTCCTCCATGACTTGTCTGTGCTGCAGACTCTTCAGCTCTCAGCCCAAAACTTTGTGCTCTTTCACAGGAACAGAGCTCACAGCCTGGGGATCTGACATCAGAGGGGGAGAGAGGAGATGTACAGGAGCACAAAGATGGGGGCTGAGAGCTGACGAGTGATCAGAACAGACAAGTCACATGTAGTTTTTTTAAATGCATCCAAACCAAAGCCCAACCCCTGAGACTACATAGAGGAGTCTGTCAGAAATCCAGGTAAGTTACAAGACAAAATTGTATTGTAATGGGCTTAGTCACAATCTATGTCTATTGTGCGGCACTTCTATTACTATACAGTGCCTAAACAATACCATAGTTTGCACTACTAGATGGAATGTCAGGGTTCAAATCTGTGGAATTCTGGAGGTCTACAATGACGCATCATAACAACAACAAACAATCGACAAAACTTCCAATCTTCAAAGTAGGATGTGTTTAGATATATTAGTATCAAGGGAAGAAAAAACTGCGGGAGAAAAAGTTGCATAAAGCAGATGAGAACGTGCTGAGGTGCAACTAGAAGCACATTAGAGATAATATACCGTATATTCCGGCGTATAAGACGACTTTTGAAGACTGTATTCACGTATTCACGGCGGCGAGCCCTCTCCATAGCCGGTAAGTCTTTGCTGCATATTGCTAGCACCGATCGCGAGTATTTTCTCAGCGATGGCTGGCGGCAAAGCTGCCGGCAGCCTCAAAAAGATAGCGGCGCATGGGCGATCCATCTCCATGGTAGCCTCGGGTCTTCCGAAGACCCGAGGCTATTTCGTTTTAACCCCTTCATTACAATGTGCTGATAGCACATTGTAATGAATGAGGAGGAAAATCCCCATATACTGCCATACTACAGTATGGCAGTATACTTTAGGGGCTTCTAGTTCAGTAGGGTAACATCTGGTGACAGGTTCCCTTTAAAAATTACATTCAGGTGCATACACAGAGTAAGTTTGTTCTGAGTCGATAAAGGCAGCACACAAGTGTTTAACCGGTTCGCGACGGCGGCGGCGATCGGGTCGCGCTGCATGAAGAGGGCTCACGGGCTGATCTTCCACCTATCAAAAAGATAGCGGCGCATGGGCGCCATCTTACCTGGTAGCATCTCCATGGTAGCTTCGGGTTTTCCGAAGACCCGAGGCTATTTTGTTTTAACCCCTTCATTACAATGTGCTGATAGCACATTGTAATGAATGAGGATATGATATGAGGATATGATATGAGGATATGATATGGCAGTATATGATAGGATCGATCACACAACCTAGGGTTAAAGTACCCTAGGGCAGTGATGGCGAACCTTTTAGCGGCCGAGTGCCCAAACTGCAACCCAAAACCCACCTTATTCATTGTGAGGTGCCAGCCAAAAATGAAAGTAGTAACTTATTGCTCCCTGTTCTTCAACAACTTTCTATCATATTGAACACAGTAGAAAGATAATTCGACCCTGTCTAATTCTCCCTCTTCCTACAGTCCCAAGTAGAGAAGCAAGTATCAAAATATGACTGAAAGCAGCATCTTTTAAGTTGCTTGGAACTGCAGGAAGATTCTTTGAGTCCTTTCTGGTGTGCTTGGGCAATGGCCCTGGTGCCCAAAGAAAGGGCTCTAAGTGCCATCTCTGGCACCAGTGCCATAGGTTCGCCGCCACTGCCCTAGGGAGTCTGAAAAATAGTAAAAATAAAAATAAAAAAAAGTTTTTAAAAAAAATTATAATAAAAAAAAACTAAAATTTCAAATCACCCCCCTTTCCCTAGAACTGACATAAATATAAATAAACAGTAAAAATCATAAACACACATATTCCCAGGATACCCCTTTAATATTTTTTTCCTCTTTTGTGAATTGCTATCTCACAAACAGCCAAGAGCAACTTGCAATCAGTGGATCAGGCAGTGTCAAATTCAGTCTATCTGTGTAGTATAAGAATGGCTGCATATAGCATTATATTTAGAACTATAAATAATCTGATTTCATCAGTCTTAATTGTTAATTGCCAGTTTTGACCATATAAGTGCTCAACACATCACCAATATAGGACAGTCAACAAAGACCAAAATGGAGGTGATAGAGTCAGATAGAGGTGAGAGAGGATTTTTCAGGTAAGATTTATTTCTTTAGCTATTAAATACCATTTGAAGTGTAACAGCATTGCAAACCATATTCTTTCTTTCACATATTAGTTTAGGTAAAAAAGGAAACTTTGGAATGTACATTATTAGATTACAATACTACTTTGTCCATTATTTTCAATTTTTTTTGCACTTATCATTGCCTCTATATCAATTTTATTTCCATACTCACAAACACAATGGGGCACATTTACTTACCCGGTCCATTCGCGATCCAGCAGCGCGTTCGCTGCGGTGGATTCGGGTCTTCCGGCGATTCACTAAGGCAGTTCCTCCGACGTTCACCAGGTGTCGCTACTGCGCTGAAGTCTGCCAAGGCCCGCCGGAGTGTCCCGCGTCACTTTTTTTAAAAAAAATGCGGCAGTTTTTCCATCGCGTGCATGCCGGCGCCGATGCGCCACAATCCGATTGCGTGCGCCAAAATCCCGAGGCAATACAGGGAAAATCGTCGCAAAATGGAAAAATTTACGTAACCTGACGGTAAAATGCGATTCGGGCCCTTAGTAAATGACCCCCAATATATTTATAAGGGTTGCTATTAAGTTATGTAACTCCTTACAGACAACTTAACAAACTTACCTATGCATAGAGCTGAAATTTCAAGTGAAATATATTCCTTTTGCAAAGTGAACCTGTCAGCAGAAATTGAAATAATTAAATCTCTAGCAGTATGTTGCCAAGCAACTGAACTCTTTCCTGATCGTGTTTTTTTCATCACCCAATTGACGTGAGATGTAAATTGTTTAATTAAAGTCTAGGAGGTGGAGATTTTAACACTGAAGTCAAACTCTCTCTTTCTCAGAAAGCCCCATTCACTGTAATTAATGGTCCTGCATACAGAGATATCACTAAAAAGATCTGCCGAAATCCGATGCACAATGTCAATCACAGTGTGGAGGAGCTTGAATTCAGAGATTGAGTTCCTTGACTTTATACAATCACTTTACATCTCACTTCAAAGTTGATTTTCTAGATGATGCAATCACACTGGACCATGAAAGATAGAAGAACTACAAGGTATTACACAGTTTGACAATATATTTGCAGTTTTTTTATAAGTTCACTTTAAGGTTTTAACTTAAGGGAACACTGTACATGTTTGATAAGAAAATTCAAAACAAAAAGATTCTGAGGCACAGTCACAAAGCAACAGTTCCAACGGATCCAGCAAAGATACTGATCAATATGTATAGATCTGCGGTGTTGCTCAACTTTAAAAAGGAAGATGCAAATGCACATAGCGAAGAAACAAGCAGTGGCACTCACCGGTCGGATGAAAAATAAGTGGACTTTATTGTTCCATGTGGCAGTGCTGGGAGGACGCCAACCACGGCAGGCGACGGGCCTTATCGCGCAGCTACGCGCTTTCTCAAACCTATGACCAAAGACTTCTAATAGGCTTGAGAAAGTGCTTAGTTGCACGAAATGTCCTCCCCACACTGCCACTAAAGTCCACTTATTTTTTATCCGACCGGTGAGTGCCACTGCTTGTTTCTTTGCTATGTGTGAAAGGAACATTGCCTCAAGATTTTGCCAGTAAAAAAAACAGGACCATCGTGTGCATTATGAAATATCATTCCCTCTTTAAAGTTAAAAATCATCAGTTGAACTTATTGAAATGATTCCAATATCACATGCAAATGAGCCGGAAAGAGCCATTTTTGTTCTGAGATGGGTAAGTTTTAGAGGCTGGAGGGGAAGTGTCACTTCCGACACTACTATTTTGGCTCTGTAACATTAGCATTGTGGTTCTGTTTATGTGATATCATTGTTGAGCCTCTTGCTGCCAAAAGAGGACTTCGATAACGTGAGGCATTCCACTAGGTCATCAAGGTAATTTTTTTCCCATTTTTACACTCATGCAATTAAGAATAAAGTTTGAAACTTTGTGTAATACCTTTAATCTTTATCTCCCAATCTATCTACTGTGTATGTAATTCAGAACTGTTCACATACACCGATCACTGCAGGGGAAGAGGGAAGGGAAAATATAATATACCGTATATTCCGGCGTATAGGACGACTTTTGAAGACAGAAAAATCTTCTGTCTTCTCTGGGGTCGTCTTATACGCCGGTAATCCCGACCGCCCGCCGTGTATTCACGGTGGCGGTCGGGTCGCACTGCATGGAGAGGGCTCACGGGCTGAGCCCTCTCCATAGCCGGTAAGTCTTTGCTGCATATTGCAGCAAAGGCTTACGGGTAACACTGATCACGGGTGTTTTCACAGCGATGGCTGCCGGCAAAGCTGCCGGCAGCCTCAAAAAGATAGCGGCGCCGCCATCTTACCTGGGATCGCCGCTCCCCGTGACGTCATCGGGGGCGGCGATCCGTCTCCATGGTCTCCATTCTATTTCGTTTTAACCCCTTCATTACAATGTGCTGATAGCACATTGTAATGAATGAGGAGGAAAATCCCCATATACTGCCATACTGTGGTATGGCAGTATATGATAGGATCGATCAGACAACCTAGGGTTAAAGTACCCTAGGGAGTCTGAGAAATAGTATAAATAAAAATAAAAAAAAAGTAAAAAAAAAAATTATAATAAAAAAACCTAAAATTTCAAATCACCCCCCTTTCCCTAGAACTGACATAAATATAAATAAACAGTAAAAATCATAAACACATCAGGTATCGACGCATCTGAAAATGCCCGATCTATCAAAATATGATAACGGTTTTTCAATGTGTTTAACCCCGTAACGGAAAATAGCGCCCAAAGTCGAAAATGGCACTTTTTTGCCATTTTGAAAAATATAAAAAAATCTATAAAAAGTGATCAAAAGGTCGTACAGTCCTAAAAATGATATCATTGAAAATATTATCAAATTTCGCAAAAAATGACACCACCGTATAAAAAATTTATTAGCGCCAGAAGTTGGCAAAATCAAAAAAATCATTTTTGTACAGGAGGTTTTCATTTTTGTAAATGTATGAAAACATTATAAAACCTATACAAATTTGGTATCCCCTTAATCGTACCGACCCAAAGAATAAAGTAGACATGTCATTTGGGGCGCTCAGTGAAAGACGTAATATCCAAGCCCACAAGAAAATGGCGCAAATGCGTTTTTTCACCATTTTCATTGCATTTGGAATTTTTCTGAGTACATGGCATGGAATATTTAATAAAATAAAAATTTAAGGTACAGTATGGTAACATTTACAGTAAAATGGACGATGGTAAGTTGTTGTTGTTTGTATGCCTTATATTTATGAGCGCCAGTTTTCCTGCTATACCGCATGTCAAAGAATTAAATAAAAAAAGGACCATGTTAAATTCAAATCTGTTTTTTTTTTACATTTTTACCGGTGTTTGTATGCGTTGGAAAAGAGGGTAGTCTTATACGGGGCAATATCTTAAACTCTATATTTTAACAGGAAAGTAGGGGGGTCGTCTTATACACCAGGTCGTCTTATATGCCGGAATATACGGTAGATGCCGCCAGGATGATGTAAAACAGATTTTACTTCTGCAGGAACCAATAATTTGACTTTTGCGGCTAGAAGTCCTTAAAACTTGGTTGCAGAGAAATACCTCAGATTTCCGAGTAATTATTACGGCAGTTCTGACTCCAGAGCCGAAAAACAAGAAATAGCATTTTCATTTTTCAACATGATCCGGCATTAAGAGAATCCAATACGGCTTGCTCAGCGAGGTGCAGGAGATGCACAGATAATGGGCAGACTTTGTAACGATTCATTTTGACCTTGAATGTTTATCTGACCCCCAACAAGTCTAGAAATTAATTTTTATTTATCGGCGCTGGCACAGAGAAATGCAGATAAAAATCCAATGCGATTATGGAGTTCGACGTGTCATTAGAATAAATTTGCTTTTCTCATTTCTCTTCAGTAACATTAAAGCCGCACTCGGTAAACTGCAGTGTTCCGGATGTAACGTTATGATGGGTTCACTAAGCCAAGATTGGGCGCTTCTTTAGTTTATGAACTGCGCCCAAGTTTAGAATATCGTAAAATGTTACATACTAGACATTATCGAAATAGCCTTACCGATTAATTCCCCGAATCACAGCAAATGCTCAAAACTTATCCATTGTTTTCTATTGGCGGCAAACTCAGTAATATGATAACAGCCAAAGCTGGGACAACAGAGAACCCAAAGTTCTTCCAGTGCACCTAGAGTCTAACATTTTTAAACCCATTGGGGGTCATTTACTAAGGGCCCGATTCGCGTTTTCCCAACGTGTTACCCGAATATTTCCAATTTGCGCCGATTTTCCCTGTATTGCCCTGGGATTTTGGTGCACGCAATCGGATTGTGGCGCATCGACGCCGGCATGCACGCGACGGAAATCGGGGGGCGTGGCCGAGCGAAAACCCGATGGATTCAGAAAAACCACCGCAATTAAAACAATAAAAGTGTCGCTTGGGACGTGCTTACCTTCACTTGGTCCGGCTCGGTGAATTTCAGGGCATTCGGATGCTTTTCAGCGCCGCAGCGCCACCTGGTGGACGGCGGAGGAACTACCTTGATGAATCCCGGCCGGACCCGAATCCAGTGTAGAGAACGCGCCGCTGGATCGCGAACGGACCGGGTAAATAAATCTGCCCCATTGGCTGACTAACAGAAAACAACTGCACTGTGTCAAATTACATCAGGCAGAGGGAGGGGGGAAGTGCTGAGGGATCGGGAGGCAGGGGTTTAGACAGTGTAACAGCCTGTGAATCTTTAGCATGGAAGAGCTTTGGTAATATCCTTAGAGCATAATATCACATATTATGGGAATTAAACTTTTTGTAAGAAGTTTTTGTTGATCCAGAGGGAGGGGGGAAGTGCTGAGGGAGCACAGATGAAGATTGATACAGTGTAACAGCCTATGAATCTGCAGCCAAGAAGGGCTCTGTTAACTCCCTTAAGAGCATATTAGCGCAACTTATGAGAGTAAAACTTTTGTAAGAAGTTTCTGTTGATCCAGGGAGTTATTCTGACCTCCATATTAGGGGTCGGTAAGGAATTTCTTCCTACTTTGGGCCAGTTGGCATCAGCCTTGAAGGGTTTTCTTCCTTCCTCTGGATCACCCGTGTATAATGTAGAATTAATAGATCAGACTTGATAGACGGATGTCTTTTTCTAATCTTAGTTACTATGCTTGATGATGACAGGTCTTCTCTTGAACTCTTTGCATTAAAACTGTCAGGACCTGAGAAGTGTGAGAATGGAAGTAGTGGCAGAATATTAATTATGAAACAAAATAAAAAAATCACACCTCACCCCATGAATAGTGCTAAGAAAAGGGCTCCCAGAACAAGGTTTATTAACTCTAAGGCCATACTATATGCTGTCGAATTACCTACTGGATTAGTGGACGCAAATTAAGTCAAGTTTTTACAAAAGGTATCAAAACAGTGGATTATATGCAGATATTGATATACCGTATATACTCGAGTATAAGCCGACCAAGTATAAGCCGAGGCCCCTAATTTTACCCCCAAAACATGGGAAAACCTATTGACTCGAGTATAAGCTGTGGGTTGGCAATGCATTGGTCACTGCCTCCACATTATATAGCCTGCCGGACCCTGAACCATAGTATATAGCCAGCACCTGCCCCCCAGTATATAGCCTGCCAGCTAATATCCCCTAGTGTATAGCCAGCTCCCTGCCCCAGTATATAGCCAGCTCCCTGCCCCAGTATATATCCAGCCCCCGCCCCAGTATATAGCCAGCAGCGGGGGAAGCTGGAAAGGTGAGTTTTGATATATTTTTCTTTACTCGAGGCCGAGTTTGGGTTTTCAGCACATTTTTATGTGCTGAAAAACTAGGCTTATACTTGAGTATATATGGTAGATATTACATTTCATATACATCATGTTGAAGGAGTTTTTCTGCTTCTGTCGCTCTAAGGGGGAACCCTTTATCTTGAACCTAACTTACAGACCCTAAGAGACCCTTAAGTTGACAGGGAAAACTTACTTTGTGTGGTAGCTGCTGGATGGTTAACAGGTAACAGGAAATCAGAAAGCCAAAACCAAACAAGTCTGAGAAAGGGAAAGCAGGGTCACTCCGGAAGACACACAACACTGAGGGACAAACAACAGATACAGACAGACAAGCGGAGTCGGACAAAACTGGATCAAAGCCAAGATGATGGCAAAGTTACAGAATCGAAAAGCAATAGAATGGTCGATTAAACAGAGCTGAAGTCGGATACACAGAATATCAAAGATAGCAATAGCAAAAGCAAGGAGGAAGTAATGGACATTGCCCCCAGCACTGACTGGTTCAGCCGTCCATCACTCAAACCACAGCTGAACACAAAACGAGTTCAAAAATACACCCAGCTTTCCCTTAGGAAAGATCCTAAAAGGGAGCTGTCAATCACAGGCAGCTCAGGGGGTGGTGTTCAATCACAGAAGCCTGAAATCTGATCCCATTGACTTCAATTAGCGAGTTCTGACACCTGAGCTGCAAACTATTGATCCGGACCTATTCCTGCCTGTGATGCTGGCTTAGACGGTCTTCTTATTTTTTCATTGGCGCTTGAGTGGACCTCACACATCAATGACACATGAGTCCGATATATCACATGCTTTTGTGCAGGTAGAGAAACTAGGAGTGAGAACAAGAAGGTAGACACAGAAAAGTAACAGCTAAATAAGCATTCTAGAAGGATACATCAGGGCCAGCAATGATTCATAGAAGATCAAGGTCAAGGTCAACACTGACGTCCAGGTGAGGGTAGAGTATATGAAGGTTATTGCCAAAAACCATATTTAACATTGGAAAACTAGGAGTGAGAGATAGAGAGACACTTCCTACATTCATATTTAAAACTATTCCCTCTTTGCAAACTAAAACTTTATTGGTCATTAATTGTACAACTTTGCCTGATCAGCACCGCTGGGATGTGTGCATGTAGTTAGCTGGATTGTTTGCTTGTTAGTCACAAGATTTATTCCCTCTTCAAAACTTAAAGATCATAAAATCCAGTTACCCAGCCTGCAGGACCGCCGCTAAAATGTATCTTCAGTGCATAGTTTAATCAATATAGAGACAGTGCTCAAACCGGGACATTAACTTAGATGGGAACTATGAGCAGACAGCAATTTGAATGGCATCATAGTGTCAGGTGGCTGCTGCAAAAGCCAAAACTATTTTCGTATTTGCTCCAGGATTCTGAATAATCCAAATCTTTAATAGGTAATATAATTGTATTCTCAACTTTCAGCAAATTATTGATAAAGTTTGTGTAATAAAACTTAAAGAGGTATTTCCATTTCAGCAAATTAATGTTACTATTTGTATTATAAAAAGTTATACAACTTTCCAATATACTTTCTGTATTAATTTCTCACTGTTTTCTAGATCTTTGCTTGCTGTGATTTTATAGAAAGATTCTATATTTACTGCCAGTGGACAGAAATCTGACCATGGTCACACAGGTGCACGTCTCGTATATCACACAGCTCTGATTACTCTCTGTGATACTAACCATCTGTGCACCTGATGGTTAGTTCCTGTGGACATACTCTGGTCCCTGGTCCCTGGTCATGTGATGTCACATAGGTGTGCTGCTCATTATATCCCTGGTCATGTGATGTCACAATGGAGCACGGTTCATTATTTCCCTGGTCATATGATGTCACACAGGTGTGCGGTTCATTACATCCCTGGTCATATGATGTCACACATGTGCATGGCTAGTTATATCCCTGGTCATATGTTACACAGGTGCACGGCTAATTATATCCCTGGTCATGTGATGTCACACAGGTGCACGGCTAGTTATATCCCTGGTCATATGTTACACAGGTGCACGGCTAATTATATCCCTGGTCATGTGATGTCACACAGGTGCACAGCTCATTATATCCCTAGTCATGTGATGTCACAATGGCGCACGGTTCACTATATCCCTGGTCATATGATGTCACACAGGTGCATGTCTAGTTATATCCCTGGTCATATGATGTCACACAGGTGCGAGGCTTGTTATATCCCTGGTCATATGATGTCACACAAGTGCACGCCTCATTATATCCCTGGTCATGTGATGTCACACATGTGCACTGCTCGTTATATCCCTGGTCATATGTTACACAGGTGCACGGCTAATTATATCCCTGGTCATATGATGTCACACAGGTGCACAACTCATTATATCCCTGGTCATATGTTACACAGGTGCACAGCTAATTATATCCCTGGTCATGTGATGTCACACAGGCGCACAGCTCGCTATATTCCTGGTCATGTGATGTCACAATGGCGCATGGTTCACTATATCCCTGGTCATATGATGTCACACAGGTGCATGGCTAGTTATATCCCTGGTCATATGATGTCACACAGGTGGCATGGCTAGTTATATCCCTGGTCATATGATGTCACACAAGTGCACGGTTCACTATATCCCTGGTCATGTGATGTCACACAGGTGCAAGGCCCGTTATATCCCTGGTCATGTGATGTCACAAGGGATCTATAAATTCCTCAAAAAAATCATTTAGCAGAACTATTCTTCATACAACCCATCCCAACCTGTATACAGGAAAACCACTTTGGTCTCATATTTATCTTGTATAGGAACAAGATGAAATCAAAGGATGATATAAATATTGTCACAAATGTCTTAAGCTGACATTCCACCAAGTATCAAACCAACTAATGTATGTCATATAATGTACAGTGCACCGCAATGCCTGATGACCTTAAGTGACAATACTGGGAGGAATACAACAATACTGTACTGATACTATTCTGTTACCTCTATGACTGGCTCCCACTATAGCGGGTGTCAATTTGACATTTTTAAGGCTCAAATCCAAATCTGTTGTGCTTCGCTTTGGATAAATGTTTCAAAATGGCAGCTAGCAAATATTGTAAGGATAGGATAGGGAAAATAAAAAAGTATGTAAGAAATCATCGAAACAAGATAAAACCTTTTTCTAAAAAAAAAAATTCTTTTAGAGGAATAGGGGGGATTTTCTGCAATTTAGAGGATAATTGGAGCAACATCAGTTCAGACAGATTCGAATTGGACCGAAGCTTTTCAAAAATTTGCTAATGTTCTAAAAAACGCATCTTGATTGGTTATCTCTTGAGTTGGAAATTATACACTGGGTGGGGCTGAAAGTAGAGAAGTCCATCTAGTTTATATAAGAGACAATGGGGGGGTATTTATCAGGGCTTCTGTGCCACGTAAGCGATTATTTTGCCCTTACCGCCACGTCCACGGCAGGGGGGGTGGCGTGGAGGGGTGTGAAGGGGGGCGTGTCCAGCCGGGGGTGGGTGCAGCCATTGTGAGTGGGCCAGCGCGTGATATATAACTCCCAATGGTTCCATAAAGAGCACCAGAGTAAGTTGGTTTGGGATCCAGGTACCCCAACACTAACCAATTCAATACTAATGATCTATCCTAGGGATAGAAAACTATTACCAAATTTTCTGCACACTTATTTGAAATTTAGGAAAATACTGCAAAAACCTTAATGTGATGTGGTCCTTAATCCCAGTTCCAAAAATGTTCTCATCCTACAGCAAATAGATGCAAGGTATGTCAACCATGATGGCATGATGTATATATTGTTTAATTGGTAAAAATAGAGGCTATCTGCACATCCTATGGAGACAGTTTCTATTGACAGGACTACAGGGTGGTCACATTTTCCTATGGCCAATTAACATTTCTCCCAAAGAGCATCCTGATAATTAAGAATCTTTCCATCGATGACACATTCACCATCTGCATTGTGTTTACCACCAGGGAATGGAGACATGATTGGCGATGAGAGGGCAGCCTCTGTATTGATGGGTAGCTGCTCAGGAAGCAATCCCTATTTAGCCCTGGTAATAGACGTATGTGGCTCCCAATATTAGACATAAAGATTAAGTTAATTAAATAAGTCCCCAGGTGTTACTGACAGTCCTCCTCTTTAATTAGGTTACCCAAATCCATATGAAGGATGACATCTCGGCCATGTTGAATGACGTCCTCTTCACGTGTACATGCAAGTGTTACCATATGTTGTAATGCTACTACATCCCGTGTACCTACAGCTCCACCAAGTGTAGCATCACACGACCCCGATTCCTAACGTCTCACAGATTCACAACCTTTGGTGCCTCCCTCACTAGAGAAAACAAATCCACCATGTGGTACCCCACAGCTTGTCCACCTATAGGGGCCAGGGAGTAGATCAGTGAGACAGTAGGGATGGATTTACACCTACTATACAGTCATTTTATGCAATGGACAGATTTGTTCTAGGGAACTTGAAAATGAATCTATATCTGCATATACATTAGAGATAGTTATCAGAAGTGTCAGAGAGCAAAACTGTTCTATTTGCTCATGGCAACCAATAGGAGCTCAGATTTCATTTTCCCACAGCATTTTATAGAATGAAAGCTAAGCTGTGATTGGTTGCGATGAGCAACTAGAAGAGATACCTTCTAGTTTATGACTTCTAATAAATCTCACCCATCCGTGCATTCGTTCATTTCTTTCCTATGGATGATCTATAATATTATACAATTAATAGGTTTACCCTAAGACTAACATATGATAACTACATTTTTTCTCGACTTTCCAATTCATATAAAAGGCAAATGCAGAAATGTGTGTGGTTGTCCATGAAATTCATTGATTGGTTGAAAAAATGTCTGCCAAATGTGAATACAGGTGGTCCCCTACTTAAGAACACCTGACTTACATACGACCCCTAGTTACAGACGGACCTCTGGATGTTGGTAATTTACTGTACTTTAGTCCTAGGCTACAATAAACAGCTATAACAGTTATCACCGGTGTCTGTAATTAAGATTTATTACTAATCCTGGTTCTTATGACAACCCAACATTTTTAGAATCCAATTGTCACAGAGACCAAAAAAAATTTTGACTGGGATTACAATAATAAAGTATACGGTTCTGACTTACATACAAACTCAACTTAGGAAAAAACCTACAGAACCTATCTTGTATGTAACCCGGGGAGTGCCTGTATACACCAATTTCTCACCTGTGCTGTTTTCCTGGGGTCAAAAGCCCAATCTCAGTTCTTCCTATGCCAGATAGACCTATCCCATATATATTTCTCTTGACTGCAGCTTCAGACTAGAGCTCCTTGGGACCACCAGATAAAATCATTATGGGGCCCACTGTACTGTACATCATCCCCCCTATAGACCCTACTGGCCTCCAAATTAGGCCTTCTGATGGTTCTCTGGGGTTCAGTGTTGGGTCTCTGGTACCCCAGTCCAACACTGGTAAACGAACCCACATCTCAGGTCCGGACCATACAGCAGCATGTTTCATACTGAGGTGATTCCCTTTGCCTTTAACGTATTTTACTACAGTGTTAATACACAAAGGGACGGGTTGAACACATGACAAACACGAGCGTCTGAGAGCCTAAGGGCGTTATATAAAAATGTCCAAAAACAAGAAGATGCCTGGTGCATAGTAAGTAACAAAGCCTGCGCTCTTTAATATTACATGACGGGTGAGGACCTGAGTATAAATAGCAGGAGACAATATTCTTATCTGAGCGGCGCCTTTCATATCACAGAGAAAAATCTTTCATTATTAGGACATTATTAATCTGCGAGGAAAAGGCGGCTTGAAGCACCACACCTACTGAGAACGCCGAATATTATTCTCATCTGACGTGGAGAACATGTTGTGTTATTCGTGCCTGGGGGGTTCTTCTACAGTAATCGAAAAGTTTGCTACCAGAGTTTGGGGGCACTTTTTACACAGTATTAATATTACCCACATGTTTGTTTTAAAGTGTACATGTCTAACAATATGTTATACTCATGTGCGCCTTCATGCAATTTTGACAGAAATCATCACATGATTTTATCACCATTAGCAGAACTAGAGAATCAAAAGATTCTCCACGATCCAGATGTCGGTCAGTATCCAAATTTCCTTTCAAGGGGTTTTCCACTGTATTTATATGGATGACTGATGTGACAATCCAACCCCCCACAGATTGACTGATTCTTGCTGCCTACACTACTGGAGTAAATATAGAGAATGGAAGTATAAGAACAGCTCCATTCTCTGTTTTGTGGCTTAGCTGTGTAATTGCAATCAAAGAGCGTAGTTTGAGAAGTCATTGCTATTAGAATGTAATACGCTTCTCAGTCTTGGGACCACCCACTTGACTAGTGCAATTAGCATATCGGGTGCCAACAATAAGTGCCACGAACTGAATGCTCTGGAATTGTGGGAGCTAGAGAGAAATAAAATCCAAGCCCCCCAAGTATTGGTGGAGTGCCTCCAATGAAAGGACACAGAGTTTGGTTTGGTGGAAGTTATGAAAGTCATCTTTAAAGGGGTTGAAATACCCTGTTGGGCCAGGGCAGGGGTGACAAAAAAATAAAAGTGCACTATCCTCTTTGTGGCTCCTGTTTCCTGTATGCCTCCATCAGTTCCAATCTTCAGCACCTCCACCTGGTCGGAAGTGCTTGAGTGTCACTGGTATCACTTTGACCAATTGGGGAACTCCTCAGACTATTGGAGGTGACTTCCTCGTATGTTCCCTGATTTAAAGAGGACACTAATTGGCCTAAGGTAGTAATATAACTTTAACGTAACGTAACCTGTAGCACTCTTGGCCAGACATAGTTGTTAAAGAGCGGAAGTACTGGAGGAACGTGGGAACAAGGAGTTGTCACAGAGTAAGTACAATGGGGCAGATTTACTAAGAACAGTGCAGTCTGTACTATATGCAGTTTGCCTGTGTAGTGTGCAGGGGGCCCCAGATTCATGATTTGTGGTGCATGTTATTCATAAACTCCTGCACTGCTCGACAGAGTGCATCAACTTTTTTTTGGTGCACCTTTAACATGGGACGTGCGACAAAATTCTGTTGATGTTAATTTGGCGCACGGTCCAACTGTGCACCAAAATGCCAATTTCACTGTTAAGGGAAGAATAGTGTAGCCGCAACACACGGACACTTCTTCAATACCTGTGCAAGCAGTTTGCTCACAAAAACATGCAAAGTCTCAAGCACCTTAGTAAATGTGCCCCAATTTCTTCTATTTTGGCATCTACTTGATTGTGCTGAAGAATGGAAGTACCTGAGCAACCCAAGATCTCCAGCCCTAGGTCCCAATGAGTCTAACACTTCTTTACCCCAAGTGTATCCTATCTACGTAGAGTAGATAGGATAATATCCCTTCTACATAGAGTAGATACTGGAATAAGATTGTACACACATAGCTATCGATAGAGAATTCAGTGGTATATATGTATAAAACTCAGCATAAATAAGCACAACGGTAACAACCCCCTACTTTGCAGATCTTGTTACATTAGTTTCCTTCTATTTGGACGGATTGTTTTGTTAGAGTAGGAGAGAAAGGTCGAGAACCTTTAAAAGAGAACGGAACAGGTTGCTATGTTACTATTGACTGTATTGTAGCAAAAAAATCTGCATCAGCTTTATGTCAGTGCCTCTTGTCTAAATTGTCTGTTACCAAAAAGTAAAGCAGGATACAAGCACGTGGTCTGAAGCTCGCCTCCCCTTTAGGGGGTTAGCAGTCATACAATGAAAAGTTTTCTGCCTGTGCATGTAACCAGCTACAGCGTAAACTCACATGTCAATTTATTACATGGAAACATCATTAAATATTTATCCTCCCTTTACACAATGCGTCGTGTTCTTCCTTTCTACTTTTACTACGAGACATAAATATTTACTTTTCGTAATCGAAACATCAAAGAAAAGGTTTGCAATTAGAATCTTAATACGATCTGTAATATGAGGTGACAGCTGCTATCAGCTAAGAAGGTGCAAAATGTTCTATTTCTGGAAAAAAAAAAAGTAATAAGACGCTTTTTTTCATCAAGCAGAGAAATCTGAGTGTACTTATCTGGAAATTACAAGGCGCACTGTATGCTTAAAGCTGCACAACGCCAGGATTTATGGAGAAGCCTACTACTTGCTTTCAGTCCAGATGTGCAGCAAGGAAAACTGTCTGTACATGGACACATGGAGATGTAGCAGAGCTGAGTTGATCATGAGTCTCTGGTTGCAAACGAGTTGGACCATACACTTGGATATCAATACAGATGTAGCAATACTGAACTTGTCTGTACACTGAGCACAATGATATCATTGTGTGTTAATATACATTTTGCAGATGGGTTTATTGTTTGTCATATATACCGATACCCAAGTTTTCATGATGCACAACAAATTCAGCTCATCTTCATCTATACAGGTAAGCATACCGTCGCACATTTAATAAAGCATTTGTTCCAGTTTTCTGTCTGACTTTGGACTGAAAAGAACATGCAAACTGCTAGTACATGTATTTATCAAGTGTCTGCACCAGTTTTGTGTCGCGGCCGCGCTGTGACAAAAATGTGAACTTATAGGGATTATCAGGGTCTTAAAAATTAAGAGGGCCAGGCTAGGGAGGGCTATTTAAAAATAATAAACATGTACTTACCTCTTCCGGCGCCGCTGATGTCGCTCGCCGCGGTCCGTCTCCTCTGTGCGCTGGTTTGTACGCAGGGCCGTCCGGAAGCTCCCATCCGACACCATCTCCCAGCGCTTACAACGCTGAGAGATAGGGACGGATGGGAAGAGCCGGCTACATCCCGGACCTGAAGCTCCCTGTGCGCGGCTTCTGTGCCCCTGTAAACAAGCATCGGCGCCGGACATCAGTGGCACAGGAGGAGGTAAGTACATGTATATTATTTTTAAATAGCCCAGCCCGGCCTTCAGTAATTTTTAAAACTTGGATAACCCCTTTAAAGGGGCGAGTTACTGCTTAGTCAGGGTCTGACATGAAACAACAATTCTGTCTGTGCCATAATTCTGCAGCATGAGCAAAGTGAACCAAAAAAATTGTGCATTCTGCAGAGCAGTGCGCAGATTCATGAATAATGTGCGTCAGTTTTGATGAATCTAGGGCACTCTGCACACTCCACAGGCAAACTGTACATTAAGTATTTTGCACTAGTTTCAATTGTGGGTCATTGTCTTGTGGTATCAGTACCAAAACGACAAACTCAGTTCTGCTGCATTGACATAAATCTGTGCTGAACACTTTGCAGCTGAGGGCATCTGGAATGATGTCTATACCAGAGTTGTAGCAGAGCTGAATCTGTTAAACGATCCATTATCCACCAGCACTATGCAAGACTCCGAACATGTATGCAGTTTGCATAATGATAAACTAATTAACAAAGTCAACATACAAGACATTTGTAATTAAATACATGTCTCCATGTCTCAATTAACATTAGCAATTATTTTCTACATGGCATTGGATGCCAGACTGCCTGGCACTTGTTTTACCAACAGTGAAGTCATTATATATCAGACAAAACTATAGAACTTGCAAAACGAGGGAATGAAAAGGAGAAAGGGAGGAGATGAAGAAGAAGCTGATGATGAAGGGGAAGAGGATAACAGAGATAGTGATGATGATTACGATGAAGAAGAAGAAGATGATGAAGTAGAAGAAGACAAAGAAAATAATAAAGGAGAAGATGGTAAAGATTATGAAGAAGTTAAGGGATAGAAGAAGTTGATGATGACAGAGAAGAAGATGGAGAAAAAGAAGATGATGAAGAAGACAATGATAAAGATTATGACAAAGTTAAGGACGAGGGAGGAATTGAAGAATCAGGATGACAATGATGAAGGAGAACTAGAAGATAATTAAGAAGATGACAAAGATTATGAAGAAGTTAAGTAGGACTTAGGCATAGTAGAAAAAGAAGGCAAAGATGATGAAGAATAATAATAATATGATAATGATGAGGATAGAAATGAAGATCAAAGAGGATTAAATAATAAAAATAAAAGATCCAAAAGATTATAAAGATTTTGAAGTAAAGAAAGGGAAAGAAGAAGCTCATGATGAGGAAGATGAAGAAGAGGATGAAGAAGAAATAACGAAGAAGATCATAAAGAAGAAAAGAAATAGTAGCGATGATGATGAAGATAAAGATGTCGTTGTGATGGGGACTTTACCTTCAGAGAAGTCAATGAGCCCCAATAAATGCAGAAGCTTCAGAGAAGCGCAGATGATCATTACAATCCCCACCGTCTGTAGTCCCTCTGACTCCCACTCTGCCGATATCATCCTTGGAATTGACAAATCATTCCTGTTTCAAACTTTACAGCTGATGGGGATAGAATAGAGAGCGGCATTCATGGAAGAGGAGAGGGGATGCAGCCTTTTTCCTGCCTCTGACTGAATCACAATGTGCAGCAGCTCCGCATTTCATGCTTCCCAGTGTGTGATGGTGTTAGGAGTGAGTCTCCTCGTGAGGCTGAGGTGGACCACCAGCAGCTCTCTGCTTTGACATCATTACTTGCAGCTTCTTCTAGTCGGGGAAGGTGTTGCTGGATTCTCTGGTTCACAACTCCATCCTCGCACACTCCCAATACTGATCAGGAACGTCGCCTGGAAACTTTTAGGATGAGCACGTTGCTCCAGGAGGCCGGTTATGTCTATTCTATGCCTCATTACTTATTCCAAAGCTAATAGTATAATTAACGCTGTGTGATCCGGGCTGGCAGGGCACACATTATAGTGCAATGACATTACATGTAATCCTGATGGATTATCACATAGTCTAGATTATTAGGAGTATTAAATTTGAATTGTCAGGAAGGACAAAAATGATATACTAAAAAAAATGAATAATAAAGATACATCTAATAAGTCTCTAAAGCCAGTTATAGGAAATACCAGCTATGTGATTACATCTGGATGACGCCTTAAATCATCTTTTGGTGGGCGACAACATGACAACAAGATAAGCAATTGACAACAAGCTAACCAAGTCGAGCAATTGAATCATCCAAATACAATGAAAGCTGCATGTACTGTAGATACAGTCAATGCTCCGGCAGCGATGAGTGGAAGACTCTACCAGGATTCTCTAAAGGCTTCTAACTTGATGCTGTTGCATGGGGTTGAAGTCTTTGGTGAGACAATGAAGACTCTTTATTATCTGGTCCAACACCGTCCCTCCTGTAGTGGCTGTGCCTGGTATTACATTCCCAAACACAAATAAACAACACTAGCCCTGGTATTGAAGAGGCCGCAATGCTTGTTGGACCTATAGATGATGGTGATAACCTATAGATATGATATTGAAGGACTATCCTAATTTCACTGTACACCAGTGGCGTAACTTAAAGCTGATGGGTCTCAGTGCAAAGTCTGTGACAGGTCCCAGGGGCTCAACAACAGTGGTGCCCGTGGGGATGTCCCTTCTCTCCCGTCTGATGGCAACAGTACAGCAGCAACACCAGGGGAAGGGGGCCCAATGCAGAAATCTGCTATGTGGCCCAAGTTCTCTTAGTTATGCTCCTGCCAGGCCCCTGACTATAATGTATAGATTGTAGTAATAGTCTTCTCATATGGGAAAGTGACAGTTTAAGGGCTTCCTAAGCCTCATGGGCCCAGTTGTGACCGCACCTGATGCATCCCCTCAAGTTACGCCCCTGTTGTATACCATCAATATAAAAAAAAACCTGAAAACCCTTATAAGTTAAAATATTTAGTTACTACGGGTCATTTTCTGTTAATTACTCTGATATCTGTAATATTAGGTTAAAGCTGGCCCTTTTTTTTATGGAAACTGGTCTTAGAGTGAGGGAAAATAGTGACCCTAGTTTAACAGTACAGGGTCTCATTGACTATGAGTTCAAATAGTTAGAAGTGCAAAAGTTTCTTGGAGATGACCCAAAAGCGAAAAACTATACTCAGCCTACTTCATTGTATTGTTCATACTACTGGTCCACTGCTGTTAAAGAGGGCATCATGCAAATGACCTTATATGGCAGCCATGGGCTCGCGACAGAAGTTGTGCCTAGCTCCCAGCCGCCATGACTTCTATTATGCATAGTCACAGTGCTGTGAGACTGCTGTGTTTCACTGCACCATGCCTGAGTGGGGTTGCCTAGAAGAGCTCAGCCTCTCACTTCCACCTGGCCGAAACAGCTCATAGTTGTGTAAATGATCCAGTATAGAGGTTTTCCAGGAATCACGAAAATACCTAAGGAGCCAGGGTGAAAAAAACAAGTTCTGGCGTTGCTCCGGTACTTCCATTTTTCAGGCCTGCATCCAGCAAGAAGTTCCAGAAGTTCACAAACCTGATTTGGCCAATGCGCTGCCTTTTTCGGATCATGGGACATAACTTCCCTTTATCAGGAGACGTTGCTCCTTTTTTGTCCATTGGTAAAGCAGTTCCTGTGACCCCATCCACACCCCATGCTTGATGCAAGCCCAAAAAGCCAAAGCCTCGAGCCAAATGGAGGAATTATACTTTCTTTTTTAATCCAAACCCAACCCCCAAGGATTTTTTCCAGATTCTTAGCTGTTTTTTCCAGTCAGAGAAAACTTCTTTTTAGGTCTTTCCATTGGCCAGGGGGCTACTTTACTTAGCAGTTAGCTATACATTGCTCCATACATACTACAGGGTTAATCTCTAGTCAACCGCAGTCTACGATCTCAAGGCCACCGTGGCCTTGAATTTGGCAGAAATCCTAAGGTTGGAAGAAAGGCGCTGGGAGCTTTGTAGTAAGTCTTAATTTTATATATATTTTAACATATCCATTTAGAAGGAGGAGATCTCAGCGGAGAGTGTTATCCCACAGAAAATTATCTAGTCATTAATATGAAACGTATAAGAGATACCATGTAGTACATGATGTTACACGTCTCTCTGCACCCCTGGGCGTGCCTGTGCCGGCCTATGTAGACAAGCAATTTATTGATAAGATACCAGAACTGTTCCATGACTAATTGAAAACCAGTGACTCCTGGAAGTGAGGCTCAGATCTCTAGAGGGTTCTGAAAGATTAATGATCCCTGTAGATAGACTGGCAAAGAAGTGAGGCTACGGAGGCGTAAGATGCAGAGCTGGTAATTGTGCACATATTATAAGATGAAGGCCGCTGTATGCAGAACACTGCATGTACGGAGATCCCAATGAGGTTCTATATGTCTGATTGTTCTCGTTAGAAAGATGTAAAAAGTTACAGAACACAAAAAGAACAATATAAATCTGTTTCACAATTAAATTTCAATCATAGTTGCCAATATTTATATTGTGCCTTTTGGGAGTTTTAAGAGTGAATTTATTTAAAACATATTAGTGTCCTTTGCTTTACAGTAAAACCCCAAAATATCCACTGACAGATCATTCATTGGGGGGAATATATAATCTGCGGTGGCATATAATAAAGCCCCCTCCCCACCCGACATACATCAGGAGGCTCCAAACCACGCTTCTGCGGCTGACCACACCCCCTTCATGGCCCCCCACACCCATTTGCATGGAGGTGATACAAAGAGAGAAATAATCACAATTACCAGCATTTTGCAAGTAATTGTGATTATTCTACTACATGCTCAATGCTTATCCATGTAATAAAATCTGAAGGTTATTCACTATATAATCCTGTGTGTACACACTATGCTGAGCTCAGTAGACTTATGTATACAAAACTCGTTGAATTTTCTGCTAACTTCCTTCATGAGAGAACAAAAGGTATCATGAGAACTATGGGCAGATATTATAAACTCAGATTAGTACAAAGACAGGAAGAGGTTAGTCTCTGCCAGCTGCTCCGCTGCTGAGGGATATTTCTTACAAGTAGCAAAGTGGGTTAAGTGTTCATAGGGCAATATTACACAAATCAGTGGAGTGTTGAATAATACTATTGCTCACCATATATGGTTGCACTAAACATTGGGCACAACTTTAGTGAATGCATAGAGAATTGTTCTGCCACATGAAAGGTTCTCTGACCTAAGTGACCACACTTAGTACAGATCGGAATCGGAACAGTACAGATGGAGGTCTGGAGCACACCAAATAATCTTCAACAGAGGGGTTGAGAAATCAACTTCTTTACTTTCTTAAGCCATGGTACAGGATGAGTTTCAGCGTTTCTAGAACCGTTTTTTAAGACTTCCTTCCATACCTTGTCCTGTATACAGCTGTTGGTGTGAACCCAACCCCCATCTATAAAGAAAATGTCATAACTCTGGAAAGAAAAAGGTAATAAACCCAATAAAGGCATTATTCTGTTTGAAGGGAGTCACATAGTACAGTGTGGTAAAAATCATTATGGGTCCAGTTTGCTTCCTAGCCATTTACTTCCCATGTTAACCTCTGCTTGATCTTGGCCAACAACTGAATCTTGGCTGCCTCAATTTTGTTCTATTTGGCTACATATTTGTGTATTTAGAATCTCTTCCTGACTACTCCATTGCAGTCACTTGAGCATCCCCTGTAGCTAAACAAACTTCCTTGCAGGGATAAATTGTTCAGAATTTAAAATCCCTTTAACTCCTATCCCAGCTTTATCGTAATGTCAAATCCCTGTCCTAGTGAGTCCATGGTTACATGCTTTTATTTATAACTGGACAATTCCTTTAAGCTTTTCATGTACTATTTATGTTGTTGGAAACTTTGAAGATTCTTTGTGGAAGCTTCTTCACTGTAAAGTGGCCGGGACCTGACTGGCACAGCCAGAGGACCTTGATAATTACGTACCCCAGATAAATGAGCTGGCCATTATGTCAGATCTAAACAAAGAGATAAAAGCTATGTGAACTTTCCAAGGAGATGAAATGGGGAATGACCTTTTATAACACTCGATTCATTATAAACTTATTGTTAATAATTCATTCTGTAGACAATAAGCTGATTAGATTAAGATAAACGGATCCATTATACACAACGTCCCTTTCACACTCAATACTAAACATGTATTATGGTACATCTAAGGTTAATTTAAAGAGGAGCTCTCAGCACCTCCGCCAATTCTTTAGTAGGCCTTTCATTCTTTAGTAGGCCTTGCTCTACTGATGATTGCAAAGAAAAATGTGTTCTCTAAACCCGGTGTTACAATTTTGTTATTTTTGGGACAACACTTATGAGATCCTCCATGTTTCAACTATTGTCAAGACTTGGTAGATCTGTCCACCTGTCTACTACTATGACTCTGCACACGTTGTTACTGCCCTACTGCTTGGGTTGCTACCATGTCCTGGTTTCAATTATTGAGCGCCCGTAAGTTGTTTCTAATGCCGATTACCCCAAATGTTAGTGATCTGGAAATTGATTGGAGCAATTGAGATTATAGGGTAAATACTGGAAATCCTTTAAACTCTGTTCCCAAATCTTGAGCAAATCTGTGGATCCAAGTCATCTCCAGCAGTTTAAATGGCATGGACAATAACATAATGAATATTAATTATTCCCCATTCGTCAGCAAACCTGTTACCCTCAACGGATTTGGAGCATGGATCCCTGAGCTTTGAAATATTGGTATGAATGGAACCCTTTGAGTTCCAGAAGAAGACCCAAATGCTGAACCCCACCGGTAACACCCCAGATCAATGTTGGCACAGCCACCGCCATGTGCTCACTACACTTTTCAAGGGATCATCATGGAGCGACTTCATCTTAGATTGACAATCATAAAGGAAGTGGCACAATCGAGGGGGGTTACTTACGGAGCGGTAACTTGAACCCAAACCTCTCCACTCATAACAAGTCTGAGCTACAAAACTGCTGTAATTCAACAAATAATTATGTATCATCTCCTTCTAAATAAGAACAAAGTCACACACAACTTATTGTTTTTTCTATCATTTATTGCCTTTATTGTAAGACAGATTATGGAAAAGGACATATTGTTTGCTAAATGAATTGTAACCATGACAGCAATTTACATGGCCTATATTTATCCAGTCCACTACTGTCCAACATTTACAAGATTTAGAGGAGCGCGGACACAGTATAAATCTATGGCACATGGTTACAGGTTGCACTTTACTGAGGTTTGATCTGGATCACAAGACATCAATCTTTAATTGGGTAAAGGATCTTACCCTGGAGGAGTTTTTACCATGAACATAGGAAAAATTATAAATTTAAACTGGGAAAAAGGTTTTCTCAGCTAAAATATTGATAACTTTGGGTTTTTTTATAGACAGATCTCATACAGGTCAATAAGGAACCCTTATGCACAGGTCCATAAAGATTTTTTTTTGTACAAAAGGTTTTAATTTTATAATCTCTTAAATATAATATAAGATTTATAATCTCCACTATAATCTATAAATTTGATTTCCTTGTTGTCAACCGACCCAAAGAATAAAGGGAAGGTGTAATTTGGAGAATTTGGTGCAAACACATCAAGCTCATTGCATTTGGAATATTTTTCCATATATCGAAAAATAAAAAAGGTTATGTCATTTTGTAGGAGGGGAGTAAAAAATGGAAATGCAAAAATAGACAGGCAAAAAATTATACATAAATAGCCCTTTGTCATGCAGAAAAGTAAAATAAAGAGGCCACATTTGATATTGACGTGTTATTTACCACAAAATCATATGATCGTTTCTTATAAATCCATGTTGTGCCTTTGTTATTGCTTGTAGTTAGGCATTACCAGTTGGGGTACATCACTGCTCAGTCTCCAGTGCATACCCCACCTGGTAACACTCACTTGACTGACTACTCCAAAATTCTGAAAACAATAACAAATAAATTACATCTTAGAATTGTGATAAAGATGGATTGTTATTTCATTGGGAATACAAGTAATTCCCAAATATAGGTATCAGAAGAGATGAGCAATCTTTATAGAATCTGATTATTCAACCCACCAATCAAAGGTTCTTAGAGTATTATGGTACATAAAACTACATGGGTAAAGTAGTATGAAGGAAATAATGTCTTCTTATAGCACATTAGTGTTTATTATTAGCACTTTTGGTTTGTTACAATGTGTAAATATCTGTAGTGTAGGCTATAATGAAGAAGATCTACAGGGTAGTAGTAGTCAGGGCCGGCTTTAGGGGACGGCAAACTGGGCATTTGCCAAGGGCCCCCTGTCCTAAAGGGGCCACATGCATGAATTTTGAATTTACCTATCATTTCCTATATAATTTTCAAATAGTCCCATATTACAGATAGTCTTACCTTACTACTGTTTGTAAACTACAAAGTATTATTATTGTGCAGGGCTAAAGGGAGAAATCTTACTGAATTTGACTGTTCAAAAAATAGTTTTAATGTTTGGCCCCTTTTTTTGTTTTGCTCAGGGCCCCACTTTGTCTAAAACTGTCCCTGGTAACAGTAGACATAAAACATGAGCTTAAGCTAAATCTATGCTGCAAGGCATACTAAGTCATCATGTCCCACTCCGCCAGCATGCCAATTACACATGTACACGCCACCTCTCCTTGGCTTCAGAGCTCTTAAACATGGATGTGTTTTGCCTCTGTTCTCCATCTCCCATAGGACTTCTAGTATTTTGAAGCAAGGTTTGATGTGACGGTTGTGGTTATACTTCAATAATCACTTCAACTGCTCAATTATAATAAAATGCCATCTATGAGAGCAGCAGAACCAGGACTTTGAAGCTCTTGGGCCCCAATGGAATAATTGTATTTGAGTTCCCCAGCTTCCATGTGCCATTTGGTCTTTTAAGTACCTGGGCCAAAGTGTGCAGCTACTACATTGGCAGGGAAATAGACGCATAATTATCATCACAGAAACATTATTATTTTATCAAAAGAAATGACTTATTCATGGATTTGAAGCAAATGTCCAACAACAACAATTTAAAAGATTGTTATGAGGTAGCAGGGGTGTAACTAGGAAAGATTACATAACTATAAATATTTGAACACACATTCATAAAAGCATGCACATTTATAAACTTCTATACACACTCATATTGTTCTAAACTCATACACACACATGTATCCATGTATACACTCACACACATGTATACACTCACACACATGTATACACTCACACACATGTATACACTCACACACATGTATGCTCTCATATATACAGTATGTACAGTTATACACAAACCACATACTAACTTAATAAGCACACATTTATACACACATACAGTATATACATATCATGTACACACATATACAGTGTATACAATTTATATGCACACACAGTAAGTATATATCATGCAGTGAAAACAACACCCAGATACTTTTGAACGTTGAGGGACCCAGCAGTTAGACCCCTAGAAATCAGGTTGTTATCTCCTATCCCACTGGTGGTGAACCTATGGCACGGGTGCTAGAGGTGGCACTCAGAGCCCTTATTGTGGACACTCAAGCCATCAACCCCAGCATAGAGTTCACCAAACAGGACCAAATTCACTAAATCTTCCTCCAGTCACAGGCAACTTAAGAGATGCTGGTCTCAGTGCTATTTGAAAGCGACACTTCAATGGCTGTTTGGAACTATGGGAAAAGTGAGAAGGTGTAGATACAACTGCATTATCTTTGGAGGTCATCCTACTGGAAGCTACAATGATAGTCTGAATGTGCCCTCCTTCTTTCAACTGGTGGTCTTAGGGGGGGCAATACGATTGAACGATGTTGAAGAAGAGGTAGCAATAACTTACTACTTAAAATGCGATGATGGCACTTTGTGGTAAATAAGTAGATTTTGGTTATAGCTTGGGCACCCTGTCTCTAAAAGGTTCTCCATCACTGTCCTATCCTATGGATAGGGGACAACAATAAAACTTGGTTCAACCTCTTTTATGCTTCGGTAGGGTGTGGTATTGTAATGCACATGAATATAGTCAAGAAAAATAGCAGAATAACTCAGTATTATAGAAAACCTCACAATTCTATCTACAGTTGATCCCGAGAAAGGTAAACCAACCTCAACGTGACCTCACGTGCCGTGGAAGCAGCTTCCTGGCACCGGTTGCTTACAGCTCAGTTGGTCTACACTAATATCCTCAAGGCCATTTCCATATCACTTTCTCTGTGTAGCATGAGGTTAAAAAAAAATATTATTATTCTATTTTTATCCCTTACAGTAATCTTTGTTATGTTACTATTTGTACCACTTCTACCGTTTCTTTTGAAGCTCTTCATACAATAGATGGATTATTATAAATAATGTAGTGTGTCTTCAGTCCTATCCATAAGCCCCAGGTTATATGATCCCTGTATAATACTGATAATTGAAATATAATGTTGGTATCCTGATTGTTACAGCTTTATTGCTTTTATAATCTGGAGGACAGCCTGGGAAAGATTCATTTTATACGTACCGATCTGCGATTCACATTGCGCTATGAATTTTATTATAGTAATATGTTCTCGGGATTTATACAGGTTATACAGTTATACGATATATTCCTAAGACACTGCTTTAATCAGCTAGATTATTAATATTCTTCTCACTACCTTGTGTTATATCTCATTCTGCCATATGTTCATTCTGGTGGACCATCCAATCACATAGGAACAGACCATTAATATTTACTGTATACCGTATATACTGGAGTATAAGCTGACCCGAGTATAAGCCGAGACCCGTCATTTTACCACCAAAAACTGGGAAAACCTATTGACTCGAGTATAAGCCGAGGGTGGGAAATGCATTGGTCACAGACCCCCCCAGTATATATCCAACCAGCCCCCTGTAGTATATAGCCAGTTATCCCCCTGTAGTATACAGCCAGCCCAGCTTGCCCCCAGCAGTATACAGCCAGCCCAGCCTGCCCCCAGTAGTATACAGCTTGCCCACCAGTAGTATACAGCCTGCCCCTAGTAGTATACAGCCTGCCCCCAGTAGTAAACAGCCGATTTCCCCCGGCCGGCAGGCGCATACTAGGCGCCGATGTATGGAAACATGTTTTTCAGGGGGAAAAACATGGCGGCTCCCAGCAGAAGAAAGAAAAACGGCGCGGAAGCAAGAAGAGGAGCCGCACAGACATCGGGGGAGCAGCGCTGCACATCGGGGCCACCGGAGGGTGAGTATATAAGTTTATTATTTTTTAAGTATTTTTTACTCTTTATACTTAAGTACATTGACTTGTGTATAAGCCGGGGGGACGTTTTTCAGCACATTTTTTGTGCTGAAAACTTGGCTTATACACCAGTAGTATTTGTATTTCATGTATGTTAATGCAGAGGGGTTTAGTGCCAGCACAGGTGGCTGAAGTATTAGGGACAGCTCATTAGATGAACATACAGGATTTAAAGATTTACATCCAACACTTGGATTTATCTTTGTATATTATGCTGTAAATAACACAATACAGTATTTTAAATAGAAAATTGTCTAAAAGCAGATCTTCCCCTTTTTTATTCCACATTTTTTGGTCTAAATTCTTCTGCTTAAAGTAATGTATAAAAAAGTGAATCTGAAATTTCCACCTCATGCTGAGATCTTTACCAGCTCCTGAGCTGCTTCTACTGTAAAATGTTATCATTTATTTCAATGTTTATATAGAAAATTAAAGGGTATCTACAGGGCCGGAGCCAGCAGCAGGCTAACCTGGGAAACTGCCGGGGCCCAGGGCTGCTGGGGGGCCCACACGGCTTAATCTCAGTATATAATGTAACCATGTGGGTCTGTATATAATGAGACTATAGTGGGTTGTGTATAAAATTATCATGAGTGAGCTATTGGGATGATAGGGAAAATTTTAGGGAACAGGGGGCTGTTTTAGTTTATATAATCTTAAAACCACCACGTGAGTTCACTACAAAGGGATCCACTGAGGGTCTGTTGCCCAGGGGCCTACTGAACCCTGGAGCCATTCCTAGGTTTCTGTAATGCATTGAGGGAACAGTTTGGATGGACTTGAAGGAAAGACATTGAACCCTAAGGCTTAAGCCCCTTACCAGCTATCTCTAGCTAATTACCCAGCAAACCCTAAGCAGTAAGTGACAACTGGTCGATGATCCCTACCTGCGCAAACGAGGAGACAAAGACCGAACAGTACAATCATATTACTATACTCAACACATATGGGTCAGAACTAAGACGACAATGCAGTACAGAATCAATATACAAAATGGATGGTCAAAAAACAAGCAAAGGGTCAAATAATTCAAAATACGGAAGTCAAGATAAACACCAGAAAGCTCTCAATAAGACTTATAGAAAACACATGTGAAATAGCAGGTAAACCTTTTATGAGATGTCAAAATCCTGGTCCAGAATGTGTTTGGACCAGTTCCCTGACATTAAGACAGGGCAGATCAGCAGAGAAAAAGTGTGAGCGGAGGAAGATTCTGAACTGTCAGAGCAAATCTACAGAAACAGACTGGTATGGTCGAAATCAATTAAAAAATAAAGCCAGGAAAGGAATAAAGCAGTGTTCAGACTAGCAAGGACAGAACATAACCTAAGAAAAAAAATCATCACATTCATAGTTTATGACTAAGCTTCCTAGTACTGTCTAGTATCCGTTGCCAGAAGTATTTCAATCAGATCCCATTATACTGTCTGTAAAACAGCACCTACTTTTGAGATACAACCAGTAATATAATATGTGGCTTATCAGAGACGACAAGTAGAAAAGTCATCAATATTAACAAAAAAACTGATAGATTGACATTTGGGTACTGGGTCAACTGGAAGTAGTAGACATATAATTCTAATAGAACACTGAAGTTTTATTTTGACGCCTATGTAACTGGACATTTAGAACAGAATTTCATTTTCATTTAATTCCAAGTGTACATTTCTAAGATTCTAGATCTTCCTTTTCAATGTCTGTATGAGTTTAATTCCCTGTTTTTAATGGGAGGGGGGAATGTATCAAAAATGGTGATGTTTTTACACCGGTCTTGATACCCCCTTGCCCTGGCATCGGGAATAGGAGTCAATGGTATCAAGCTTTCATCATGCAAAAAGTTTTTTTCTATGCCAAAAAGACATGGATACAATACCCAATATATCTGCCAATATCTCTGTACAATATACAAAGTAAATCTAGATCTGACAGTCTAAAGACGAAACAAATTTATTATTGTGGCTTATGTTGGGCAATACATTTCATGTGTGTTTAGATGAGTTACAA
Source organism: Engystomops pustulosus (assembly GCA_019512145.1). Classification (NCBI taxonomy): domain Eukaryota; kingdom Metazoa; phylum Chordata; class Amphibia; order Anura; family Leptodactylidae; genus Engystomops; species Engystomops pustulosus. The sequence goes on from CM033641.1 coordinate 29,547,595, forward strand.
CGAATGGCTGGCTTATTCTGCACCCGATTGTGGCACATTCAGGCCACACCTTTCCAATTAGGCCACACCTTCTTCTGCTAAACTAATGCAAAAATGGCCACATTAGTTGGTTATGGCCACAACTGTGGAAGCTCCAGATGTTGCTGAACAGAGTTATCTCGACAATCTCATAGACAATGGAAAGAGAATCCTGGAATTCTGTGCCCAGGAATCCCCTAGTTTTGAATGGATGCTTGTTCGACCTGCCGCTCAATAATTTGGTGACAGTGAGACCCTCTATTGCACTCGGTGGGGGGCCGATAAGACTTGGTTAAACCACTTTAAGGATGAATCCATCTGTATTCATTTATTCAGTATGATGTTTTATTTATTAGGGAAAGAAAATGAATGAATGACTTGTACATCAATCACTAAGACATACAGCTGCCATGACTGGCTTCACTGAAATTAGAGAATTGATCAAGTTACTGGAAACACATTTATACTAGAAATCTCAGCAGTCAGTCACACCTCTGTCCATGCTCTGACATGTTCAGGGAACCAAAACTCCAGCAAGATACTGAGAGATACAAAACTGTGATAGCTGTTATACCGCCATTGTCAAATCATCAGTACAGGACATCGATGAACCGCAACAAAACCCATCGGACATGGACATGTCAGAAGTGTTTTCATGCACTAAATATCGAATATTGTTTTTTTGCAGGAAAATCCAGTCTGCATAGGAACAAGAGACTTCAGCGATTTTCTACACCTGATCAATGGGGGAGTCAATACCACCCCTTTATAGGGACAAATAGGATTTTGTGTGATAGATTTCTGCTACCACCATACATCGTGCATCCAGGTTTAGAGAAGATCACCCTATGAGCATAGGAAAACACTAATTGGACCTCTTTAGAAGACTTTTTAATATGATTTTAAAGCAAACCTGGCAGCAGGATTTTTAGATGGTAACAGGTTCCAATAGCCTTTGATATTCTGATTTTTAAAAATGCCTTTGTCAGCATTCTGAATCATGTTAAGCAGGGTGTGGTGAGTCCTGAGCAGTTGCAGCCTATGCGTTCCTGTATCTAAGTTTCCTCATACATTCTTCCTCTACTTCACACCATCCCCCTCCCATGCCTGCGCAATGCACATCACAGGAAGTGGGGGGGCTGGATGAGTGTGGAGGAGACCGCTAGCAGGGAGCTAGGTAATGTGAATTAAATTTATATAAAGTACTAAAAATGACATTCCTGGTGAGTGGTTCTTTCAGCGTTTGTCTAAGGTTTCTTAAACAGATTGACCACTTTGGACGGTCTTTTTTATAAACGGGTTCAGTGATAATCAGTTGATCACATGGTGTTTCACTGTTGGACAATGACAATAAGGGGCTTATTTACTAAGGGTCCCACGGCCACTAGCATGCAGGTTCCTCCCCCAACCATCTTCTATAAGAGCATTAAGCATTGGGTATAGAAGACTCAATTTGGGTTGCCCTCTTCAAAGTATAACTACTTCTCCATCTCAGTCATTTTATTCACCCCTTCTTGAGGAAGACTGTATATCCCAGCACCCACACATCATTTGAGATGCCCTCACACCAAGGCTCTGATCTAGCAGGTTTCCTTGGGTCCACTCCACAGTGCGTACAGGATGTGGCTATTCTAAACCAACTAACGGGTAGAGGATTAGGTCTCAACATTTCCCCCCACAAACACTCTGAAGCCAGAGACCTTTTTCAAAGTTTTGATGTGCTAGTATTTGGTTCCTCCCAGGAATGTACTTGCACCATGTCTGTGGCCAAACACCTCCGAACTCTGGTATAGGGCACAACCTTCCTAAGGGTCTTTGGTACTGCTACTTCCTAGAATCGCTGAAGTGTCCTGCTCTTTGGCCATCAAACTATAGAAGTTGCATGGAAGAAACCTGATTTCCCTGAGGTCAACAGAATGTTGAATTGGAATAACGTCAATGAGAAACTCACCTCAATCCTAAACAACAGATATGAGACGTTTTTGAAACCTCATTTCTGTGGTTTCATGAAGTGCAACCTCTTGTCTTTCTCTTTTGGTCCCTGACCCACCCATGCTGGACAAGCCCCCATTACTTTCTCCTCTTTTCCTTTTCTTTATTATTTTTCTTCTTTTAGAAATCTTTGAAATTGTTTCTTATTTGCTTGATTGTGATTTGTTGTAAGGAATCTTGGGTACAATGGGATTCCGAGGTATTATGCCCCGTTAGACAGTTCTTTCCAGGTTTCCTACTATTTGGTGCTCACCTGTAGGCAGTTTTATGAGTTTTCTCTATTATAATAAAACTTTATTGTATTAAAACAAAAAAAAAAAAGCCGGACAAGTTGGTCAAGTCTACGACTAGTGGTAAAAAAGCTGATGCAAGGCAACAAATCTAAGCCTCAGCTGCCAAGCCACAAGCTGAAGACCACTGTCCAACTGATATGCCATAACTGAAAAACTTTTCACAAGACGTTAACAGTTCGTCAATGATGGACTCGTGAGCCACATTCTCACCGATCAGTATGTCCATGACATCAAACATTTCATAAAACCAGAGGAACATTGATCTGACTTCTTCCAGAGGATGCATCAGACTCTACAAGCTCCAAGCCAGAAGTAACATCAATTGCTCCTTCACATATTCCAATCCATGATAATCAGAGATGACATTCAGTCCATAATCCCTCCTATCATAGACACTTTGGAGACCCTGTTATGACTCCTATTAGAAAGGTCTTACAAAGTGTTAATTAATAAGTACATAATACGGAGACATGAATATACCTTGACCCCAGGTGCCCAATTATGCAAAGACACTACAGAGAACACGCTGTCCTCCTGTGAGGATTACAGAAGGAACCGCATCTTCAAGAAGAGAAGCTGAAGGTATTTACTTTCCTACAAGACATCAATAATTACTCCATTGACAGATAAGATACATGCGGCAGAGCAGAGATTACAATAAGAAGCTTAATGTAAATTCAGGAGAATCTATGTATCAGGGGGATTTGTGGATTGTCTTGTACTTGTCTGATGAAAGACAATAGCACCGATACGGGAGCAGAATAAATGGGAGGTTAATAACATATTGAACAATGCCTCTTGTGTCATACTGGGAGCTGTCAATACCCAGATGGAGCAATGTCACTGATCGATTCCTCCGCCATCTCACGGATCTTTGTGCGGTCTCCATCCGCCGTCACTTGGTGATCGCTCATTGTGCAAAGGCTTTCAAAACTTGTTTATGAAAGTGAACAAATTCAGCCATGCAAAACCACCAAAAATGATCTAAAGTTTCTAACACCTGGAAAACACAAACCCAAGAGGAAGCAGCAAAACTTCAGCGATGAACTTTCATCAGTTACTCTCTCTGTAAAGGAGATGACAGCTCTTCCACACCATTAACTTAATAGTCGACTCTGCAGAGAACTGCGGCATAATCCGGTTTAAAGGGAACCTGTCACCAACTTTTATTGCACTAAACTTCAAGACCTCCTTAGATAAGGAATGAAATATATATTATGAATTTATGAATTATGAATGTATATATTATGTTCACACTCGCTTGTTTATCTATAAAAATAATCACTGCCAAAGTCATATAGAAATAGGCCGAGAAGAGTCACTTTTTGCATGAGATGAGTGATTTTAGAGCCTAGAAGAAGAGACTCACTTAAGAAATCCCTGTTTTGTGCTCCATTGTACCTAAACCATGATTTTGGAATCATATTAAAAATGTAAATTTTTTCTTTAAAACTGCATCAGGGTTGAGGTCATATGTGATAAAGAACCGGAAATACAGGCATAGTTGAGAATGTGTACTGTAGGTAAAGATCCAGTCCTCGAATACGCTGTTAACTGCCTGTGTCTGTAGGACACAGAACCACATGCCCAATGAGATTTCCACCTAGAGCCCAAATGTAGGACGTCTGTAAGTCTTCTCTACATACCTCCAAAAGTGACTCCTCCCAGGAAAAAAGTGACTCTTTTCATTTTCATATGACTTTGGAGGACATTTTCTATAGGTGATTAGGCATCATTTACCGTAAAAGATAGAAAGTATGAAAGGATATTCTATACTCTACATCAGTTTTGTGGTGTAAAAGTTGGTGACAGTCCCTGCTAAGTAATATATAGAGAAAAACATGTCAAAAACACCCACTGTAATTAACCAGCATTGCTTGGACAAGGTGGGGGATAGCTGGTTCTCCAGCTAACTGGCGACCCTTCGAATTTCCCCTGACATAAGACATGGAAATATGATGTTCACTTACACAACCAATCAGTATTCTGCTATGCATTGAAAAGAGACAGGCATCCTAACGCTGCTGTCTGCTGATGAGTGTCTGGTTCCCACAGGTGACCCTGGAGGTATAGCTTTCTGTTTTTGAATGTTTTGTATTTGTATTGCATTGTTTTTTAGGCTGACTTGCAGTATAACAACAGAGGCCCTGCTTACCTTTCTTTATCTTAAAGAGGGACACTTTTGTATAAAATTGCTCCGCTTAATCCTGAAATATTGCCACGGACAAATGACTCCATTTACACAAACTAATGGCTCATTAAATCATTTATGTTTCCTATAACACTATTCTTGCTGCCTCTTGCCACCACTAGGTGGAGCTCAATGCATGTGAACGTATACCTCATCAATCAAACTCAGCTTGAGCTCCCCCAAGTGGTAGAAAATGTAAAAAGACTTTTATTATTTCTATCCATAATGTAATGATGAATCCGGAGCAATTCAGGGTCAGAATTTGTCTTCTTTGCCTCCATTGTAAGCACACAACCAGCTATCATTACAGTCATGTTAAAAAAAGTTTAGGTTATTGAAAAATGTTGGCTTTTCTTTATTTTTCTTTTTGCTTATTTTGATTCTCCTTTCCAGTGTATAGAGTATATCTAATGAATAAATCACAACATTTATCTTGTTGCTGGATTTCTCGTTGCTTTCCTGCTTGTATCGTCTCTCCCTTGTATAAATACATTGACAGCAGCATAAAAGGACGCATTATCCTGCCGTTATCAAGTTATCCACGTTTCAAAGAAAAAAGTAATTGCCGCTTCTTCCTTCTCAGACTCTAATGTCTTATTGAAAAGCATCCATTTGTTCAAGCATTTTACGCCTTTCTTCCTATTTATTTCCTTTTAATCTTCGAAACCTTATCTCAGCTGCTGGGATATAGTGAATGTCACAATTCTAATCCACCCCCCCCCCACCTCCCCAGCACCATGAATCTTCCATGTTCGCTCCATCCTTTGCATTGGTCTTCTATATTTAGAACCCAATCTAGTTATTGTTGAGTTATTCTTTACATAAAAGAAATTTACTTGTGATCTCCGGACCTGAGCATCTTAAACTCCGACATGCTGTAAAGTCAATGAACCTTATTTATTTTAAGTATCAATTCTGAGAACCAGAGAGGTTGTTCTGTACTGTATGTGAAATCGAATGGACGTGGCTTTTACTATCCGGGGAGGATTACAGTATAGAGGAGATTACTGTATGTCCATGTGTGCTGGATACTTGGTCATTTTACATTTGTATTGGATTTTATATTAGGTTTATTATGTATTTTTGTTTAATGTGCAGGAACAGCACCGGCTGGTGCCATACAGGGTGATTGCAGGGGCCCAGAGCTGCTGGGGGGCCCACATTAAAGCTTACATAAGGAATCTATGGGGTGAGGGGGGGCTCTATCTATGATCATAGGGGTAAAATACCCATGAGGGGCTGTATAAAAATAACCATGAAGGGGCTGTATAAAGAAAAAAAATACCGTATATACGTCGAGTAAACGACCCGAGTATAAGCCGAGACCCCTAATTTAGCACAGAAAAACTGGGAAAACCTATTGACTCGAGTATAAGCCGAGGGTTTGTATACAGCCAGCCAGCCCCCGGTAATATACAGCCAGCCCCACGTAGCATACAGCCTGCCCGATTTAGTTATACAGCCTGCCCCTTGCAGTATACAGCCTGGTCTCCATGTAGTATACAGCCTGTCCCCTGTAGTATACAGCCTGTCTCCATGTAGTATACAGCAGCCCTCATGTAGTATACAGCCTCCCCCCATGTAGTATACAGCCTTGCCCCATGTATTATATAGAGCCTGCTCCAAGCGTATACAGCCTGTCCCAGTAGTATACAGCCTGTCCTCATGTAGTATACCCTGCTGCCCCCATGAGTATACAGCCTGCCCACCATGTAGTATACAGCCTGCCCCCCATGTAGTATACAGAATGCCTGCCCCAGTGTCTTACAGCCTGCCCCCATGTAGTATACAAACAGCCTGCCCCCATGTAGTATCATCCTGCCCCCATGTAGTATACAGGCCTGCCCCTTGCAGTATAAAGCCTTCCCCATGGTAAATACAGCCTGTCCTCAATGTAGTACAGCTGTCCCCATGTAGTATACAGACCGCCCTCATTTATATACAGTCTTCCCCCATGTAGATACAGCCTGCCCCCATGTAATATACAGCCTGCCCCATGTAGAATCAGCCGCCCCCATATTACTATGCAGTCTGCCTCCATGTGAATAAGCCTACAGATTTAAAAAAAACCTTAATACTCACCCTCCGGTGTCCCCGATGTTTGTTGCGGTTCCGGCGGCTCTGATCCCATCGCGGCTCCCGGCGGCTTCTTCACTCTTGTATCTTCTCTAGCCGCAGAGTCGTGACGCCATCAGCGGCGAAAGCGCTGCTCGTAGTGTGCGACAGCCAGCAGATTGCATGGACGCGACCTGCGGTAGAGAAGATAGAAGACCGAAGAGGAGACACGGGGAGCCGCCGGGAGCCGCGACAGGGATCGGGAGCCGCCGGGAGCCGCGAGGAACATCGGGACACCGGAGGGTGAGTATTACAGGTTTTTTTATAAAAGACTTGTGTATAAGCCGAGGTGAGGTTTTTCAGCACATTTTTTGTGCTGAAAACTCGGCTTATACACGAGTATATACAGTAACCATGAAGGGGGCTGTATATAAAATAACATAAGGGGGCTGTATATAAAATAACATGAGGGGGTTGTATAAAAACAACCATGAGGGACTGTTTGGGATGATAAACAGAGAATATTTTAGGGAACAGGAGCTTTTTTTAGTTTCAGAATTTTAATGCTGCCACGTGACTTCACTGCAAAGGGGCCCACGAGGCGCTGTCGTCCAGGGGCCTACTGAAACTGAGCCGATCCTGATTATGTGTTATGAATTACTACAATATAGTAAAAGTTGTAGCCATCCCAACTTCACAGATCACAAGTTAATAAACAGATGTAAATGGAACCAAACTTTGTCATACAGTTTACGTGCAGATAGGGTCCGAGGTTTGTTCTTCAGTTGAATTGTATGTAGTCGAAATTGTATTTTATAATTGTAGCTCCAGACAATTTTTTTTTTTTTGCCCAAGTGACACTGGCAGTTTAAAATTTTTTGATGTAATTGGACCAAGGATTATCAATAAAGCTTGATTACAGACACTTTTAAGGGATTATTGCAGTCTGGGACTATAGTAAAGCATCCGAAGCTTACTAGAGGTCACAGTGGGCAGAGGGGTCTGTCTGTAACTATGAGTCGTCTGTAAGTCGGGTGTCCTTAATAGGGACCGCCTGTACTACCAGCATCATCCTCTCAGCTCCCCTCCCACTCCTTCCACACATTGGTGGGGCATTATAAGCGGGGGATATTATAAAGGATAATTGGATGGCTACAGGAAGAGGATATTACACCAGGTGGGGCTACCTGGGAAGGCATCATACATTGTGGGGGTCACTACATGGAGAGTGGTATAATTCTGTGTGGGGGCAATGGGAAGAACAATGTTTTTCCTTATTCCATTTTGAATTATTAGTATTTTTTATATTTTGGTTAGTTACCTCTAGGTGCTTCTGGGTTCTGTAGTTCCCTTCAACTTACTTACTGGCAGGTGCCTATAAAATTGTCACTTGTGATTATAGTGTTTAAAGGGGTTGTCTACTTACCTCATGTGTTTTTGTAATGTGTTAGTAAGTGTGTGTGGGGGGGGGGGGGGAAGGGCAAAATCATAGGTAATTTACCATAGTGCTAAATTTACTGAAACAGAAATTACCATAGAAACACAGCAAATTTACCCTACTAAACAGTTCTGCTCCGCTTTCAGATATATAAAGTGAAGCTCCTGTCTTTTACCTCATCAGCCAAAATTGCCGCAGATGGAGGGGTCAATTGATCTCCATCTTCCATTGCCCTGCCAGGACCTGATCTTGTATTCATGAATCTTTATCATAAGGTCCTGGCAGGATGATTGTCATTGGACAGTTAGGATCACTGACCCTCCATCTGCAGCCATATTGGGATTGCTGTGACTTTCTGGTGAAACTCCCACTTTCATGCAAAGAATTTTGTCTGTTTTACCTAAACTAATAGAATGACCAAAATAGGAGTATTGTGGTGCAACCATGACCCAAATATTCTGTAAATACCAGGGCTTGTTTGACTATAGACAGTGTAGCCAACCATGGCGTGGGGTGGCTGGGGTGTTCAAGGCCCCCTCCGTTGCAGCCCAATGTCCTGTGTTCAGCGATACTTTACGACGACACATCCCCCGCTACAGAGGAGTGAAAAGGTGTGGACAGAGCTCAATTTTCTTTGGAGCCCTGCTCTGTCCCCCACAATTCTTTATGTTCCGAGACCCTGGGGGAAAGCTACAATGATACACTGCATTCCACTGTATTGGTGTCCTCAGGATGCTGATACGCTTGAAACCTATGACAGAACAAGACCAATAACCTACCGAGCTAGATGCCAGGTTAGCACTTTGTGATAAATCATGGGTTATTGGTTTAGTTTGGCGCGCAGCCTCTTAAAAGCTCCCCATCACTGGACTAACGGATCTATGTGACAATATGGACACTGATGAAGGGTCATATGACCCGATCCGTCCAACATTGACCTCCATACTGCGGCTGAAATTGCACTTCTTCGCTTTCAGTTTTTCTTGCCATTCATACAGCAAGAAATCGTCACATGAGCAATGCTGAACTATTATTATTCATCCGAAATTTGGATGATATCACCCAACACAAAGTCATATTTTGTAACAATATACAAGGCCAGGTACTAAAATAGACTGTATTGACTCTTACTCTACCAGAACGAATGTTATACAGAACAACACTGGGGATTAGGGCTCATGTTTGCTTTTTTTTTATTACAAATTAATAATTTATAGTCAGAGCTGAAGCTTGTGTATTGCAAGTGATCAGTTTGTCAGCGTGTAAGATCTGACCCGCGTCAATTCTGAGCATCTTGAGGCCAAATCAGTATTATGCTTGTACTGACTCTGAGATATCAGTTTCCCACTTGCTCCAAAAATACATAAAAGTAGCGTTAAACAGACCCAAACGGCAATGTTCTGGCACATGCGGATATTGCTTGTTCTGGTCCTGAACCCATAACCAAGATTCTGGGTATTGCGTTCTAGCTCAACTTCTCCTGGGCCAGTACCACTCGGTGACAATTGGTGCGCACCACTAGTTACTCTAGGATTGTTGCTACGGTAAGATGTTGCTGGGAAGTGATGTCAGCGCGCACGCCGCTATTTAGGTTTGAAGGCGTGAAGATTAGGTTTGGGTCGTTGAACCCAAACCAACTCCCCGCTCTGGATTCGGATGACCACCATAAACCACACCTGAAAAGATCCCTGTCCATTATTGAGAATGCTGGTTTATTATTGGGAAAAGTAAGTCATTGAAAGACTACTTTCTTCAATTACGGGTGGGCCGACTGGATTGGGGCTGGTGTGGGCCAATTTGGGACTTTTGGGCCGTCTAAAAAAATAAACGATGAACTCACCTTTCCGATGCTCCCTGAATCCCGCTGATGGAGTCTGGCTGGCTGTGACAGCTCCGCTGTGCGCTGGCTGCGCACAGAATATGATGTCAGCAGACAGCGGCCGCAGAGGGCTGATTCACAAGTCCCGGCCTAACATTCAACCTGCGCTGTGAATAAGCCCCTCTCGCGCCGCTGTCACCGCGTGCCGCATCGCATAGACGGCAGCCATTGTGCAATATATGCGCTGCTGCCGCCGATCTTACAGATCCCTGACTGACAGGGGCGTGAGGGGGTGTGTCGGCCGGCCCCCCTCATGAATACGGCCGACTGCCAGGGACCTGTACGACGATCCAACCTCTTATTTGGTAAGAGGTGATCTATAACCTATGTTAGCACAAACAATTGAATAAAAATGTAATAAATATAAAGGGGAAGGACAGGATTAGGGGGAAGATATTTGGTGGGGTAGTTTTTGGCGGTACAGGTCCTCCTTATCTATTCTATAATGCTCAAAAGCTGAACTCTGATTGGGTTGCTCCCCTCCCCCTGCCACTCAAACATTACCCTCCCTCTGCCTGCTGTAAATCTCACACATGGAAAGGAAAGCGCAACAACCTATGAAGTTACAGCATGGAGGGTCTCTGGTAACAACCCCAAATCTCTTGTGGCTCTTTAGCATAATTTTAAAGTTGATGTGAGAAAAAAGGAGGTATGATGACAGTACAATTACCACAGTCACGTGCCTGGATCTACGACTAAGTGATGATTTTGATTGTAGATTACCTTTAAAAAAATATATTTTCCCTTTAAATAGTTAACCTAATCCCAGCAGCCTCTGTACTGCTGCCTGTTCCTGTACATAAAGTGATGTGTATACGGCAAGTTTCTCATAATTAAATTCCTGACAACAGATTTGTTCCTTTAGGTGGCCGTCTACCTGACCCGCGCGCTCACTTGTGATATGATTACTTCTTACCAGTATATCACGTTAACTCAAGTTGCTATGGTTTCAGCGACCAGAACTAACAAAATGTGTGTATTAAAGATATTTTTTATGAGATTTAAACTCTGCAAGAAGTGAACGCATGCACAAATCTTATAAAGTTGCAATATCTGGAGTAAAGATGAGAATTGAGATCCCCCCCATTCTCTGAGGGCACTATAAAGATATTGGGGGTCATTTACTAAGGGCCCGATTTGCGTGTTACCCGAATATTTCTGATTTGCGCCGATTTTCCCTGAATTGCCCCGGGATTTTGGCGCACGTGTTCGGATTGTGGCGTATCGGCGCTGGCATCGGGTGGTGTGGCCGAACGAAAACCCAACGGATTCGGAAAAACCGCAGCATTTTTTTTAAAAAATGGTCGGCCCGGCTTGGTGCTCGGTCCGGCTTGGAAGATCGTGCATTCCGGGGAACTTCAGCGCAGCAGCGCCACCTGGTGGACGTCAGAGGAACTGCCTTAGTGAATCCCGGCCGGACCCGAATCCACCGGCGAGAACGCGCCGCTGGATCGCGAATGGACCGGGTAGTAAATCTGCCCCATTGGGTGCATGGTATTGGAGAAACATCGCTTCTTTCTTCCAGAACAGCCCACCCTTGTCTATGGTCTTTGTCTGGTGTTTGCGTTTCAGCGATATCACCTGCAGTGACCATAAGCTGCCGTGGTAGCTAACCCATCCCACACCCTCCTTACGAATGCCATTTGTTTTCATGACTTCAGACAATCCCCACTCTACTATTTTGCAATTAGACTGCAAGACTCGTTGGTCCTTTGCACTGGCAAGAGGCAAACAGAGCAACTTCGCTGGCAGATTGCAAGTCCCTGATGAGTCCCTGAGGGCTGAAAAGAATCATTGAATGTGCATGGATCTTTAAAATGAAACTGCATAGTTTTTATCCAGTTCCACTCTAAGTGGTGGTAATTACAGTATATTCATCCCTTAATATATATAAGTGGCATTTTCATTGTTGGTAGATATTTATCTGTGAGGTAAAATTTACTCCTGATATTATTTTTTCTCTTTTCCCCTTTTAGAATCGGCTTAACTGTGAATGATTTGAAAGTGTTGGATTTCTTTCTTATTTTTTTTTTTATGGAGTTTTTTCCATTTAATGTTTCCCAAAGACAGAGGAAGGGTAGATGCTCCCCTGTGTAAGTCTCTAAACCCATGTTGGTCTGCCATAGCTTAAAGCGCACCTGTCACCAGAATATATTTTAGCTGGTGACAGGATCCAATGACTATGCTGTGCTGATTTAAAATACCTTTGTCAGTATTCTGAATCAGTTCATAGTTTATATAAGTTTATTTCACATTACCTGGCTCCCTACCGCAGCATGTTGTGAGTCCAGGGGAGCTGCAGCCTGTATGTGCCTGTGTCTTCTCATGCATTCTTTCCTCTACCCACACCCCCCCCCCCTTCGCCCGGCTTATTGCACAGACAGGAATGGAAGGGAGCTGGATAGTGTGGAGGAGACTGACACAGGACACACAGGCTGCAGCTGCCCCTCCCCTGGGGACTCACCCAATGCTGCTGGCAGGGAGCCAGTTAATGTGAAATAAACTACTGAAATGATTCAGAATGCCGAAAAGACATTTTTAAAGTCAGAATAAAATATGCTTTGGATGACATACTAAAAATACATCCTGATGACAGGTTTGCTTTAATGGTGTCTATGGCTGAAGGAACAGCCAGCTATCTCCCTGCAGGAATTAACCTTGCAAACCCGATCAAACGATCACTTCCACGACCAGGTCCTCCTGGCACGCTGGTCCTCCTGGCACGCTAGGTCCACACCTGCACTTGTTCCATTGTTTGTCTTAAAGTGTAGCATTTAAGGTTAGCAGGGTTACTGCTGCATGATGTCACTGTGGGAGAAATAACAACTTCTCTCCAACTTGGTATTTGTAGAAACAATAATAGCTCTTGCAGCCATAGACATACCACGCGTTATAGGAAAGCAAAATACTGGATTTTTAACAAGCAAACATAGCAGTTTTATTGTCCATCCTGAGCTATAAGCCCTGCACAACAAGCTTTATGAAACTTTTAAAATACAGTAAACTTTCCAAACTTTCTGAACAAAGTTTTTAATTTCTTTTGTAATTTTTAACTCTGCTTTTCATCCCCTCCTTTAGCTAATAATCGCTTTTCTTGCCACCTCCTTTGGCCAGCTTGTACAAAACATTGTAGGAGTTTCCACTGTGAGGACTGGTGCACCTGCTTGTTAAATTTGATAGTGGGTGTTTGACATTTTTAGATTTGTTAATTGTGTTTTTTCATTGCTGTTGCCAGTTAGTCTGATAGGATCTAATGCTGCTTTGTGTGGCCGATAAATTATGCAAGATCTATGCCTATAATTTAGGAGCTGCATTACAATTGTCAACTGAAGGACGAGAAAATAACATCCCTCATTATACTGCAAAGGGTAAAAAAATCCAGGCTTAGCGTCAGTACACACTCGTCATGATTTTCTGTTGTGTGGGATTCTGTGTACGTTTCAAAAGTCCTTAAGAGCTGTACAGAGAATGGTAGTATACTCATTCCCCTAGTTTCTGCCAGTCGTATTTAGAGATCCAATAGGAAGATACAAGGGATGAGCTACAGGATAAAAAGGCCTAGATTATCGGCTACATAGCCAAGCCGCATTACATTTTAGAACCTTTTTGGGGACTTTTTTGAAATGTGCAAAGGACATTTATATTTTCAAATGGTCTAAAATTTGCGTCATTTTGTGGCGTGAAAACTTAGAAAATGCTTGTAGTGCTTTAGAAGATAAAAGAGGCAAAAAACCCCTAAACAACAGAGATGACTTTCAGAACTATTTAGTTCAACACCGAGTTCAGTTCCCGTTGATGCTGCACCAATTGCAGGTGTTACCCTTTAAAGGGAACCTGTCATCAGCAAGGGCCTAATAAACACTACTAGTATGTTGTCAAACGCGTAATACCTTTTCATTTGTGTTTCTTTCATGGCCCAGTGTCATGGCATCTCCAGAAAATCCACTTTAAAGTTGGTTGATAAAGTCATGATGTGGAAAGTTTAACCCTGAAGTTAAAGTGGGGGATTCTAAACGCCTCCCATTCCTCTGTGATGACATAATGCATTGACTTCAGGAGATATGTTAGTTGATGTCTCTGGATGCAGAACTTTCTGAGGACGAGGAGCATGGGTTCAGGGTTAAAATCTCCTCCTCTTTGACTTTATTACACCATTTAAATCTCACTTTAAAGTTTATTTTGGATGATGCCACCACACTAGCTATGAAAGAAACGCAATCAGGAATGTGATCAGCTGCTTGAAACCTACTGCTAGTTTTATTAGGTCAAATTTACCCGCTTTGGTGCAGCACTAGTCACAGCTGTTAAGAGGACCTGTCACCCAAAATTTCACCACTAGGAGCTGCTTACAAACGCCGCAGTGTTAGAAGGGTACGTTATCCCGGAAACCTCGATAACGCTATCTAACACTGCGGCTGGGTCAATGTAATCACTCGGACTGCTTGTAAGCTGTCCGATGTATTCATGGGGGGTGGTCCCAGGCCGCCGCTCGCTCTCCTCATAGCCGGCGGTGACTGCCGCAACGTCATTGATGCCGCCCCTAACGCCCCAACCCAGCCCCTCATATACCGCAGGTACCCCCTCATGGTTACCGCAGGTTTCCGGTAACCTAATCCTTCTAACCTGCAGCGTTTGTTTCAAGCACTAGGAGCTGCTTACTTTAGTAACCTCTCCAGTGCCAAATTTTAGTGACAGGTTTCTGGGGAGTTGTGAGCTAAACCAAAGCCAACTTATGTGTCGAGTCTTCTCATCACTAATCTTCTAAGGCTGTAAGTGCTATGCTCTATCTTTGTCTGTAGTGTCCTTACCCTTTAACCAGCCAATTTAAATATATTTAGCCAGTGGTGAACAGGGCTCATGGACCAAACCCATCATACACAGCCGGTGTCTGCTGTGTTACACACTTGACCCCTCCAGTAACTGCCATAGTTTGGGTGCTGCACACATATACTGAATTGTGTTTCAGTATATATAATATTCCTTATATATAAGGATTATTTATTATTTACCTGTTCCCTGCCAGCAACGCATGCATTTTTGCTTGCTAAACCTGTAAAGGTGTTTTCCTCCTGTTGTAGGTCGTCTGTATACTGCTACTTGCACCTCGGCTTCTTAGCTGACTCTTATCCTGTTGTATCTGCCCTGACTTACTGGGCTCATTTACTACCCATCCCTGGAGTTCACAGAAAATGCATTGTCCGACGATCATGCCCTCTGGCTCGATTCACTAAGATCGTGCCGCCAATATCCTACATGTGTCACTTTCCCCTCCCCGCTCAGGTCCGCCAGTTCACCATCTTTTCAGCGGTGCATGTAAGTGCTTAGCTTGCATCACAATTTGCAAGTTAAATCCCGCACTCAGTCCGAATCAGTCCGATCGTCTGACAGAACGCCTCCTAAATTGTGTCGTATGGGCCAGGACAGATTGCCAAAATCCACGTTAAATACCTGTCAAAGCCGTGTAAATCCCCAAAAGAGGGCAAACAGTCCCCTTAGTCCTTGGCTTGTTTCCCTTACCATGTTTTCTGTCCAACCTATTGGCAGTCAACAATTGGAATCTCTTGACCCTTCTGAATGGCTGACTTACTGAACATAACTACAGAGGAAGAGACCAGGTTCTACAACTAGAGGACAAGAAGCGAACAACTTGTACACATGTAGTGGCTGGTTTTGGTTACTCAGTTCACCTTCTATCCAAGTACGTTTACAGGTACAGTTGAAGTAATCAAACCCCTTGAATCTCAAATATTCTTTAATAGGGTTTTGTCAATGATTTTATAAGCTCTACAAATATATATTATGTATCATACCCATTATTAATTAGCTTGTCCCTCTAATAATTTGTGAAGCATCTGATCCCCTTTGGCGTGGTACCCCCCCCCCCCCCATCATTTCCAGGGACGTTACATCCCAGCCGGACGTCTTCTTCACATTTCCTGGGTTTTGCTTGCAGACAAAAATAGAAACAAAGTCTTACATTTTTTTTTTTGGGATTTACCCGTGGCCTTCAATGAGAACCAACAAACAAAAATATTTTTTTGCTGTCACTTAATTTGTTTATTGTGAGTAATAAGCTTATCCCTCTATCGAGGTAGAGACGTTGCGGGCCCCGGCTGAACCGCTCTAACAATAATGAATGTAAATGAACAACAAGGACATTCGCCCTTGGCATGTTCCATGTGTAATGTTTATTATAGCATACACCCTATGACTATGGTTCCTATCGTTCTGCCAGGTGGGTTGTTATCACAGCGAGGAGGGGGGGGGGGGGTCTCCTTGCTATTTGTGTCGACTCTTGATCCCCTTTATCTTGAGTAGCAAGAAGTGGATGACTAATTATTGCAGGTTGTTGAAAGACAATAATAGGATGATGAATGTTGCTCCTAACCGTCAATATATTGATCTCCATACTACTTTATATAAAGTCGGTAAGAATATGGAATCATATGGTGCAGAGTTTTGAGCCAGGACGAATGACACATTGTTATAATTACTTTTGTGCTCATTCTACGACTGTGTCCACTCAAATCCAACTATCCTGTCTGGATAACTGTTGCGCTAAATGGATCTCTAAAATTTAGGCGACCCAGGGCATTTTCACTGTGCCATTACTGCCTAAACTAGTGTGATAGTATGGCTGACCATACCACAAAATATCCACAACATATACTGTATGTATTCGGATAAGGAAGATCTGGCCATAGCAGAGAGCATAATAATGATTATGATGATGATTGTAACCTGTAAGAGATTCCCCTTTAACTCAGAGGGATTCATTAGCTTTATAGTTTTTTCCGTCTTTTTATTTTATGTCCATTTATTATTTTTTCATATATTTAACTCTCCCTTTGTTTGTTTTTTCCCCTTGTCAATTAAGCCGCCGCATCATCACACTCATCATGAACCCTTTATTATATCACTTTTATTCGTTGTAAGAGGAGCCTGAGATGACGGGTCACCTCCTTCTGTACATCTTTCTGTACGAGAATGAGAATGTTTGTAATCAGATCTGGTAGTCTGCAAAGTGATTTACTCGTTGGGTTTGGACGCATTTGCCCAACCCACCATTACATTGTTTAGTTACCAAAATTGGATTGGAGAAGACGACAGTGTTTTAGAATAATGCAAATCTAAGCAAACATACATAAAATAAACAATAAAAGTGGATCTATATACAGGATTCAGACAATCGTGTTTAGTTCTTTTTGTGTAAGGCGTCTTTGTTGAGACTTTTTTTTGACTCTTTGCATTTTTGCGCCGTTTGGGGACTGTTGAAATGTGCACTGAAGTCTGCCATACATTAGTTTTATGCGTCAGGGAGACATATCTATCTTCTAATTTCAAGACGTGCTAAATGCAAAAAACTCCAGACAAACTATACTTAATGGGTATCCCCAAGACAAGTTCTTATATGTACCCCAGGATAGCAAAATAACACTTTCTCTAATTCACACTGTTATTACAAAAATGCATGCATTTCACGATATAGTCCATCCTGTCTCTATTATTCCTGCTGTACAACACAATTTCTGTTTCCACTAGACACAACCCAGTATTCTTACTCAGGGTTCGCGTGGGAGGCCATCTGGATTTTTGTATATAAAAAAATCGTGGAGATGAGATTTCTGTCTCTCGTCTGCTCTGTGTCTGTAGCGACACTCCCATAATGGAGTCTTCAGATATTACTCACTGATCACATCCTGCCAGGACAGAGCCCAGAGCAAGGAGTGTAGCTGCAAAACTCAAGCTACAATGACATAAGTGAAGCTGGGGAAGGGGAGGCAGCACATAACTATGAGATGTAGCAGGGCTAACGTGAACAGGCTGTCGCCTCTATGTAAAGGGCATCGCATGTATTTCTGATTCTGTCTCATCTCTCTCACTGTGTCAGTGTGTTAGTACAGAAGCCGATGAGAGTGTTTTTACACCTGTACCCTGATAATGTAACCACATTGTCACCGCCCACCACTGAATTAGATGATAATACAGTAATATGTCTGCTCAGAGTTCCCCACCCACCCCCTGGGATGTTACACTGAGCAGCCTAAGATGATAGGAGCGAAACCAGCAATAACACTGAGTGAAATTGAAAGAAAGGGGTTAAAATGGGTTTTTATTGTTTTAACATCACTATTTTTTCTTTCGTGGGAAACCACCCCTTTAAGGAAAAAACTCCAAAAATGCAAAATGACTTGAGACATTTGTATACACATTTAAGACATTTGTAGCAATGTTGCATAGTGGATCAGAAAAAAAACAATTTACATAAGGAAAAAGGTGAGATTGAAATACAAGTTAGCAAGATGGAAAAAAGACCTGCAAAAAACAACCGAAGCAAACATACAGAATAAATGACCCGCCATAGTTTCTAGCAGGTACCAGGTAAAACTTTACATACTTTTAAAAAGTGAGGGGACCAGAATCTGAAACAGATTGTAAATTTGTATCAAAAGAAAAAGGCTATGGAAGCCCTCATCACACATTTTGGCCCAATGACCGGTTCCTATTGCCCTTTGATACTATTTCCCAAATCACTTTTAAATTATCAGAAATATGGTTTACTCCATTAAGGTTTGATACCAGTGTACCTGGCTCTCTTCCAGCAAACTGCATCGTCATCATCATAATCTCCTCTCCGTTCACTGGATCTTCCTCACTACATCTCCCTCCATTCTCAGACATGAGCTCAGATTTGCTTGGAGCAGGGGGTTAAGCTAACGCTGCTTGACGAGGGAGGGGCATGATGGAGCAAATAAGGATCGAGCAAGAGCAGATATGATGATGATTGACTTGTAAACTGATGCCCCTGTGATTGGTGCCGTTTGCTGCAGGGAGCCAAATATTTAATATACTTTTTTACTAAATACTTTAATAATGGGTGCAATCACTAATCTTAAATATAGAAGCAGATTAGGACTTAGTATTAAAAAAGCTATGGGAACCTGGTTATTAGATGAAAATGTATAAGCCTGATGACTGGTCCCTTTAACAACCTTTGGGTGCTTTAGTATTTTTTGGGGTACTGATGCTGCTCTACAGGATAGCTAGGCCCATTCTGGAAGTTCATATGGAAAACAACAGTAGCACTGAAATGGTCCGCAGGGCTACATCAGGGTCGTGGTTCTCTTCTACTTTGGGCTATCATTTTCTTTAATTTCTCCACTGAGCATGGTCCTAACAAAAGGGGTAATCTGGAGGCCAGTTTATCCCCGGAGGCATCAACATGTTTACCCAACAGCTAAGCCGTGGCCAAGTAATCTGATGAGGAGCACTGTCAGTTGCACCACACAAAGATGACACGAGATTATTATGGAACACCGCTCTAATTGTTTAGGTTGCCTGGAAGTTGGTTCTCTTTGGATATATGTCCCCATAGATATTACTAAATTTGGTCATAATTGCGTGGAGTTTTATTCTTTGGAGGTTTATAAGCCAATCTATCTGCTAATAATGTAACAGTCCATTTTATTAAGGCAGCATTTAAACATTTAAGCATTCACACGACACTTTTCAAATGAGTAGTACACACCCTTTAATTTCCTGTCCCTCCATTGCTCTATACAACATGCATGTACTGCTAGACTTCTCATGAGTATGGCCCCTTTACCCATGGTTTAATGTAAAGCGTATGTGAGTATGAGGGGGGGGGATTAGGTAATTTTTTACCAATATACATCTACTATCAATAGTTCTGCTCCACTTTATTGATATTTAAAATGGATTCTCGCTGTATCTTTAACCTCATCAGCCGACATTTCTGGTCCATAAAAGGCCACAGATGGAGGGTCATAGTGATCTTATCTGTCCGTGCACAATCACCCTGCAGAACCAGGTCGTGGCAGGCGATTGTGCATGGAAATTTAGAGATCACATAACAATCCATCTGCATTTTATGGACAGAATGTCTGCTGATGAGTAAAAATCGGAGGCTTCATTTGCATATTAAGACAGTGAGGCAGAACTTTTTATAGATGTATATTGGTAAGTACCGATATCCTGCCCCACTCACTTACCACATTACCAAAGAAAAAAAAAACATGAGGCAAAAGTGGCAACCACCTTTAATACTAAGACTTCTTTTAACTCTAAAGACAAGATCTTTTTCTTGTAGTTCGTGATTTTGGACGCATTTTTTTGATGCAGTAGATAGAATCAGCGTTGGTAGATGAAAGAGGAACAGCAGCCGAACACCACCCATCTGATATTTAATGGCAGGGTCAGGGAGGCTAATCGCATTCTGATCTGAGAACTTTCACCAGTTTTCTTCTTTAAGGATTTTAAAAGTGTTGAGGATTTAGTACTCTCTGTGTGTAAAGAAGTTCTTCTCCTGTGCTGTGTACTCTCACCTAATAACATCTCCTAGTCAGATGAAATATTAGATTTTCATCATATTATGTCAGTGTTTAGTGAGTATCTCAGATAATCTAAGAAGACTGTCTCAATGTTTTTCTATGGGCCTCATACACACAGATGTGTTTTCCTTCCATAAGCCCCATGTCTGACAATGCCCTAGCTGCAAACTCAGAGCAGGTCCTATTTTAGCCGTGTTTAGAAGTCAATCAAAGAAGGAGGGAATTTGAGACCCTTCTTAAAAATCCTTTGGGGGCCACCAAAAAGAAAAAAGAATAGTGTATCTTACACCTAGAGCTATTTTAGGTCTTCGCTCCTACCACCTACCGGGTAGATGTGCCGGGGGTGAACAGGACCTGCTTTTAATCACTCAATGGTCCTTCTGAACATGGGAAAACAATTCGACAAAAGGAGGCGGCCGGTTGGCTGAGTGTGTCCTCGTCACGAAACTGGCCTATTACCACTACATTTTGCTGTCAAGCAGATTACCACCTTCCTAATCATGTTTTTTTCATGCCCAGGGTGGTGCCCATCTAAAATCACTTTGAAGTGAGGCATAAATTGGTTGTATGAATACGGAAGCGGAAAGTTTAACCTGAATCAAGCTCGTCCCCACCTCTGACATCATAAATCATACTTCAGGGACCTCTCCCTTGATGTTCATAAATCAATGTCCCCAATTAACAGTATAAGGAGGTTTTCTGAAGTGGAGATAGCTTGTACTTCAGAGCCACATTCTTCTCTCTAAACGGCCCATTTGCAACTCACTAAAAAGTAAATTTTCGGGATATGCCACAATGCACGTTCCAATTTCAGCACATTCACCAACCAATAATTATATTAATTAATATTGTTTGTGTATGTGAAAGTATACACTCTTGCAATATTTTTGTGTATCAATTCTCACAGTATTCTAGATCTCCTGCCTGCTGTCCTTCACAGGAAGCTTCATTGTTTACTACTTCAAATGAAAACCGTTCCATGGTCAATGTGATGTCACACAGATTGCACGGCTTGTTAGCAGCACGCAGCTTTGACTACTCGTGTGTTTAACCGGTTTTTTGCGAACCGCCCCCGTGTATTTACGGCGCGGTCGCGTTCCGATGCATGGAGAGCTCGCGGGTCCGAGCCTCTCCATAGCCGGTAAGTCTCTGCTTCATATTACAGCAAGGCTTACCGGTAACACCCGCGATCGGTGCCGGCAACCGATCTCGGGTGTTGTTTCTTTCGAACGCTGCCCGCAAAGCTCCATTGCGCCGCCATCTTTCCGAGGTCGCCGCTCCCTTGCGTCATCGGGAGCGGCTTCCGTTTGCCATTGTACCTCGTGTCTCACGAAGACCCCGAGCTACTTCAGTAACCCACAATTTGTAATGTATTGAGGAGTAAAAAATCCCCATATACTGCCATACTGTTGTATGCTTATATGTAGGATCGATCAGACAACCTAGGGTTAAAGTAGTAAAAAATTAAAATTAAAAAAAAGTAAAACAAAAATTAATAATACAAAACCTACAATTCCCAAATCACCCCCCTTTCCCTAGAACTGATATAAATATAATAACCAGTAAAAATCATAAACACATCAGGTATCGCACGCGTCTGAAATGCCCGATCTACAAATACAATAAAGGTTTTTCAAGCGTTTAACCCCGTAACGGAAAATCGCGTCCAAAGTCAAACTTGCACTTTTTTTCTTTTTTGCCATTTAAGAAAATTAAAAATTCTAATAAAAGTGATTAAGGTTGTACAGTCCTAAAAATAATATCATTGAAAACATCATCAAAAGTCTCAAAAGATGACCCCACCCTGAACTCCATAACACCAAAGTATTAAAAAAGTTGTTATAGCACAAGAAGACGCAAAATTAAAAAAACTTTTTGTTTCATGAGGTTTTTAATTTTGTAATGTTGAAAACATTATACCAACCTATACAAATTTGGTATCCCTGTAATCGTACTGACCCAAAGAATAATTGATGCATCATTGTGGCGTGAAGTGAAAGCCGTATTCCAAGCCCACAAGAATAACGGCACAAATGCGGTTTTTTCACATTTTCACTGCATTTGGAATTTTTTTCCTGCGTTCCCATACATTGCATGGAAATTTAACCATCACTATGAGTGCAATTTGTTACTCAAAAAACGAGCCGTCACATAGCTTTTTACGTGTAAAATAAAAAAGTGATAGGATTTTTTGAAGGTGGGGAGTGAAAATGGAAATGAAAATAACGGGAAGGCCGCGGTCCTTAACCTTTTAACAAGCCGTGCACGCTGTGTGCCATCACATGATCATGGACCAATGTTTCTCTACAGGAAAGTAAAACATGAAGCTTCCTGTTGCATGACAGCAAAGCATAGATGGAGAAAGCCTTGAAGATTGATACAGAAAGTATATGGAACATTGTATAAAATTGTAAAAATTGTAAAACTATTTCACATACAACTATATCAATCCTTTGCCTACATGTGCTTAAGTGGACAACCCCTTTAAACAGATAATGATCTACAGTTGATTAGCTTCTTAAGACAAACTACAGTGTGTTTTTTTAGGGAATTTCTGCGTACGGGTTCCCTTTAAGACAGGACACATCTATAAATGTATAGATTACCCTAACATATGCTGCCAAGCCATTTTTCTCGCAATGTAGAATAATACATGATACTGAAGTTCACATTGTAGACATGCAGAGGAACCTGACGCAGACTATAAGTATTTATGTACCTCTTTATATGGTGTGTTTATATAATTTCCTTCCCACAAGTCCAAAAATGCAAGGAGTGAAACGTATAGAAGAAAATCAATGACACGAGCAAGTAGGTCATAGCCATTCGCGCATGACCATCTCTAATTAATGATGTGTAAAAACCGTAAGGTATTTGTTTGTGCCATTGATAGAAATGCATTATTTATAGAGTCTCCTGACCCATGCAGATGTTATTTATTAGCCGGCTGATATCATGACTCGCATGTGTCCGTCCTTTGTTATACTAAACAGCACATGGCCTCTCCAAGCTGGAAAAAGACCTGGTTCACATGAATGTTTCGTTACCTCATATTATTCCATTATTGACAATTGGACACACCTCTTTTTGTCTAAACCCACGCCCAAAAGACCCATTTTTTCGGATGTTGCCCGACAGATGCATTTGTATGTAACGCCATATAGTGATGAGCAACCCCTCAGTATTTGGGTACGGCGGGTTTGATTGAACCTGGAACAAAAAGAATCTGAACACCTGTGATTGGCGCTTCCACCGATCGCAGTTATTGACCCTTAAATTGTCTGCTACCCAAAGGTAACCCGAGTTAATAGGTACTGGCTCTAATGGTGGGTGTTACATGCCACTTGCAAAGCTACCATTTGGTGCCAGTCTGTGGTGCTAGTTGTAACCCCCTATGGGGGAGTGAACGTTCTTCGTGACATGCCATCACTGCCTGTCCATGTTACTGGTGGGGGTGGGTGTGGGGGGTTACCCGAACCGGGAACCTGAACCATCATGTTCTGTATGAACCTGGATCCAATAAAGTATGTTTATGCTGTTCCTGGAGGACCATGGCCTGTAGTAGTCACTTTACACAGGACTTTAAAGGACGATCACTGTTAAGAATCTTTTTGGTTCCTTTACATTGTCCTCCCTTGGGTCCTCTTACGCTACAAAAACTTATCATATGCGCCCACCTTATTTTTCGTACAACCTTAGTAAATGTAGATATGTTATTTGTAACCTGGGTCATTCATATTCAGTCACATAATCTGGGGCCCCCTTACCCCCTGGGCCCCGGAGCAGTGTTAAGATTTCCCAATAATTTGGACTCTGAACTAGTTTTATTTGTCAGTTATTTCCTTCATTATTTGTGACATTTTGACATCCTCGGTATAAAGGGGTAACAATTTCTTCTTAAACAGAGGTTTGTCCACAAGTGATACTAACGCACTGATTGACAGTATCAAAGATGTCTAATAACCTCACACTGTAACACCATAGTCAGTTTAGTCATAGACAAGTATGGGGTGAGGACACATCCTCTTAAAATGTGGTATAGAATTTATATGGGCAAGATGCTGCAAGTTTATTAAAACCCAAAAAAATCGAAAGATAATAGATGGATAGAAATAAGTATAAGATAGATAGGACCAGAGATTGGATCGTACACCGATCTTATATAGATAGATTTGTTTTCTATAGATAGATGCAAGACGGCAGCATCCTTCGCTTTGTTCGCCTATCATTAGAAATCTCACTGCTGCTCTCTACTGGCTAACAATTAGACTTAATTCTCTGCAGTTATAAGAACACAAGATAAGCGTCGGAATCTCCAGAGAAATTTTTTACCTAGTTTTATCACAGATTTTTGCTTTTAAAATTTTAGGCAAAATGTATAAAGGCACATAAAGTATTGAATGAATACAATGTAAGGTCCGTGCCCATGGAGCAGCAGATCCAAATTCTGTAGTGGGAAACAGTACATTTTGGGATTATTCTATGCACATAAGTGGTGGGATTATTATCATTTCTTTGTTGCCTGAAAACAGGCGTACAAGTGGTGATTTAGCCTCAATTCTGTTGAGAGCATGGAATTGCGACTTCTCTGTCACTTTACAAACAAACCGGTTGGGGGGGGGGGGGCCGAGAGGGGCAGTGCTGGGGCATGCTTTGGCTACCTGTAGGTGTTATCACTGCATCTGTGCACTACCTATAGGATGTGCCTTTCATACTTAGTCTGACCTGGCATACAGTAAGAAGTGCCCAACCAGCATAGCAGATCTTTCTGCACCAACTTCTCGGGGGCAAAGTTACATTACCAAGTCCTTAACTGCAACTGGTTTCCATTCAGCATCAGAAACAGTGATAAATCTGCCAAAAGCACTATATTTTGAAACAAAGAAAATTGGGATCATTGAGTAATTGTATCACCAGTGTGGATCCTAATGTTGGCACCAAAAAAAAGATGTTGCTGCATATACTAAACAAAAAATCTATTGTCTGGATGGGAGGAATCCTCACCAGGATGAGAAAAAGGCAGACTAAAAAGGATATGAAGAAATATAAACTAGAGATGAGCGCGCACTAAATGCTCTGTTGCTCGTTATTCCGAGAACGAACTTTTCCTGATTCTCGGTGCTTCGTCTTGAATACGAGCCCATTTGTAAGTCAATGGGAGACCCGATCATTTTTCAAAGGGACGCATGCCAGGAATAAAATGTGTTATTTAATTGAAAAAGATGCTTCTGAAAGTGAGCAGATGTATGCAAACAGCTGTCAATCTATTCTTCACTGTTCCGTGCGTATATTATCTCCCGAAAAGTTTACAGATTGAAACATGAAGAATAGAATAAAAACGTGAACCATAGGATATTTAAAGTGAAAAACACAGTGATAAACACAGTGAAGAATATATTACAGATGTTCTTCACCTCTTCTTACTTGTCGGGGTGATACGCTGTCCCGGGATCCGCTCTCTTCTCCCACTTAAGTCTCCCCGTGCTGCCCTATGTCTTCCCCCGTGCTGGCAAATTGTCTGTGTCCCCCTGCTGGCAAATGTCTGTGTCCCCCGGCTGCCCGATTCTGTCTCCCCCGTGCTGCCCGATTCTGTCTCCCCCGTGCTGCCCGAGGTCCTTGTCTCCCCCGTGCTGCCGATGTCTGTCTTCCCCGTGCTGCCCGAATGTCTGTCTCCTCCCCCTGCTGCCGCGATGTCTGTCCTCCCCCGTGCTGCCGATGTCTGTCTCCCCCGTGCTGCCCGATGTCTGTGTCCCCCGTGCTGCCCGATTTTCTGTGTCCCCCGTTGCTGCCCGATGTCTGTCTTCCCCCGTGCTGCCCTATGTTGTCTCCCCAGTGGCTGCCGATGTCTGTCTCCCCGTGCTGCCCGATGTCTTCCCTGCTGCTTGATGTCTCCCCCTGCCGAGTCTCCCTGCTGCCTGATGTCTCCCTGCTGCTTGCTGTCTTCCCTGCTGGCCGCTGGTCGTTCGCGCGTATCTTCCGACAATAAGGCAGAATTGCCGAACATCTGTAATCTACTCTTCACGTGTGTTTTTCCGGTGTCTTCACTGTCTTTTTCACTTAAATAAATATCCTGTGTTTCCACTGTGTTTCACTTGTTTTCTTCTATTCTCATGTTCTTCACTGTTTTTTTTATTAAATGCGCGATCTCAGCAGGGGAAATACTCGTCCGAGCAACGGCCGTTTCGAGTACCTTAATACCTCGAACGAGCTCAAGCTCGGACTAGTATACTTCGCTCTCTCTAATAAAGACCTTTATTGCGTACAGTACCATTTTAAAACTTGTTAAAACATCAGATGATGAAAGAGGAGGACATCTGGGACATCACCGGACAAATGCAATGGAGGCCAGTGTATAATATATACCTATGGGAATAGACAACTTAAATGTTTGTGGAGCATTCAAAAAGAGTCAGCAATCAAAAGGAAAAGTACATATTCAGTAAATTAAACACCTACATAAAGTTCTACTTTGTAAATGTCTTACCCTGGTAGGTAGATACGCACTCCACAGTCTCGGGGACAATGGCACCTTCCCCGACGCTCGTTTCGGCTCTAGTGAGCTTCGTCGTGGAGCGCTATTGAGCCTTCACCCCCGGGCCCAGACGAAGGCTCAAAAGAGCCGAAACTGCGCGTCAGGGAAGGTGCCATCCGGACGTGGAGTGCGTTATCTCCCTACCAGGGTAAGAACATTTACAATAGTATAACTTTATGTTAGGTGTTAATTTACTGAATATGTATCCTTCCTTTGTGTGACTCTTTTTTTGAATGCTTCAACAACATTTAAGTTGTCTATTCCCATTGATATCTATATATCCACTGCCTCCTTGCATTGGTCCGGTGATGTCCCCTATAGTCTCCTCTTTTCATCATCTGATGTTTTTACAGTTTAATTACTGTACGCAATAAAGGTCTTTTATATTTCTTCATATCCTTTTTAGTCTTTGCCTTTTCTTCATCCTGGTACGGGATTCCTCCCTTCCCAGCCAATCGGATTTAGTGATAATCTGCCCCAGAGTCTGTGTCCTGACCAAACTAGAGCCAAGTAAATAATCAAATGCTCTACAATGTTAAATCAAAGGGGTTTTTTTTTGTTGTTGTTGATTTTGCGCCTGCTTTTTTTTGGGCTCGTTTTATTTACTTTTGCATGTGTTTGCTATGTATGAAGTGTTTTTTTTCCCTAATTTTCAAAAAGTTGCAATTTTAATGCACTGCCCATAGGCAATCCTATGCGCAACACCAGTGCTTTTGCTGTAAAAATTGCGACAAAAATGCAGGTTAGGTGAAAAGGTGACCAGGATGCAGAAAGAGGATAAGAATAAATCGGAGTTTGTGGAACACCTTAATTCAGCAAACATTTTGTTTGACAGGAGGAGTAAGTGC
Organism: Engystomops pustulosus; assembly: GCA_019512145.1. NCBI lineage: Eukaryota > Metazoa > Chordata > Amphibia > Anura > Leptodactylidae > Engystomops > Engystomops pustulosus. The sequence continues at coordinate 29,575,193 of CM033641.1, forward strand.
ACACAAACTGGGAAAAGTAATGCACCACCGTTTAAAGAGTTTAGGTGGTAAATAGGTGCAAACATTCCATTAAAGGGTTATTCAGGAATCAGCATCTTCCATAACAAATGAGTAGGTCCAAATATAAGCTAAGAGTGGGTGATTAGTTGTTATTTAAAATTTTGCTCTCCTTAGCAGAAAATGCTGGTGACATAGACCTGTATGGAGACTAAAATGTGCCGTCCCGTTATTTTTCCTCCGCGCGGTCCGTTGCCGAGCATACACTGACAGAAGATGCCGCTGGTCACATGTCCACATCACAGTTCTGCCACCTGCCTGGGCAGGTCATGTGATCACCACTACGTTTGGCTGTCAGTCTGTTTGAGTTGCAGTGCATCAGTCTGGCCTGTGTTGTGGTGATGGCATACCCGTCATTACTATGGTACAGACAAGAAAAACTTTTTAGATCTCACTGGTAGGCAGAGGCATGAAGGTAGGAGTAGTTACTGAGAACTAAATGATCATGGGACGTGTTAGTTTTCCCGGGCGTCCATCTTAGTGATACTCCACCTCTTTAGATGGGCCATACATTTTGTAAATCAATAAAATCAACTATGTAAGCTCCCGGTTTGTGACTAATTACATTGAGTATGGTTTTTACTCATTTATTTATATCATGGGTTTTTTGTGTCAGAAGTTCATTTTCAATTCCCGGAATACCCCTTAAGCACAAATAGGTTAAAAACATAGAAAAAATGACTGATGTTTGTTCCTTGGGGGTAAGATTAGATTTTTTTAAGTGTCTCCTATATAAATGAAACCACATACAGCTTAAAGTTGAAGCCTACAGCAGAACATGGATACACGACAATCTAAGAATTGAATGAGAGAGCCAAGGCGTAACTTGATGGGGTGCAAGGGTGCAGTCGCAACGGGTCCGAAGAGTTTAGGGGGCCCCTAAGGTGTCACTTTCCCATATGAGAAGACTAGTACTATACACCATATATTATAACAGGGGCCTGGCACCGACTTTGCACTTCGCCCATCAGCTTCAAGTTACGCCACGAATGAAGCAGTCCCTAGATTTAAGGGTTTGCCCTGCTGTTCCAGATGGTAGGAGGTTCTGTGTCTTCATGGGCTCCCTGCTCCCACTATTCTGCCCTACTGTGCAGCACTGGCAGCCAGCACTGGGCATACCTGGGTAAATGTCAGGCCCACGCTGCTGGGGGGGGGCACCTACAGCGTTACATAGGACATCCATGGGGGTGAGTAATACTACAAGGATAGTAAGAACTCTGTCAAAATCTGATGGTACAAATAGGGATTATTGTTGTTGCGTAATTCTTGAGTTTTGTGCAGTTGGATTATGGGAACGGGTGTTTTTTTTTCAAAATACGTTTGGAATGATATCATCATGTGTTTTCTTCTACACCTGCGCGGTATCCTTGTTTGTGGGCGGAGTACAAATGTCCTGACCTTACAGATAAATGACCCCCACACTTTGTTGATTCATTCGATGCAAACATGAACCTGATTGAAATGGGATGCTATATATTTTTCCATATGTGAATTCATTTATAAAACCAAGTATTGAAATGAACTCTTTTGAATGTTCTGCCAATTATGTGGTCTTGAACTTCCTTCTAATGCTCCTTCAGCTCTAATGAAATTAGATTTGTAATCAAGAAGCCCCCAAATATCAAGCTGTAATATAGGGATGCCTGGCATATGAGCTGGACAATGGTTCTTAGAGTATATATCTTGATCTTTTCTTTCTGTCATGTTTAAAGGGGTATTCTCACCTGGGCATTCATATTCCAATTTAATAATCTGCCCTAATCTAAACATTTTTCAATTAGTATGTTTGTTAAAAATTAGCTTGTGGTTAATTATCAGGTATCATAATGTAGTCATTTGGGTCCTTAGAAACAAGACTGTGTCCTTGGATACGGCACTCTGCTGGAGGGATTGCACCAAAGTAACAAAATGTTTGTGTACTGAAATGTCCGGGAGTTTACTGGCATGTCCCCGCAACCGTCCCTGTTGTAATTATTGCTGAATAACAGGTGGTCAGACAGACTCAATGCGCATGTCTGGCCACCCTGTCAGAGTGAGGGTTGGTCTATCCAGGAAGCTATCTTGGTTTCTTAGGGACAAACATGCTGAATTTATGAGAAATTATCTTTCACACAGGACATTTTTTTTTTTAAATAACATCCAATTGAAGAATGTTTACTTACGGCAAATGAATTACCTTAAATGTGATGGATTACCCTTAGTATTGGTGTGTCTTGGGCAGAAGAATATCAGACAACCCGCCAAAAACAAAACCTCAAGTGCAGGTACATGTAATATAGGCCATAGAAATATCAATGGATCTCCTATGATGAGACCCTGAGTTTCGCAACTCCACCGACATTTTTTATGAGTTTTGGCCACTTGTACATACCCGGATTCTGTTATCTTTATTCTAGAAAGCTGCTCCTGTCTTTATTTTAATTTTATGTGGGGGGAAAGGAATCATTTATCGATACTCCAGCAAGCAATGGGTGCTGTGCCTATATTCTAAAAAAACCAGAAATATATGCAGTGGCATCTGAATGAATAAATAGAAGGCCGAAACCAACCTGTCCTGTTTCAGGATCGTGCCAACATTGCGGTTCAGTCACCGTCAAACCCGAATTAGTCAGAAATTCAGTTTGGCTTCTCCCCCATTTTAACACCAAGAACACACATCACAGTGTTTAACTTTAAATGCAATTGAGTGCTGGCTAATAGTCAGTGTGGCATGAAGCCGCATTTTCCAGGAGGTCAGATATGACCCCGAACCCAAAAGTCACTGGGCCACTCCTCACTAATAATTAGAATACAGAAAAAAATAGAACGAAATTGGAAACATCATCATTAGCAATATCACATCACAGGCAATAATCCAGCAATATAGAGGAGATGTTCGAAAGTTGTCCTGAGAGCAGAACTGTTCTATTTGCCATGGTAACCAATCAGAGGTCCAGCTTTCATTTTTGCAGGGGTTTTTTTTACATTAAAGCTGAGCTCTGATTTGTTTTCCATGGACAATAGAGCAGTTTTTTACCTTGACAATTATGATAAACACCTCGCCCAAAATTTAATGTTTCTATACTGAAAATAAATTAGGAAAACAATAGACACAGTTGACAGTCAGAGACAATAACTGAGTCAGTCAGAACAAAAAAAATTAAAAAAAAAGCAAACCAGAGTCACAGATAGTCATTCAATGAGACAGAGATAAGAGCCCTTCGTGGACAAGACACTCAGATACAGATGTACAGATACATCAGACACATAGGCAATAGAGCAGTTCATTGGCACTTCAAGACAGAAAATGGTTCAAGACAGAGACTTTTCAGAGACGTTGAGACAGAGACAGTTCAGATCCAATCAGGGACAGGGACAGTCAGAGACATTGAGACAGAGTCAACGGAAACAGAGACAATCAGGGACAGAGACAGTCGAGATATCAGAAACACTGAGTCTGCCAGTCAGAGACAAGAACAGAGACAGTCAGAGACATAGATAGTCAGAGACAGTCATGAGAATACCAGTGTCAGACAGTCCGAATCAGACAGAGACAAACGGTTTAGAGACAGTCAGAGAAAAAGGAGAACGTTGGAGAAAGGACCGATGATAGAAGACACTCTGGGACAGAACGGGGAGACAGTCCCAGAGATAGAGACAAGTCATAGACAAACAGCCCATCAGAGATACTTAGAGACAGAAACTGTCAGAAGCATAAAATGGGGTTAGAAAACCCAGAAACCCATTTAATGCTTGTGACAAAACCGGTTCAAGCCTTTGCAATAGCCGAATACCCGGCAAGCTGTTTGGGCAGCTTTTGGATAGCTCTACGATTTGATTTAGCTATTAGGTGAGCACGATTCTTAACGGGGGTCTGTCCATACCCTTCCCTCTCTATAACATATCCCTCGGATTTTTAATTTCAATAATTTCTTTTTCCCATTTTATCTACGATAATACAACTAGGCGCCGTCCTCGTTGTTTTGGCTCTCCTTTTTTTTTTTTTTTTTTTGTTTTCTTTATAGAACTGTCAGAGACAGAGGACATCAGAGATACTTAGAGACAGAACTTTCATAGACATAGTCGGTCGGAGACAGAGACAGTCCTGAACAATCAGAATCAGAGACGTCAGGGACAAATAGACACCGAGACAGTCATAGACACTCACATATGATAAAAAGGGAGGATTACAGTATAGAGGAGATTACTGTATGTCCATGTGTGCTGGATACTTGGTCATTTTACATTTGTATTGGATTTTATATTAGGTTTATTATGTATTTTGTTTAATGTGCAGGAACAGCACCGGCACTGGCCATACCAGGGTGATTGCCGGGGGCCCAGAGCTGCTGGGGGGCCCACATAAGGCTGTACATAAGGAATCTATGGGGTGAGGGGGGCTCTATCTAATGAATCTATAGGGGTAAAATACCCATGAGGGGGCTGTATAAAAATAACCATGAGGGGGCTGTATAAAGAAAAAAAATACCGTATATACTCGAGTATAAGCCGACCCGAGTATAAGCCGAGACCCCTAATTTTAGCACAGAAAACTGGGAAAACCTATTGACTCGAGTATAAGCCGAGGGTGTAGTATACAGCCAGCCAGCCCCCGTGTAATTAGTTGTTATTTAAAATTTTGCTCTCCTTAGCAGAAAATGCTGGTGACATAGATTGTAATGGAGAATTAAAATGCTGCCGGCCCGTTAATTTCCTCCGCGCGGTCCGTTGCAGAGCATACACAGGACAGAAGATGGCCGCTGGTCACATGTCCACATCACATGTTCTGCACCTGCCTGGGCAGGTCATGTGATCACCACTATGTTTGGCTGTAGTCGGTTGGTTGCAGTGCATCCAGTATGGCCAGTGTTGTGGTAATGGCAGTTACACATCATTACTATGGTAACAGAGCAAGAAAACTTGTTAGATCATCACTGGTAGCAGAGCATGAGAGGTAGGAGGAGTTACTGAGAACTAAAGGATCATGGGACTTGTAGTTTCCAGTGGCGGCCATCTTAGTGATAACTCCACCTACTTTAGAGGGGCCATAAATTTTGTAAATCATAAAATCAAACTATTTAAGCTCCGTTTTGTGACTAATGACATTGAGTATTGTTGTACTCATTTATTTATATCATCATTGGTTTTTGTGTCAGACGTTCATATTCCCGGAATACCCCTTTAAGCACAAAATAGTTAAAAAAACATAGAAAAAAAATGAATGATGTTTGTTACTTGGGGGTTAAGGATTATATTTTTTTAAGTGTCTCCTATATAAATGAACCACATACAGCTTTACAGTTGAAGCCCACAGCAGAGCATGGATACACAGACAATCTAAGAATGAATGAAGCCAGGCAGAGCATGGATACACAGACAATCTAAGAATGAATGAAGCCAGAGGCGTAACTTGAGGGGGTGCAGAGGGTGCAGTCGCAACTGGGCCGAAGAGGTTTAGGGGGCCCATAAGGTGTCACTTTCCCATATGAGAAGACTAGTACTATACACCATACATTATAATCAGGGGCCTGGCACAGACTTTGCACTTCGGCCCATCAGCTTCAAGTTACGCCACTGAATGAAGCAGTCCCAGATTTAAGGTTTGCCCTGCTGTTCCAGATGGTAGGAGGTATCTGTGTCTTCATGGAGCTCCCTGCTCCACTATTCTGCCCTACTGGTGCCAGCACTGGGCAGCCAGCACTGGGCATACCTGGGTAAATGTCAGGGCCCACAGCTGCTGGGGGGGGGGCACATAAAGCTTTACATAAGGAATCCATGGGGGTGAGTAATAACTACAAGGATAGTAAAGAATCTTCTGTCAAAATCTGATGGTACAAATAGGGATTATTGTGTGGCTGTAATATTTGAGTTTTGTGCAGTTGGATTAATGGTAACGGGTATTTTTTTCAAAATAAGTTTGGAAGGAATATCATCATGTGTTTCTATACCTGCTCAGTATCATTGTTTGTGGGCGGAGTACAAATGTCCTGACTAAAGATAAATGACCCCCAATTCGATGCAAACATGAAACCTTATTGAAAAATGGGATTTGCTATATATTTTTCCATATGTGAAGTTCATTTATAAAACCAAAGTAATTGAAATGAACTCTTTTGATGTTCTGCCAATTATGTGGTCTTAGAACTCCTTCTAATGCTCCTTCAGCTCTAATGAAAAATTTAGATTTGTAAATCAAGAGCCCCCAAATATTCAAGCTGTAATAGAGGGGATGCCTGGCATATGAGCTGGACATGGTTCTTAGAGTAGATATCTTGAGTTTTCTTCTTCTGTCATGTTAAAGGGGTATTCTCACCTGGGCATTCATATTCAATTTAATAAATCTGCCATATATAAACATTTTTTCAATTAGATGTTGTTAAAAAAAATTAGCTGTGTTAAGATAATGTATCATAAATGTAGTCATTTGGTCCCTTAGAAACAAGACTGTGTCCTTGGATACGGCCACCTCTGCTGGAGGGATTGCACAAAGAAACAAAATGTTTTTGTACATGAAATGTCCGGGAGTTACTGCATGTCCCGCAACCGTCCTGTGGTAATGATTGCTGAATACAGGTGGGCAGACAGGACTCAATAGCGCATGTCTGGCCACCACTGTCAGAGTGAGGGTTGGTCGTATCCAAGGAAGCTATCTTGTTGCTTAGGGACAACATAGCTGCATTTATGAGAAATTATCTTCACACAGGAGCATTTTTTTAAATAACATCCAATTGAAGAAATGTTTACTTACGGCAAATGAATTAAATTAAATGTGATGGGAATACCCCTTTAAGTATTGGTAGTGTCTTGGGCAGAAGAATATCAGACAACACCTCAAGTGTCAGGTACATGATAATATAGGCCATAGAAAATATCAAATGGACTCCTATTATGACCCTGAGTTTCCAACTCCACAGACATTTTATGAGTTTGGCCACTTGTACATACCCCGGAGGATTGTTATCTTTATTCTAGAAAGCTGCTCCTGTCTTTTATTTTAATTTTATGTGGGGGGAAAGGAATCATTTATCTGATACTCCAGCAAGCAATGGGTGCTGTGCCTATATTCTAAACCAGAAATATATGCAGTGGCATCTGAATGAATAAATAGAAGCGAAACCAAACCTGTCGTGTTCAGATCCGTGCCAAACATTGCGGGTTCAGTCACCTCAAACCCGGAATTTAGTCAGAAATTCAGTTTGGCTTCTCCCCATTTAACACCAGAACACAATCACGAGTGTTAACTTTAAATGCAATTGAGTGCTGGCTAAATGCCAGGTATGGCGGGAAGTCGCCATTTTCCAGGAGGTCAGATATGACCCCGAACCCAAAAGTCACTGGGTCCACTCCTCACTAATAATTAGAATTACAGAAAAAAATAGGAAAGAAATTGGTAACATCATTAGCAATATCACAGGCAATAATCCAGGCAATATAGAGGAGATTTATCGAAAGTGTCTGAGAGCAGAACTGTTCTATTTGCCCATGGTAACCAATCAGAGGTCAGCTTTCATTTTTGCAGGGGTTTTTTTTACATTAAAGCTGAGCTCTGATTTGTTTCCATGGACAGATAGAGCAGTTTTACCTTGGACAATTATGATAAACCTCGCCCAAAATTTAATGTTTCTATACTGAAAATAAATAGGGTAAACAATAGACAAAGTGACAGTCAGAGACAAATACTGAGTCAGTCAGAGACATACAAACCAAACCAGAGTCACAGATAGTCAGTAATGGAGACAGAGATAGAGCCAGTCGTGGACAGAGACACTCAGAGACAGAAATGTACAGAGACATTCAGAAACAGAGGCAATCAGAGACAGTTAGTGGCACTTAAAGACAGAAATGGTCAGAGACAGAGACTTTCAGAGACAGTTGAGACAGAGACAGTCAGATCCAATCAGGGACAGGGACAGTCAGAGACCATTAGAGACAGAGTCAATCGGAAACAGAGACAATCAGGGACAGAGACAGTCAGAGATAGTCAGAAAACACTGAAGTCTGCCAGTCAGAGACAGACAGAGACAGTCAGAGACAGAGATAGTCAGAGACAGTCAGAGAATACCAGTGTCAGACAGTCAGAGACAGACAGAGACAAAAACGGTTAGAGACAGTCAGAGAAAAAAGGAGAGACAGTTGGAGAAAGAGACAGAGATAGAGACACTCTGGGACAGAAACGGCGAGAGACAGTCAGAGATAGAGACAGTCAGAGACAAACAGACAATCAGAGATACTTAGAGACAGAAACTGTCAGAAGCATAAAATGGGGTTAGAAAACCAAGAAACCCCATTTTATGCTTGTGACACCGGTTCAGCCTTTGCATAAGGCGAATACCGGCAAGCTGTTGGGCAGCTTTTGGAGTATCTCTACGATTGATTTAAGCTATTTAAGGTGAGCACGATTCTTAAAGGGGGTACTGTCCATACCCTCCCTCTCTATACATATCCCTCGGATATTTTAATTTCAATTTAATTTATTTTTTCCCATTTTATCCTACGATAATACACGAGGTGCCGTCCTCTTGTTTTGCCTCTCCTTTTTTTTGCTTTCTTTATAGAAACTGTCAGAGACAGAGACAATCAGAGATACTTAGAGACAGAAACTGTCAGAGACATAGGCGGTCGGAGACAGAGACAGTCTGAGACAATCAGAATCAGAGACAGTCAGGGACAAATAGACACAGAGACAGTCAGAGACACTCACATATGATAAATGCCCCCCATTGCCTGAATTGTCTTTTGTACCTCTAGCCTTCTCCCTGCATCCAATTTTTATTACTGTTTGAATATTGTATTGATTAAAGATTGGAACTTTCCATTGTGTTATTTTGCTATTGCCGTTTCCTCTTTTCATTTCTTTTAGTAATTCTAATTTGTCCAGTACATGGCTGCCATATTGAAAGACGCCATGTTAGATCAAAGGGTACGTTTTTCAAAGGGAAAGGTGGTCATGTAACATACCAAAGAATTGTCTCAGAAATTGATTGTCACATTTAGATCTGCAATATCTTTTATGGTTCCAATGTTATTAACACATAAATTCTCCATAGATTGAATAGTACATGGTGCAGGGCCTGAAAGGAGGAGCGGACTCAATTCCTTGATAGAAGCTAGAGTCATGCTCCACCCTTCAAGCTCTGCAAAAGGTCTAACTCAACGAACAGGACCATAGATAACACATCAACAGCTGTCGTCCAAGGCCGTTAACTTGAAGCTGATGGGCCCCAGTCGAGAGTCTGTGCCAGGCCCCCGACTATAATGTGTGGTTTATAGTATAAGCATTTTCATATGAGAAAATGACACCTTACGGGCCCCCTCAGTCTTTTGGGCCCGGTTGTGACCGCACCCTCTGTCCCAACAAGAGTTTGCTCCCCTGATCACAGGGAAACGTTCCTGGTACTGTGTTGATAACTTTTTTTGATATTGTTGAGTATGTATATAGACCATAAAGTGATATACATGAAAAACCAATTGCAAACTAACACTTGACTTAAGAGTTTCATTTTTGTGTACACAGCGATACACACTATATAATCCAAACCCGCTGTGATCAATCATGCACAGAAGGGCGTTTTGGTCCACAGAGCCATGCATCAAAAGAAGGGCGTTTTGTCACACGCCCCAATGCAACCGTGTAAACGGATTACGACATTAAATGGCACCAATTAAAACCAGGGTGCATTGATATTGTACACAAAACCTGCCCATGCTTAATAAGCGCGGTTCATTATGTTCATTCAATCATTCTACAAAAGCTATTGCTGCCGTAGTAAATCCTCTTAGCTACACTATATGGATAAATTACGATGAATAGCACCTTCTGAGTCTAGACTTGTATGTTATTTGTGAAGGCCCACCAGACAGGGCAAAACTCAGGTGTTTATGGAAGGGAACCACATAGTACCATGACCATAGGGAGACATTTATCCCTTAGGGGTTCACCTACATTATCAAGAATGGTCTTTTGAGGATATCACATAAACTAGACAGGAGAATCTATTCCCCTTGCTCTATGCACCATTTATTGGGCCCATGTCAAGTGGTCTTTACAAGATAACAGCAGACGAACCAATGACTGACCATCGGCCATGACTAGGGGACCAGGGCCATAGAGGGCCTCTGTTATCTCAGGCTAATTTGGCATTCAGCTAAGTTTAGAGTAACAGACTTTCATAAAACTTATCAATTGGGTATAATGTGGGTATAAGTTACTAGACTTCTACTGGAAACCAGCACATCCATTGCCCTTTGTGTGGACTTGTAGCTCTTCTGCCTCTGCATTTCCAATGATGTTAGGTATTAGAGATAGAGCGAGCAACTAAAATGCTCGGGTACTCGTTATTCGAACAATTTTCCCGATGCCTCGAGTGCTCGTCTCGAATAACGAGCCCATTGAAGTCAATGGGAGACTCGAGCATTTTTCAAGGGGACCAAGGCTCTGCACAGGGAAGCTTGGCCAACACCTGGAAACCTCAGAAAAGGATGGAAACAACCATGGAAATGGACAGGAAACAGCAGGGGCGCATGCATGGATGCCCTCTGTAGCGCTTCAAAAACGGCACATTACCAAATTATGGGCAACGCATGGCCATGCACAGAGTGACAGAAATGAAAGCTAGATAGCATTCTACAACATCCAATAATTGACCCTGACCCTATAGGGACGGCATGCAGAGGCAGCGGCAGCGCGGCGGCGCTAGAGAGTGGCCATGGCGACAACCCTAAATGGACTCAGGCTTCAAACCAATGGGTGGCAGAGAAGAACCACCAAGGAGGTGAGCAAGTAAGCGCTGAAATTTTTCCTCTGTGAACAAAAGGTTGATGGTATTTAGTTTGCTGGGGTGACATAAAGCTGGCAAAAGCCTTGTAAAAGCGTACCCTTGCCAGTGCTGGACAAGCTGCCTGCCTCGCCTACTCTCCCTAGCTACTTGTCCCGCAGAACTACGCACTCTGCCGCTAGCGCTGTAGAAGGGAAATACTGTTTCAGCTTGTGCACAGGGCCTGCTGGTATTCTGCATTCTCACACTCCTTTCCTCTCCAGGCTGATGAGAGTGGAAAGATATTTTGCTTGTACCGTGGGTCCAGGAGAGTGAATACCCCAGTATCGGTGCTGGAATAAATTTTTTGAACGCGAGGGTCACGGGAGATAGGCAGCCTAGCATGAAATCTGCCAATGCGCCAAGTCCCAACGCGCAAGAATTCACTCCCCTCACTGGCCTGACTGTCATCTTCCTCCTCCTCCAACTCCTCCAACTCCTCTTCTTCTGCCATACACACGCTGAACAGTGAAGGACTGAACAATGTCCCCTCTTGTGTCTCGCCAACATTCCTCCTCTCTTCCTCCTCATCCTCCTCCACCTCCTCCGATGCGCTGAGAAACAGACCTGAGGGTGCTTTGGCTATCAAAGGGAATCTTCTTCCCCCTGCTCTTGTGACGAGCGCAAAGCTCCGACTTCATGCTGATCAGAGAGTTTTTTCAACAGGCCAAGCAGCGGGATGGTGAGATATCAACATCCAGTCCACTCCTCATTGTAGACTTGAGGAAGCTGACTGACCTGACTACCAGTTCTGGTGGAATTGACATCTGGCAGTCTACAATCGCTCTGCGCTGCTGGTGTAAACTCTGGATAACATGGTTAATTTGAATTCCACCTCGTGGGCACGTCGCCAACGTCGTCGCGGGAGCGGCAGTTGGGGTGGGCTTGGCGCTTGCGCTGCCTGAGAGTGGCAGCATCTGGCTGGACTTCCTGAAATGCGCACAGATGCGGCGCACCTTCGTGAGCAAATCAGACAGATTGGGGTATTGTCTTGAGGAAACGCTGACTATCAGATTAACACATGGGCCAGGCATGGCACATGTTGTAGTCTGCCGAGTTGCAGAAGCCGCCACAGGTTACGGCCGTGTCACCCACACAACCATGCCTGGCCTTCGTGTTCAGCGGTGCCAGCCACAAGATCGTTGCGCCATGATGCCCTGAATAGTTTCTGGGCGTGGTGTGCCTTTTATATCGCCTAGGTCAGCAGTTTGAGCACGCCTGCTGTCGCTTAGCGACGGCACTGCTGCTTTGACCAGGACTCAATTCCTTGATAGAAGCTAGAGTCATGCTCCACCCTTCAAGCTCTGCAAAAGGTGTTATTCAACGAACAGGACCATGGACGACACGTCAACAGCTGTCATCACAGGCAATGGCGTAACTAGAAGCTGATGGGCCCCAGTGCAGAGTCTGTGACAGGCCCCCGACTATAATATGGGTACAAGTCCTCTCATATGGCGAAATGGCCCCCTCAGCTTTTTGGGCTCGGTTGTGACTGCAACCTCTGCTCCCATTCAAGTTGCTCCCCTTATCACAGGGAACTTTCCTGGTTCTGTGTTGATAACTTTTGATATTTGTTGATATGTATATTTAGCCATAAAGTATATACATGGAAAACAATTGCCAAACTAACACTTGACTTAAGAGTTTAATTTTTGTGTACACAGCGATCACTGTATAATCCATAACCGCTGATCATATCATGCACAGAAGGGCGTTTTGTCACAGCGCCAATGCATCATGCACAGAAGGGCGTTTTGTCACAGCGCCAATGCACCGTGTAAACGGATTACGACATTAAATGGCACCAATTAAAACCAGGTGTGCATTGATATTGTACACAAAAGCCTGCCATGCTTAATAAGCCGAGGTTCATTATGTTCATTCAATCAGTCTACAAAAGCTCATTGCTGCCGTAATAGAAATCCTCTTAGCTACACTATATGGTGATAAATTACGATGAATAGCACCTCTGAAGTCTAGACATTGTATGTTATTCTGTGAAGGCCACCAGACAGGGGCCAAAACTCAGGTGTTTATGAGAAGGAACACATAGATACACTGCCCACTAGGGAGACATTTATCCCTTAGGGGTTCACCTACATTATACAAGAATGGTCTTTGAGGATGTCACATAAACTAGACAGGAGAATCTATTCCCCTTTCTGCTCTATGCACCATTTATTTGGGCCCATGTCAAGTGGTCTTTACAAGATAACAGCCAGACGAACCAATGACTGACCATCGGCCATGACTAGGAGGACCAGGGCCATAGAGGGCCTCTGTACCATCGGCCATGACTAGGAGGACCAGGGCCATAGAGGGCCTCTGTTATCTCAGGCTAATTTGGCATTCAGCTAAGTTTTAGAGTAACAGACATTTCATAAAACTTATCAAATTGGGTATAAGTGGGGTATAAGTACTAAGACTTCTACTGGGAAGACCAGCACATCCATTGCCTTTGTGTGTGAACTTGTAGCTCTTCTGCCTCTGCATTTCAATGATTAGTAGGTATTAGAGATGAGCGAGCACTAAAATGCTCGGGTACTCGTTATTCGAGACAAACTTTTCCCGATGCTCGAGTGCTCGTCTCGAATAACGAGCCCCATTGAAGTCAATGGGAGACTCGAGCATTTTTCAAGGGGACCAAGGCTCTGCACAGGGAAGCTTGGCCAAACACCTGGAAACCTCAGAAAAGGATGGAAACACCATGGAAATGGACAGGAAACAGCAGGGGCAGCATGCATGGATGCCTCTGAGGCTGCTTAAACGCACCATTATGCCAAAATTATGGGCAACAGCATGGCCATGACAGAGTGACAGAATGAAGCTAGATAGCATCTAAAACATCCAATAATTGACCCTGACACTATAGGGGACGGCATGCAGAGGCAGCGGCAGCAGCGGCGGGCTAGAGAGTGGCATGGCGACAAACCCTAAATGGACTCAGGCTTCAAACCAATGGGTGGCAGAGAAGAACCAAAGGAGGTGAGCAAGAAGCGCTGAAATTATTTCCTCTGTGAACAAAAGGTTGATGGTATATTTAGTCTTGCTGGGGTGACATAAAGCTGGCAAAAGCCTTGTAAAGCGTACCCTTGCCAGTGCTGGACAAGCTGCCTGCTCGCCTACTCTCCCTCGCTACTTGTCCCGCAGAACTACGCACTCTGCCGCTAGCGCTGTCAGAAGGGAAATACTGTTTCAGCTTGTGCACCAGGGCCTGCTGGTATTCATGCATTCTCACACTCCTTTCCTCTCCAGGGATGAGAGTGGAAAGATTTTGCTTGTACCGTGGGTCCAGGAGAGTGAATACCCAGTAATCGGTGCTGGAATAAATTCTTTGAACGCGAGGGTCACGGGATAGGCAGCCTAGCATGAAATCTGCCATATGCGCCAGAGTCCCAACGCGCAAGAATTCACTCCCCTCACTGGCCTGACTGTCCATTTCCTCCTCCTCCAACTCCTCCAACTCCTCTTCTTCTGCCCATACACGCTGAACAGTGAAGGACTCAACAATGGTCCCCTCTTGTGTCTCGCCAACATTCTCCTCCTCTTCCTCCTCATCCTCCTCCACCTCCACCTCCTCCGATATGCGCTGAGAAACAGACCTGAGGGTGCTTGGCTATCACAAGGGAATCTCTTCCCCGGTCCTCTTGACGACGCAAAGCTCCGACTTCATGCTGATCATAGAGTTTTTCAACAGGCCAAGCAGCGGGATGGTGAGATATCAACATCCACGTCCACCTCCTCATTGTAGCACTTGAGGAAGCTGACTGACCTGACTACCAGTTCTGGTGGAAGTTGACATCTGGCAGTCTACAATCGCTCTCGCGCTGCTGTAAACTCTGGATAACATGGTTAATTTTGAATTCCACCTCGTGGGCACGTCGCACAACAGATCTCGGTGAGCGTGGCAGTTGGAGGGGCGCTTGCGCTGCCCTGAGAGTGGCAGCATCTGTGCTGGACTTCTGAAATGCGCACAGATGCGGCGCACCTTCGTGAGCAAATCAACAGATTGGGGTATGTCTTGAGGAAACGCTGACCTATCAGATTTAACACATGGCCAGGCATGGCACATGTGTCAGTCTGCCGAGTTGGCAGAAGCCGCCACCAGGTTAACGCCGTTGTCACACACAACATGGCCTGCTTCAGTTCAGCGGTGCCAGCCACAGATCGTCGCGCCAGATGCCCTGTAATAGTTTCTTGGCGGTGTGTCCCTTTTATGATCGCCTAGGCTCAGCAGTTTGAGCACGCCTGCTTCCGCTTAGCGACGGCACTGCTGCGCGTGCTAAGCTAGCGACTGATGGCGCATGCCCCACGATGGTAGTTCGGAGAGGAGGTGGAGGAGGGGTGGGTAGGAGGAGGGCATAATGGCCTAAAGCCTGGACCGAGGTAGGCCCCCAATCCTCGGCGTCGGCAGTATATGACCAGCCGCAGGTCAACTCGGTCCCAGCCTCCACCAAGTTACTCACCCAATGGCCGTCAGCCGTATATAGTGGCCCTGCCCGCAGCACTCAGTGTTGACCTTGTCAGAACGGGCGTTGGTCAGGGCACGGATGATGTTTATCTGACACGTGCTGTGCGCAGGCTGGGACGGCACATCGGGAAAAGTAGGGCGGGCTGGGACCGAATACCGAGGGGCGGCCGCCGCCATGAGGTTGCGAAGGCCTCGGTCTCTACCAGCCTATAGGCAGAATCTCCAGGCTAAGCAATCTGTGAGATGTTGGACATTGAGGGCTTGGGCGTGCGGTGGGTTGCACTATATTTCCTTTTTCCTGCTCCAGCGTCTGGGGTATGGAGACTGAACGCTGGTGGATTCTGTGGAGGATCGTGGAGGCGACGATGGGTTTTTGGCCAGGGTCCTGGGCAGGGGCTGACTATCAGCTGACACAGGGAAGGAGCAGTGGTGTGCACGGCCGAGGTGAACGGGCTTGGTGCCTACTGAGTGGGGTGTTTAGCATTCATAATGCCTGCGCATACTGGTGTGTTAAGCTAGTAGTGGTGGAAACCCCCTGCTGATCGCGGTTTGGCAAAGGTTGCACACCACAGTCCGTCGGTCATCCGTGGTTTCCTTAAAGACCTCCAGACTTCTTAAAATCTAGCCCTCGCCCGGGAGCCCTCGCCACGGCTTCACTACGTGCACATTTGGCGCTGATGCACCACTCTGGCCCTCCTCTCCGTCTGCCCCCACCACATGCCCTTCCCCAACCTGTTCTGGTCGAGGAACTCTCCTCCGTCTCAAAGCACTGTGTTCACCCGGTCCTCTCACCCAGCTTGGGTCTGTGTCACCTCAATCATCCTCCGATCCCTCAGTCTGCTCCCCCCTCGGACTTCCTGCCCTGACACACTTCACCACGTCTGACAACCGTGCTCTCCTCATCGTACGACACCTCTTTACACACTTCTTCCACTACGTCAAGAAGGTCATCATAACCCACAGACTGCGACTGGTGGAAAACCTGGGCATCGGAAAATTGCTCTCAGCAGAACCGGTACAAGTGGTTTGTGACTGTTGGAGAGGTTCAAAACAGTCTTCTCAGAGTATGCCGGTTCAAATGCCAAATTTTCCTGGGAGGGGCAGACTGGGGGGAGAGGGCTGAGGTGCAGGACTGGAGGAGTGCCGATTTCGGTGACATGGGGTGACTGCGTGGAAGCTGACTGGTGGACAAATTGCTCGAAGCATTGTCGGCAATCCCGACATCACCTTTTCGCCACTGTTCTGCCTCAACAGTGCCTCTAACCACGAGTCCAGTAACTTCAGACATGAACCAGGAGTGTGACTCTGCGGCGTTCCCCCTGCTCCCTCATCAGCAGGTGGTGTCTCACAACCCCGCCCAGGACCACGAGCCTCTGACCCCTGCAGTAGTTGACGCCACGCCCCATCGCCCAGCTCAGTCCTCTACCCTAATACCCCTAGCCCTCGGGTTAAACATTTTGAAAATGAAGTTATAACATAACTTTAATTTTTTTTTTACTTTTTTTTTGTGTTTTTTTTTTTTTTTTTTTTTGTGTTTTTTTAAGTTTTAAAACCAAACGTGCTATCCTATTGCTATGGCTATTTTCTAGCCAAGTATGAAAGCACACTACTATGCCAAATGAGATGACACTGAGTTAATGAAAAAATACACGTAAATAAAAAGGAAATGGCAGACTGTGCCTATTTCAATCAAAGCCCTCATAATTTGTCCCTTTCGGTCTTTGTGAAGGATATGTGCGTCACTAAGCGCTAACACAACGTCGCAAGTCTCACTGCAATCCTCACAATAGGTACTAAATGCAAAAAAAAAAAAAAAGTGTAACGTTATTGTAGCCCTAAGAAGGGCTGTTGGGTTCTTGTAAGAAGCACTCCTGCCTAACAGTAAGCTAATAGAACACCCTAACGGGCTTTTCCCTGACCAGCAGCAGCTCTCTCCTAGCGGCATCCATACCAACAGAATGTCCGAGCAGCGCGGGCAGGGGCTAGTCTATTCCAGGGTCACCTGATCTGGCCAGCCAACCCTGCTATCGACGTGTAAGGGTACCCCACGTCATGCTGGGTGGATGCAGAGTCTCCTGGCTTGTGATTGGCTCTATTTCTGGCCGCCAAACCGAAACGCCGGGAGTGCATTTTCTCTTTCTCGATGCGGGGCGAAGTATTCGTCCGAGCAACGAGCATTTCAAGTACGCTAATGCTCCGAAACGAGCATCAGCTGCGGAGGAGTATGTTCTCACTCTAGTAGGATCTTTGCACTAATGATGTAATAATATAGTGGATGAGTTTGGTCCTTGAACAATTGCCCCATAAGATCTGACCACCAAAGTCATCCCCATATTAGAGATCTAACAGATAGCCAGGTCTATTTTTGGACTATAAAACCTTGCTAAAAAGTCCCTTTGTCTTATGGTCCGAATCGAGATCTAGCATTGCAACTGTTAGTGCCACTGAGGGCATCTGTGGCTCATTGGTTAGCACTACAGCCTTGCAGCACCAAGGTCCTGGGTTCAAATCCATCCAGTCAACCTCTGCAAAGAGTTTGTATGTTTTTCTTCTCCGTGTTTGGGGTGGTTTCCTCCAGGTCCTCCGGTCCCTCCTCTCACCACACACCAAAACATACTTGGTAGGTTGATTAGATCGTGAACCCTATGGGACAGGCCTGAATTTGGGCAAGCTCTGTGCAGCGCTGCTAGAATATGGTTGTGTGCTAAATAAACAAAGGAATTATAACTAATTAACCCCTTACCGCTCGCGGCCGTAGCTCTACGCGCAGAGGTATAAGGATGTATGAAGAGGGCCACAGGCTGAGTCCTCTTCATACAAAGTGGGGGTTTTTTGCAAAATGCATAAAACCCCCACGCTATAACCACCGCGGTCGTTGCTAGCACCGATCTCGGCTATTCACACCCCGCCGTTTGCCGCTGGCGAAAGATCGCCGGCGCATTTAAAGACGGCGGCGCTGGCGCCGGCATCTTTTTTTCGATCGCCACGCCCCCGAACGTCATCGGGGCGCGATCGGTTTGCCATGGTAGCCTTGTGTTCTTCTTTTGCACGAGGCTATCTGGCATTCTGCAGATCGTTTACATGAGCGCAGTGGCTCATTGTAATGAATGTGCTGTGCAAATGCCATAATATTGCAATACAGAAGTATTGCAGTATATGGTAGCAGTGATCTCTGACCATCTAGGGTTAATGTACCCTAGAGGTCTAAAAGATAGTTGAAAAAAAAAGTTTAAAAAAAATAAAAAAAATTAATAAAATATTAAAGTTTCAAATCACCCCCTTTCCCTAGCAACTGATATAAACATAATAAACATAAAAATCACAAACATATAGGTATTGCCCGCGTCCCAAATGCCCTATCTATCAAAATATAAAAACGGTTTACAGGCGGCGTTACCTCCGAGGCGGAATGGCGCCCAAATGTCCGAAATGCGACTTTTACAACATACACACCTTTTTACATAACATAAAAATAATGAATAAAGAATGATCAAAATGTCGCCACAGACCTCGCAATGAATGGACATAAAACGTCGCCTCATTGTCGCAAAATGACCCTCACACTTCCGTGTCCAAGTATGAAAAAGTTATTGAGGCATCAAAGATGTCAAAAACATTTTTTTTCTTTGTTGTCACAACATTCGTTTTATTTTTTAAAATGTATTACAACCAACAAACCTATATAAATTTGGTATCACCCGATCGCAACCTAACAGAAGAATAAAGTAGGCGTGTTATTTGAGCGAAGAGTGAAGATTCTTAAAACTGAGCCCACAAGAACGTACGCCACGTGCGTTTTGTTTTTTTCAATTTTTCCCACATTGTAAATTTTTTTTTCAGCTTCGCAGTACACCGCATGTTAAATAAATAACATTCGGGAAAGTAAAATTTGTTACGGCACACACAAGACCCTCTACACCGAGTCTGTACACGGAACAATGAAAAAGTTTATGGATTTTTGAAGTTGGAGGCGAGAAATTACCCGAAAAAAAAACAAACCCTCCGTCCTTAAGGGTTAACAGCCCTCTGACTACAAACTTGGTTGCAAATGCTAGACTTTGTTACTCACAGCTGTCTGCACACTCACACTGTCCTGCTACGTATAAATGCTCCCTCCAGTGCAACTTTAACAATAAAATCCTACTAGGTGCAATGACTCACTGGACTCTGAGCAGTAAGCGAACTCTATTGGGGTTGTATTCCCACTGATGGGTGCATTCACAATTGGGTACACCAGCCTTGGTGATTTGGTCGTAGGCTCTGCCTCAGTAGCACCCTGCATGTAGCGTTTGGGGGTAGCATCACAGTTGCAATCATTACTATAAGTAAGCCTTACAACCTAACATAGTGTCTCTTCACACCTCTACCTCGTCACATGGGTGTGAACACTGCTTATGTAAACCACTTATGAAAAAAAAACTAAACAAAAATATTACATCTAAAGGGGGTGCTATTATTTAGGCAAGCAGAGAGTTTAGATTCATCCCTGGTCATTCATGAAGGTTGTGACTCGTCTCCTGGTCTGCAAGCCAATCGATCTTACATAAGCTAACTGTTTTTCGCATAAAACCCTTCTCCAACAGTAAACCCTTCCCCTTTTAACCCTATGACAATCAGATTTAAATTGGAGGATCCGATGTTATTGCTCCAATGTTGATGAAGGCTGTTGGAAGTACGAATTGACAAAACCGGCCATGACACTAAACAGCATACCGCATTTCTCATTGGGATGTACTACCCACCTAAAGCTCAATTTGGAGGTTGTTCCCAACTGTCCAAGGATCAATAGTGATTATAATACTGGTTTTGGCGGTAGTCTGGCCGCAGCATTCTAGGGGGCCCATGGCCAACCAAAAACCACCCCACCAAATGTTAAAAACTGAGAAAGACCTCACTGATGAAACTGTCCTCCTGCTCTTAAAACAACCATATCCCACACGAGGCGATTACAGGACTTTAAATCCCTCCACAGTCCTAAATTGCCGTGATTAAAGCAGGCAAGGGACTCATCCTCCACTCCTCAAGAAGCTTCATTATAGTACCATATGTTGGACGTGCATTCCAGACTTGCAGTCTTAATCCGTTCCTACAAAGGATAACCTTTAGAATTGTATATGTTTATCCAAGGAGGTGTGGCCTTTTATTTTCATACAACAGAAGGACCATCCTAGCCATATAAAAAGTAAATGGTCACCTTCCAGGGATCAGGAGATCACATTTTTACAAAAATCAGAGGAACAGCCACAAGTCGCGTCATCCAGCATTTAGTACTTGCAGAGAAGGATCTCATTAGCATCGCACCAGAACTTTGCAGAAGAGTCCATTTCCTTTCTTTTCGGGCCTGGATGCACATCACTGAGGAAATAGTCTCTCCCTTAAGGCAGAGCGAGGTTGTAATTGAATTGCCGGCTGTTTATCTCCACCTATCAGTAAAGTGAGTGCATTACAGTAATGTCATATACACATCTGAGGAGCTTCCCGGAATAATGTACAGTATATCTATATGCACTAAAAACAGATGGAGCAATAATAATCTAATTCAATTATGTAGTAATGTGTATCTGCCTACTGCATGTAATGTATAGCCCCCAAGATAAGTCACTTTCAGGTTATGCCAAGAAATTTATTAAATATTATAGGGGAAAATGTAAAATACAATGGGGCCAAGTAAAGGTGATCATGAAGATGTACATTTATGTAAATCATTACCATGAATTGATATGAATACATCAGTTACGGAGGGAAGTATATTTGTATTGGTGGAGAATGCAGAGCACTGTGTATTGTCATGTGTTCTGCATGTAACTCAAGCATCGGTCCTAGGTCTGCAAGGTAATAGATTCTCTTCTGTAACTTATGATTAAATACAATGAACTTTCCTAAATCTGTATCCATATTATGCAAAATTTTATGTATATTACTTTTATTATAATAAACATTCTTTGCTGGTCTTCTCCACTTGAAGAGACTTCTTTGAACACATAAGTATTTTCTTACCTGTTTACAAGGGCGTAACTACAAGGGTAGCATCCATAACAGATACTATGGGGCCCAAAGTGTCAGGGGGCCCCGGTATCTGGGGTAAAAACGGGTGTGAATATGCTCTTGTGATGTGTATGTATATGTATGTCTGTTTATATGATACATGGGTGTATATGGTACTGTATGTATGTGTGTAAAAGCTGTATGTATGTATATATTGTGTGTATATACTGCATGTATATTTTTCAAAGGGTAAGTGGGGTCCCATTCAGGAGTTCGCTTTGGGGCCCTGCCTCTCCTAGTAACACCACTGCGGTTTGGGTTTCCACCCATTGGTTGTCTTGTGAATTATAGCTTTTCCAGGGTTTTTCTGGCATGTATTAGGGCACTAAGTGTGTCAGTGTATTAAGGTGCTCCCGGAACCTGGCGCATCTATCAGGAGGCTCCTGGAGGTTCCTTGCTTTGTGCAAGAGGGGGTCTGACCCGCATACAAATGCGCTTGAGGCTGACCGGGTGTAGGCTATGGGTAGTGTGCAGGCACCTGACCTGATACTCATTTTTCCAACTCTATCACACTTTTTTTTGGTGGCTCAATTTGGGAATCCCAACACTTTTCTGGCACAATTTTTAGTGCTCAATTTATTAAGCCCTGGCTCCACAAACTAACAGCCTAGGCAAAATTACTGCACAGTTCTCGACAGTGCTCCACAATAATGGACTCTGGGACACAAGGAATGTCCCCCATTAAAATAAAAAATGAAGTCAGATTCATCATTAGGGAGGCACCTTACTTTTTTTGGGGTTGTAGGAGCTCTGTAGATGTCTTTTGTACACAAGATTAATTATAGTCTAGATATTTGCTGCATCTGTTTCAAATCTTTGTTGGCAATATAATCTGTTGAAAGGACTTGTAGATGATCATAGTAGTCCTCATAGATGCAAGCTGGTAGATTCTATGATAGGAAATCTACCATCAGGGATCTAATTATCTAGCTCCTAAATATAATAATATCTAATCACTTTTTATTATTTTCTAAAAACCTAACCCATGACTTTAAATACTGTTGTTTTTTTTTTTTTTGATAATTACCTACATGGGATACTGGGTTCCAAACAAACAGAAGCTCTCTATATACTATGGGACACATGTGTTAGAAGACACTGTGCCTGCGGCATGGAGATGTCTCTATACTCAGGTGTGGAGTAGTATTAGCCCTGTAGTTGACCGAGGCTACTCCACACCCGAGCCTCTCTTCACGTCCATGCCGCAGGCATAGTGGCTTCTAACGCATGTGCCCCATAGTATATAGAGGACTTAGCTCCACCAGAGTTAGAGCTTCAGTTTGTATGGACCACAGCACATGAACAAGGTTTGTTAGAAAGACACATTCCACATATTATAGTTGTTCAGTAAAACTATGGATAGACCCATCCTAATCTTCCTTAGTACAAGCAGCACATTTCCATCACTGTACATACTACAGGTAAATAAAGTCATCAAAAACATAAACTTTGGATAAAATGTGATTTTTGTTCCATTTAAAACTACTGGGATGATACAAAGACTATAAGCTGGATCTTGATCATTTGGTGCATGAGCTCGTATAAAACCCATAAACCCACGGACACGGTTGTCTAAACATGGCAGAGGAGAAGAAGAACATAATGATTTTGGCAAAAAATCTCTGAAAACAAGACACATTAATGAGTTCCAAACAAGGACATAATTTACATTTTAACTTGCCAGAATTCTAAAGCTAAATTAAATGAATATTGTTTCAGAAATTAGATTTTCTTCTAAATGGAAGATAAATGCAAATGTAAATGGAAGCCTAACAAAGTTGTGTTTATTTGAATAATATGTATTATGAAGGACCGTTTACCACATCCACCAACTGTTTGATATTTTAATAGGATTTATTCAGGAAGATTTTTTTTAGTCACAACTTTTCCCTAAACCAGGGGTCCCCAAACTACGGCCCGTGGGCCACATGCGGCCCGCGGACCGTTTCTATGCGGCCCCCGTCGCATCCGGCCACGGCGTACGGCAGTCGGGCAGGGGCCTCTGTCCATCCGGACAGGAAGCTCCTGCCCGTCCCTGTATAGTGCTCGATGCAGCCGTTTCCGCTGCGATGCTGCCGCTCGAGCACTATTATTGCATGTGGACATTGCTCTTTGAACCTGCATGCGGCGCACATCGCTCTTTGAACCTGCATGCGCGGCCGCGGGATGACGTCATCACGCGGCCGCGCACCTTTTCCTGTCCGACAGCCACAAGAAGAAAGAAGAGGTGGGAGCCAGAGATGAGTATAGGATTTAATTTTTTTTTTTAAAACATTGTGCCGGCCGGGGGATATATAAAATAACTAACGGTGGGGGGTATATAAAATAAATAATGGGGGGGGGCATATAAAGCAACTAATTGTGGGGGGTATATAAATATACTATTGTGGGGCGGGGGCAAAAAATATAAAACACTATGGTGTGGTGTCATATAAACACTATGGGGGCACATAAAACACTAATGGTGGGGGGCAACTATAACAACAATGGTGGGGGCACATAAAACAACTATGTGGGGGGGCATACTAAAACAACTAATGGTGGGGGCATGATAAAACAACTAATGGTGCAGATGGGACATATAAATAACTAATCAGTGCGTGGGACATATCAAAATACCAATTGTGGAATATATATAGCTCTGGTTGGCAAACAAGTCAGGGACATATAAAATACTAATCATGTGGTGGGGTATACGAAATAATTAATGGTAGGGGGGCAGCTAGGAATAATTAATGGTGGGACAGTCTGGTAATTAATGGGGGGGTCATAGATGAATTAATTGAGGGGGGTCCCAGATATTTAATAATTAATTGACCCAATTTTAATTCATTGGCCAATATAAAATAGAGGGTGGCAGTTTTAAATATTAAAATTGGGGGGCCCAGTGTATTACGGGCGGTCCACATTTACGCTATTTATCCGGCCCTCCAGCGGTCTGAGAGGGACAGTGAATGGCCCCCTATGTAAAAAGTTTGGGGACCCCTGCCCTAAACAATCAGAGCCATTAGTCCCCCCCCCCCCAATGGGGCTCATTTACTAAGGGTCTGCGGAGCGCATTTTTGTCGGGTTTCCCGTCGATTTCCATTTTGCGCCGAATTGCCCAGGGATTGTGTCGCACGCGATCTGATTTTGGCGCATCAGCCCTGTCTTGCACGCAACCAAAATCGGGGGAGGGAGGGCGCCGGACAACCCGACAGATTCGGACAAACCGTGGAATTTAAGATTTCGAATTGTGTTGCAAGACACGCACTTACAAGCACCGTGAAGAATCAGGTGAACTCTGTGGGACCTCGGCGCAGAAGCAATGGATGCAGGAACTCGGGCTCACGACCTTAGTGAAGCGGACAACGCATCACGGGATCGCGACAGGACCGGGTAAGTAAATCTGCCCCCATATGTTAATTGGACTCTTTACTGTCACATGGATGGTCCTGGGCTGAAGCAGGCAATCTGTTACCACCCTTAATCATTAAAATGTGTTGAAGTTCATACTGCCATAGTCAGATGATTGTAGAGTATGGAAGACAATTGTTTCTCAGCACCCTTCTCTCCATAGTAGGTCAATAAGACGTAGGAGCAACCACACTTCATCTCCAGTATACCTACCCCACCCTCACTTCAATCACCCAAATCTTCAGATCAAGGGACCTTAGTGTTTTTGGGTGATTTAAAAAACCACAATGTGGCACATTTACTAAGGGCTGTAGGTCAGGTCTTGTGGACTTTTCATGTTCTTTTAGGTACAAACCCCTTGCACAGGTATTTAATAAGTGTCAGCACCACATATGTGGCGCACGCGACTGTTTTGTGGCGCATCATGTGACACAAATTAGGGGGTGTTCCAGTGCTCAGTCGGACCATGCATTTATCAGGCAAAGTCCAATAGAATTTTGTCACATGCCCTATGTTAAAGGTGCACCAAAAAAAGTTAATGAACTCTGTCGGGGCAGTGCAGGGAGCACCAGATTCGTAAAGAAGGGGCATCAGAAATTATGAATCTGGCACACCCTGCACTATACACTTGTAGTGACTGTTTTATTTCAGCCTGTTACCACACACATGTAAGAATAGAACCTAAATAGTCTATAGAGTTCTAAAAATAATTCCATTAGAAGGGAAATGAGGGCTTGTTCCTCAGCATGATCAGGAGATCTTGGAAGCTCTATCCAACCCCCTAGGGCCATTTACAGAATGGCCTGGCGCCAGAAAAAGTAGCTGCTCCCTTGGAGCCCTGACTGGATCTTGGGGAGTGGGTCCTCCAGCTCCTAAAATCCATGGCAGACACTCCTTTGGAACTATAACATTGGTTTTCCAGCACCAAGATGATCCGCCCTCAAGGCCAAGTCAAGGCTCCATAGGGTTAGACTTTTTGAGAACTCCATGGTCTTGGCATAAATTCTACAGCGACTGGGATGAAGCTCCAAACAATCTCAAAAATGGCTCAAAGAGGTCAGTCAGGGCTTCCATACCCTCCAGAACTTCACAGGATATGTGTTTTTGTGCTAAGTCAAAACTTTCATACAATTTAGATCGGTTTCCTCTGTTTCTCCTACTTGGCTAATTTCTAGCTTTTTTTTCTAGCTCTGTTTATTTCCTTTGGGCGTTCACCGATTTCTAATAATAACTTTTTCTTTTAGCCCCTTGACTATCCCTACCAAATAAACAGACGTGTCCTTCCAATGACACAAGATAGGGGATAGTTGTCGTTTGACTGCTGGAACCCATAGTAACCTGGACACTGAAAGATATTCAAGGGGCTATCCAAGTGTCCATGTTACTATCGGTCCCAGCAGTCAAACGGCAACTATCCCCTATCATGTGTCATTGGAAGGCCATGTCTATTTATTTGGTAGGACAACCCAGGACTAGGAGGACACAAACATTATCTATGAAGTTTCCATTGGATATATTTTGAGAAGCTGAATTTTCACAAGTTGGTTAATAATTAATTTCTACAAATCTTTAGCCGTCATGGTGAAGTGCTAACAAGAATTTTCATGTATGACCCTTGAGGAAGATGATCCGTTTAGTGTTCCCTATGAGATCCGCTACGCCATGACATATCATACAGTAGTGTTTGTCTCACTTGTGTTTCTCAGCTGCTGCTACTAATGAAGAAACATTTGCATGTTAATTCCTCTCTGCACCTTCTGTCTGTTGATTCCCCTGCCAAAATATTATGTAAAATTATATATCAAAATAGAAGAGAAACGATGCCATATTTGACAATCTATGAAATGTGCATGACGGCGCTCCTATATTTAGCATGATAATGACAACCAATGTGCACATGAAGCCGCAGTGTTTTCAGGACTTTGATAAATGAACATCTGTTTGATGAATTTTAGGAAAGATGTAAAATTTGAGTGAACCTTGTCACCTCTCCTGGATGCAAGAGTGAGCGGCGCGCCGTCTGATCACAGACCTGAATCCATCTTCTCCGGTTAATGATTTCTAATATACAAAAATTGCTGGCTCCAAGGTCATGTACAGCTGTCACCTGAAGGTCTGGGTGTGGATGATGGATTGCTACTTGACTGCTCGGAATATAAATATGGTATTTGCATAACACAGAGCTAAAAATAATCTTCATTTTCGTATCCAGCCAAGGCATCTGAGTTTTGCAGCAAAAATAATTAAAATGTTAATTAAACATTGAAACA
This sequence comes from Engystomops pustulosus, assembly GCA_019512145.1. NCBI lineage: Eukaryota > Metazoa > Chordata > Amphibia > Anura > Leptodactylidae > Engystomops > Engystomops pustulosus. Next base: position 29,602,225 of record CM033641.1, read on the forward strand.
TTAACTCCTTGTGTAAGGATCCTTCTATAGCACGGCATTATAGGGCGCCTTATGCAACCGGTGGCTTTGCTGCAGTTTTGGAACCAGGGGGCAGCAAATAACTAAAAATGCATATTTCAGTATATTGTTTAGCAGTGGTTTTCAAAATTGAGCCTCCATCTGCACAGAATTCCATTTTTGAGGTGTTTTTGTGCAAATCTTGTAGACCCTTAAATTAAAGGACATCTACCACTAGGAGGAAGTAGTGGAAACCAAGCACACTGACACTCTGGTGTGTGCCCTTTGGCAGGATCTGCTCTTCTTTTAGCTTATTATGTCCTGGTTTTTATTAAAAAAAGGATATTACAATTTATGCAAATGATCCTGAGAGGCTCCGGGTTCCATAGCTGTTAACCCCTTAACGCCGCTGGCCTTGTTCGTTATGCGGTTTCCATTTTTTGCTCCCCACCCTTAAAAATCCAAAACTTTTTAATTTTTCCATGTACAGAGCTGTGTGACAGCTTGTGTTCTACCCAACAAATTGTCCTTCCTAAAGACGGTATTTAATATTCCATGGCGTGCACAGGAAAAAAGTTCCAAATGTGGTGAAATAGGCAAAAAAAACATATTTGCGTCGTTTTGTTATGGGCTCTATATTTACAACTTTAACCCCTTAACAACCTGGCCCTTTTTATTTTTTCACTTCTATTTTTCACTCAACCACCTTCAAAATCTAAACTTTTTTTTTTTTCCACATAAAGACTCTGTGAGGGCTTATTTTCTATAACAAAATTGCACTTCATAGTAGTGTATTTAATATTCCATGCCATGTACTGGGAAGCAGAACAAAATTCCAATGCAGTGAAAATGGTGAAAATACGCACTTGCGCCGTTTTCTTGTGGGCTTGGATTTTACGGCTTTCACTGTGCGCACCAAATGACATGTCTACTTTATTCTTTGGGTCGGTACGATTATGGGGATGCCAAATTTGTAAAGGTTTTGATAATGTTTTCATACATTTACAAAAATTAAAACCTCCTGTACAAAAATATTTTTTTGAATTTTGCCATCTTCTGGCGCCAATAACTTTTTCATAGTTTGGTGTACGGAGTTGTGGGTGGTGTCATTTTTTGCGACATTTGATGGCATTTTCATTTCTATCATATTTAAGGTCTGTGCTACATGTTTGATCACTTTTTATTGATTTTTATATTTTTTTTTACTTTGGATACTATTTTCCGTTACGGGGTAAAAGCAGTGAAAACTGGTTATTTATTATTTTTAGATAGATGGGGCATTTTCAGACGCGTCGATATCTATTGTGTTTATGTATTTTACTGTTTTATTTATATTTATATCAAATCTAGGAAAGGGGGTGATTTGAATTTTTAGGTTTTTTTTATAATTTTTTAAACTATTTTTTTTATTTTTACTTTTACTATTTTTCAGACTACCTAGGGTACTTACTCTTGGTTTTCTGATCAATCCTATCATATACTGCCATACTACAGTAAAACGAACGGCCTCGGTCTTTCGAAGACCCGGGGCTGTCATGGTGATGGATCCATGGCAACATTGCCGGTGGCAATCGGCAGGAAACACCCGATTGAATTGCGTAGCACCGATCGCGGGTGTACCGGTAACCTTTGCTGCAATATGCAGCAAAGACTTACCGGCTATGAGAGGCTGTGGCTGCACTACTACTACTACTAAGCGTCGGGAAGTGTTAGTGTGCGCTCCAATGAAACCTTCCGATTTTTTTTTCACAGCTGGGTACGATCACAGCAATGCCAACTTTAGATGCCATCAGCACCTTTGATGTTAACGGGTGTTAGCAACTTATACAGCACACACTCAGTAATATAAAGATGGCAGGCATGGCCAAACATTAGCAGCAAATCAGCAAGCTGGAAAGCTGGGTGATAGATCTCTGGTCCGCCAGGAGGATTGCTCAGCTGGGCTGGTAAAGATGGAGCCAAGACAGATACTGGATTTCTGCTCTGGGACTTGTCTCCGAGCTTGCCCACATGTCAGGCAGTGGCCTGAACACCTTTTCTTCCCTTGTAGTGTGTGTCTGGATGAAGCTCTGCAGAAGTTGCACACTGGACCTCTGTCCTCACTTACTGGAAGTTACTAGAACTTCAGACCATGAGGTCTAACCTCTCTGCTCGACCATAGGTCTCACCATGTTCTCCTGCCCCAGGGTTTTTTATACTCCACTGGTCTGTGATAACACCCTCCAACCAGCCTCAAGCTGCTTTAACAAATATAAAGGATATTATTGTTAGTAACCATTTCACATGTTACATCTTGCTTACCAGATAGCAGTTTCAGTTGTAATGACTAAGTTCTCCACTTTGGAAGACCTCCTAGCAGGTTATCAGTCTCCCTAGGAAGCTCCTATCATGGAGAGGGCGCTATTTGCAACAACCACCTATCCTATGCATTGCGGGTGTTGCGTGGTTTACACTTGTATAGAGGTTTAGTACATGAATTTTGGTGGTTTATTGAATTCCCTTAGGGCTTACCAATATGTACAAAATCGAACAGGATGTTCACGCATGTCATCTGCATTCATACTCTGAAGTCAAAGTCATCTTGGCGGAGAATTAAAGTATTCCAGGAGAAACATAATTATAGTAGGTAATTAAATATGAGATTTATGAAAGAGTCTGAGGTAAAACTGATCTTGTTTTCATGGCAACCAATTCAGAGCTCAGCTTTACTTTTATAAAGAGCTGTGCAAAATGAAAAGCTGATTGGTTACCATGCAACTTGGTATAGTTTCTTGTTGTTTAAAATTATACTTCTGTATACTTCTTGAATACTTCGAAAAATGCTCTGCACATAGCAGTGCTACTGGTAACCTTTGATTTGTCCCCTGAGCTTTGTCTCACTATATAAAATAGAAGAGGAGGTGCAGGAGGGTGTATTTTCATGGACTGTAGGTTAAGAGATAGAGGAAGCAGAGCAGGCATGTTTTATAGATGTTTTAATTTACTTAATACTATGAAATTGTCTCTGTGCTGTCCACTGGGTATGGCAGTGTTGCAAAATGGAGTGATGCCTTCCTTATTCCAAAATTCATTTGACCTTGTTTAAATATCTCACTTAACCATCACCAAAGCCACCCAGACAATCTCATGACTTCCACCTTGCTAGAAATACGGTGTCAGGCATCTTACTGCTCTCTTTCTAGTTGTTTTTGCCGTCTCACAAATGTCCTCCTGTGTGTCCAAACACCTCAAATTTAGATTTGTCTGTCCATACCACTTTTACCAATCTTCCTCTTCCAATGACTGAGTCTTTTGCCCATATTAATCATTCCGTTTATTAGCAAGTCTCAAATGGCTGTTCTTTGCCACCTCTCCTGAAGACTGTAGAGATGATACTGGTGTTTGGTGGATATTATTTAATGAGTTGCCAGTTGATGAGGCATGGTTTCTAAACTAGTGACTCTAATGTACTTGTGTTGCTATTTGTGCAGCAGGCCTCCCACTTCTCTTTCTACTCTGGGTTAGAGCCTATTTGTGTCTCTTCCCTGAAGGGACTGCATACACATTGTATATATTCAGTTTTCTTGGCAATTTGTCACATAGAAGGGCTTCATTGCTACTAGAATAGAATGTCGGGTTTCACATAAACGTTCTTTTTTTCTGGCCTTTGTGAGAGTTTCATCATAGAACAAACAATGTGATGCTTCACATTTTCACCCCCAAAGGAAGGTCAGTTTTATAGCTTCTCTAATCACCAAACTGTTTTCAGCTGTGCTACGCATAATTAAACAAGCGTTTTAAGATTTTTCTAAACTTATACAGTTAACCAACACATGTACCATTAAACCACTGGAGTGGTGGCTGTGGAAATAGGCCTATACACACCTGTGTAGATATTGCATTAAAAACATGTGCAGCTAGAAAGTTATTTACCACATTAACAATGTATAATTTGTATGCTGATTCTTTTTATGTTAGCTTATTAAAAGCAAAATGCTTTTTTTAAAAAAAAATAGGTAATTTCTAAGCGACCCCAAACTTTTGAGTGGTAGTGTACATATTAGCACATTGTACAGCATGAATTGTATAGAACAGTCACCACATCATCCACAGTACACAGCATGATCAGCAGCTCAGATGGAATGTCAGTGAGAGGGGAGGACAGCAGAACGACGGACTCATCTCTCCTCTCTAATTCCTGCCATGTACTTTCCATGTGGTCAGCAGCTACGGGACAGTCTTGTGTAAGTGTATAATGTATATTTCAGTACATAAATGTATGATTAGCAAGTATTAATGGTGTGAGTACCGATTAATGGATATTTTTGAGGGGGTAGTGGGGCCCCATTTAGAAGTCTCCTATGGGGCCCTTCCTCTCCTAGTCATGCCCTTGGTAGTCTTGGCCCTTCTTTTAGCCATAATGAACATCTTTTTGCCTTCAAAGCAACATTTTCAATAGCATGATCTTCGAAACGGAATTCAATAACCCTGTTGTTCAGGATCGAGCTGTCACACTCTTTTTGTACAAATCCTGAGGAGCAAATTTTTATTTACACAAAAATATGTAACATATTGGGAAGACCGGAAAACAAGTGATTAGGATCCTGTCCTTGCCGCAGACAGGTATCCCGGGGGGACATGATTACCGTGTGGCCTGGTGGTTAGTGATTCAGTCTTACACAAAATAACGTGTGAGCATATTACCGCTTAATTACCAGAGCACTGTCACACCCAACTTGTGCGCAGAAAAGTTTCTAATTGTAAATTATTTTATATAGAACAAAATTAAGATACAAGAACAAGACTCAGGCAGGGCACCTCATTCGTTACTGTTTACATACGATGTTGAGTAAGACCTAATAATGATTTATTTTGTGTATATATATATATTATATGTATTATATATCTGTACCCCATGAGATCTGTACAGCGATATGAATATGAAAATAATTAGTATAACTAAGGTTCTGTCATTATTAGAATAGCACAGAACATGGGTGTCCAACTTTTGCCTCCATTCACTCACCAACCACAAGGTGAAAACACCAGATTCACATGTCAAGAGGCCAAAATATTCCCATTGTTTGCTTTTGAATAAAGGTCAATAAAATAACTTCTTGATAGGTGATAACTTTAATAGATAACTGAAATATAGGATGTTACAGCAAGCTTTTTTGGACAGCTTAGGTCCCTTCATCAGGCTGGCTAACTGGGCTAGCAAGGTACAAAACTTTTTTAATCTCCCATCATATAGGTCCGCCATGGCTGTTTACTACACCTTCCTCTTCTGTATGATGTAGTAAATTGTTTCCACAGCAAAAAGTTGCCTCTAGGTCCGAGCAAAAGTTAAGAGGACCTTTCACACACACCTCATACATGTGGCGATGACATACCATTCTGTAGAGGCTGCTACACAGATTAAAGGAACACTTGAATTTTTACTATATCTTTTTATTTCTAATTCTATTCCTACAGTTTACCAAGATATCACTGCTAGTATCTGACCATTGTAATCCTCTCCAATGTCAACGAAGAGTGCTGGAGTGGAGGACGTGTGTGGTGTTATGATAATCTTCTCAGTGTCTTATGGTCAGAGAAGGTTATCAGACACACACCCATTCCCCTGCTACAGACCCTCCTCCCTGACTGGAGATATTCAAAGGTCGTTACTGTAGATAGAATTCTCGAACTGCAGGGCTAGAAAGAAAATCAAAGGGCCCTGAATCTAAGAAGCAGTCTATACTTTCGGTTGTTAATCTCTACATGTGTGAGGTGGTGAAAGGTCTTCTTTAAGGGCTATTCCATGTAGACAAGATTCTTAAATATACTTATATAACAAATAACATATTCTCTAATTCACTTTTATTAACAAAGTACAGCATTTAACAGATATAATTCCAACCTGTCTCTATCAGTCCTTTTGTTTGCAATTTGGTTTCCCTTGGATCCAACCATGACTCTTTTGACTATGGTCGGATCCTTCTCATGAATAACTTCTCCTGTCTGCAAAGTTCAGTGCTCTCTGCCTCCTGCCCCTCCTTCCCTGACCATCACTAGTTAAGGAGCTAAACAGTAATAATACGAAATTGTAAAATTGTAAGGTACAGGGGTCATGGACCTTTATATGTAAACATCACTTGGGGATCCGTGTCGCCCCGGAAAAGACTGTTTGGTGAAACCCAGGGTCAGGCGGTAATGTGAAGCTGTTTGTCCAACTTGGAAAAATTTTCATATCGTTTGGGCATATATTTTTATTGAAGAATGTCAAAAAATGTTCCTACCCTCTCTGAGGTGAATTTCTTCCAGCATCTGCCAGAACGGTGGTGTGAACAAGGAGGATATAAAAAACGCAGTAGTGGTCATCTGATGGTGTTTATTCTAATCTGAGGATTCTGGAATTTGTACAGGAGGAGAGTAATAACTTCACATCAAAATCGATTGCCTGAAAAGAAAAAGCATATGGAAGAAGCGATTCTGGAGCTCTGGTCAAAAGGCAGATTTGACCAACATTTCTAGCTCTGCCAGATGGCTCCCAGAAAACACAATGCCCACATTTACTAAGGTCCTTGAACTAAGAAGTGTCCTCCACCACCTTTGTGTCGCACGGGACCCTTTTGTGTTTCAAACTGCACTATTTTTAATGCAACACAAATTTCTCGCACTGAAGGGGCGTTCTGGTGCTCAGTTGGCCTAGCCATATTATCATACAGAGTCTGACGAGGTGTGTGCACGCCCCATGTTAACTTGTGCCAAAAAAAAAAAGTGGTGGCAACCTGTCAGAGCATGAAGAATTGCTGCCACAAAGTCCTGATCCTGCACCCTCTGCACAAACCACAGAGCAAACTGCAACCTATACAGACTGCAACTGTTTTAGTAAATCGGCCAATGGCCTATCATCTATTTCAAGGGGAGCACTATTTATTCACACACACATTTCCAAACAGAAAACTATGGCAAATACATCATGTGAACGGTACCAGTACTGTACATCCCTAGCTATTGTAAAAAAATGTTATTACCTTTTTCACATGCAGAATTTCTAACAAGTGTTCCAGAATTCAGGCATAATTTGCACCAAGAACCGGTATAAACAACTTTAACTACATATAATAATTGCATCCTCTAGTTGGACAAGGGATGGCCCTTACCAAAAGTGAATGTAGCTTAGAATGGATGGCAAAAACAGAAAGTGTACTCGCCCTAAGCCACACCAGCTGATGTCCTGTACACAATGGAAGTACTGATTTGTACCCTGATCCACCTTGGGTGACGTCCAGTGCACAATGGAGGTCACTGAGGCTGAAATGATTCCTTTTGTCCCAGTGCAAACTAGTTTTCTTTTTGACATCCCTGCCTTCACAGATTTCACCTGGCAAAGGCGAACAATAAGGCGACGTAAAGTTAGACTAGACAGTGGAGTAGTGAACCTGGTGTCCCCTTACCAATAGATATAGCTATGGCATAGCTGTTAGGTAGCTATTTACCAGATTATCTGTTTGGCAGCCAATCCGGAAATATTCTGGTCGAGAGGAACGCGTTCATGTTTCCAACCCGAGCCACACTTCAGGTCTGCTCATCTCTACTCACAGTCCTAAACTATCTGGCTTTTCATCCAGCATCAACTACATTGGAAAAGGAATTTCCAATGTTAGCGCAGTATCAGTATATTATTGTTGAGCCCCCTACGCCAATAATACTCCATAACAAAAATGGCTTCCATTCATTTTAGCCCGGACTAAATTTTGGTTCCTCTTTTTTTTTCCGATCTTCTAAATTTGTACAATAATGATAGCTAAGAGAGGGGACACTATATATAAAGTATCTAGACCTCACACATGCATTAGAATGATAATTAATCCACTAACACACCACTTCTGCCGAATCATTGGCTCGTCTATAAAATCTTTACTGCAAGTGGATAGCGCTGAGTGTGGAAATGTTTTAACATATTCATCTATAAAAGGTCCTTCTTCTGCATAAAATACCTCTACTATTACTTTCTATTACTGCCTCCAGGATGGAAAGAACACATAAACCGTATGCAAACTGTTCTTAATTAACATACTTAATTGAAAACACATCCCATTATCAGAGCGCGCATCTGCTATCCTTATAAAGCAGACTTAAATAGTGTCTATCAACTCCTAAATATGAAAAAACATGCAGAGAACCTGTGATAACAGCAACAGCTGCACACAGTAATACTCAGAGTCGTGAAGATTTTACTCTGCAATCTACATTTGTCAGACTAGTTACATATGTATAAGTGAACTCTGTATAGTTATCCTCATACTATAAACCTTCACCAAGTAAGATCTAGGTGCTTATCGGAGTCTAACCCCCCCCCCCCCAGCAATACAATCTATTACAGCATGTTGTACGAATAAACTATTTAAAAATAACTTTTTTGTTTCGGTCCATTACGCTATTTCTGAGAAATCCTTATTTTAATCTGTATGCTATCAAGCCAGTTGGTGCACTCCAGGATGTATCCTCGTGCACTAGTATTCCTGGCTGGACGACTATTCCCTCCATCATATGAGCTGGAAATTTACACCCCATTTACACTGCCATTGTGGGGACGTATATATGACCCCATATATGGCAATAGGCACAGCGCGCTGGATCGTGAGCACTACAAGTGCTCTGACTCTATTGTTGGCCCCGTAAGAACGTCTGTGCAGCGCTATTTGCTATGGAGGGGGTAGGAGTGAGCACAGGTTAGGTTTGTGTAAAGGTAGCCTTATGTGTTAACAGGAATTTCACTTTTCTAAGGAAAATGGATGGAGTATATGTCAAATCTTTATGTGCAAAAACCCTTTAACTGCACATGAGCAAGGTCCTTTAAAATCTATGGGGGTAATTTATCAGGGCTTGTATACCATTTTTTTTGCCATACAAGACCTGAAGTTATCGCAATTCCTGGTGCATTGCAGCATAACCGGGTTTTAATCGGGTCCCCCGGCCAGTGCAGGGTGTTCATGCGCCAGCACCTGCAAACAAGCTGTAGCCTCCGTCCCTTCAGGCCTGAATGGACAAAAGTTAAAGCCCCTTTTTTGCACATTATAGGGTCATCGTATTATACCTACCGTATATACTCGAGTATAAGCCGACCCGAGTATAAGCCGAGGCCCCTAATTTTACCACAAAATACTGGGAAAACCTATTGACTCGAGTATAAGCCGAGGGTGGGAAATGCATTGGTCACAGCCTCCCCAGTATATAGCCTGCCAGACCCTGCCTCAGTGTATATAGCCTGCCAGACCCTGCCCCAGTGTATATAGCCTGCCAGACCCTGCCCCAGTGTATATAGCCTGCTGCCGGTGCCGGACGGATCGCACAGAAGATATACAGGGGTCGCCGGAAAGGTGAGTTTAGATATATTTATTATTTTGACTCGAGTATAAGCCAAGTTTGGGTTTTTCAGCACATTTTTTGTGCTGAAAAACTAGGCTTATACTCGAGTATATAAGGTAATTAGGAAGAGTATCTTTTAATTTAAAGTTTTATAAAGAGAACAACTAGAAAAAATAGTAAATAGAATTACAGTAGTAAACTTTTCATTGGAAATTGATCGCACTACATTTTTGAAAATAACTTTACACATAAAAAAATAAAACTTTTATTCACCCATATAAAATGATCTGTATGTCAACTTAATCATCACTATAATACCCAAGAACAAATATCACTATATTTATTCACTGGAGGAGATTGTTTTATTTCACCAGTTTTCTGACCAACGAGAATTGAACTAGTTGCAAGTCCTGGAATTGCGACTATTTCCAGCCTTATGCCAACCCCAGAGCAAATGGGGACATGGGGGGTCATGAAGCAGAACTAGACAAGCCTCCGCCAGGCAGGACATGGAGTACAATTTCCCAGCCGCACACTGAGAGCCCGATATATCATCTTGGTATATGCCACAGGGCGGAGTTTATATCAATTGCTGGTATTGTGTCCATTGTCACTTCATTTTTGCCAAAAATGTCATGTTGAATAATTTTAGGTTACTGTCTAAAGAAACTACACATGTATGGCATGATTAGGTGAATATGGTTGGTCATCAGCCACTATGTGTTACCCTTCTATGCTTAACTTATTTTTTTGCAATGCCTTCCTGATTTCTTACTGAGTCTGGTATGTTGGTTGGATCATATACTGTGGTTCAGTAAACACTTTGGCTTGCTGTGGAAGCTGTCTCTTTGGGTCTCCAAACCCAGGCACAATCCCTAACCACATAATAAAGCACTCATCCACACAGAGCTGCGTAGTAATGACATGTATTTGAATAAATCCACCAAAAATACAGGTGTTTTCAATGGCAATACATCACCACCAATATTCACGCCATCTTCTGGCGCCAATAACTTTTTCATAGTTTGGTGTACGGAGTTGTGGGTGGTGTCATTTTTTGCGACATTTGATGGCATTTTCATTTCTATCATATTTAGGTCTGTGCTACATTTTGATCACTTTTTATTGATTTTTTTATATTTTTTTACTTTGGATACTATTTTCCGTTACGGGGTTAAAAGCAGTGAAAAACTGTTATTATATTATTTTAGATAGATGGGGCATTTTCAGACGCGTCGATATCTATTGTGTTTATGATTTTTACTGTTTATTTATATTTATATCAAATCTAGGGAAAGGGGGTGATTTGAATTTTTAGGTTTTTTTATTATAATTTTTTTAAACTTTTTTTTATTTTTACTTTTACTATTTTTCAGACTACCTAGGGTACTTTAACTCTTGGTTTTCTGATCAATCCTATCATATACTGCCATACTACAGTAAAACGAGACGGCCTCGGGTCTTCGGAAGACCCGGGGCTGTCATGGTGATGGATCCATGGCAACATTGCCGGTGGCAATCGGCAGGAAAACACCCGATTGATTGCTAGCACCGATCGCGGGTGTTACCGGTAAACCTTTGCTGCAATATGCAGCAAAGACTTACCGGCTATGGAGAGGGCTTGGCTGGACTACTACTACTACTAGCGTCGGGAAGGTGTTAAGTGTGCGCTCCAAATGAAACCTTCCGATTTTTTTTTCAGCTGGGTACGATCACAGCAATGCCAAATTTACATAGGTTTGTTAATGTTGTAAATAGTTTTTATTTGGGTGCTATTTTGCGTTACGGGAATTATCATTTTTATATTTTGATAGATCGGGCATTTTGGGACACGGTAGTGCCTAACATGTTTATGATTTTACTTTTTTATTTATTTTTATATCAGTTATAGGGAAAGGGGAGTGAGTTTGACTTCCGACTGTCTTGGCAATCGATCGGCATGATCGATGAAACCATGATGCGCTGCCGACATTTAGATGCCATCAGCACCTTTGATGGTTAACGGGTGTTAGCAACATTATACAGCAAACACTCAGTAAATATAAAGATGGCAGGCAATGGCCAAACATTAGCAGCAGAATCAGCAAGCTGGAAAGCTGGTGATAGATAGCTGGTCCGCAGGAAGGATTGCTCAGGCTGGGCTGGTAAAGATGGAGCCAAAGACAGATACTGGATTTCTGCTCTGGGACTTAGTCTCCGAGCTTGCCCAGCATGTCAGGCAGTGGCCTGAGACACCTTTTCTTCCTTGTAGTGTGTCTGGATAGAAGCTCTGCAGGAATTGCACACTGGACCTGCTTCTCACTTACTGGAATGTACTAGAACTTCAGACCATGAGGTCTAACTCTCTGCTCTGACCATGAGGTCTCACCATGTGCTCCTGCCCACAAGGGGTTTTTATACTCCACTGGTCTGGTGATAGCACCCTCCAACCAGCCTCAAGCTTGCTTTAAAATAATATAAAGGATATTATTGGTTAATACCATTTCACATGTTAACTCTTGCCTTACCAGATAGCAGTTTCAGTTGTAATGACTAAGTTCTCCACTTTTGGAGACCTCCTAGCAAGGTTATCAGTCTCCCTAGGAAGCTCCTATCATGGAGAGGGCGCTATTTGCAACAACCACCTAGTCTATGCATTGGCAGGGGTGTTGCAGTGGTTTACACTGTAATAGAGGTTTAGTACATGAAAGTTTGGTGGTTTATTGAATTCCTTAGGGCTTACCAATATGTACAAAAATCTGAACAGGATGTTCACAGCATGTTCATCTGCATTTCATACTCTGAAGTCAAAGTCATCTTGGCGGAGAATTAAAGGGGTATTCCAGGAGAAAGCATAATTAATAGTAGGTAATTAAATATGAGATTTATGAGAAGAGTCTGAGGTAAAACTGATCTTGTTTCTCATGGCAACCAATCAGAGCTCAGCTTTACTTTTATAAAGAGCTGTGGCAAAATGAAAGCTGATTGGTTACCATGGGCAACTTGTATAGTTTCTTGTTATTTAAAATTATACTTCTGTATACTTCTTATACTTCAGAAAAATGCTCTGCACATACAGTGCTACTGGACCTTTGATTTGTCCCCTGGCTTTGTCTCACTATATAAAATAGAAGAGGAGGTGCAGGAGGGATGTATTTTCATGGGACTGTAGGTTAAGAGATAGAGGAAGCAGAGCAGGCATGTTTTATATATGTTTTCAATTTACTTAATACTATGAAATTGTCTCTGTGCTGTCCACTGGGTATGGCATGGTGTTGCAAAATGGAGTGATAGCCTTCCTTATTCAAAATTCATTTGACCTTGTTTAAATATCTCACTTAACCATCACCAAAGCCACCCCAGACAATCTCATGACTTCCACCTTGCTAGAAATACGGTGTCAGGCATCTTACTGCATCTTTCTAGTTGTTTTGCGTCTCACAAATGTCCTCCTGTGTGATCCAAACACCTCAAATTTAGATTTGTCTGTCCATAACACTTTTACCAATCTTCCTCTGTCCAATGACTGAGTTCTTTTGCCCATATTAATCTATTCCGTTTATTAGCAAGTCTCAAATATGGCTTTTTCTTTGCCACTCTGCCCTGAAGACTGTAGAGGATGATACTGGTGTTTGGTGGATATTATTTAATGAAGTTGCCAGTTGATGAGGCATTGGTTTCTAAAACTAGTGACTCTAATGTACTTGTGTTGCTTAGTTGTGCAGCAGGGCCTCCCACTTCTCTTTCTACTCTGGTTAGAGCCTGTTTGTGCTCTTCCCTGAAGGGACTGCTATACACATTGTAGAAAATATTCAGTTTCTTGGCAATTTGTCACATAGAATGGGCTTCATTTCTAAGAATAGAATGTCGGGTTTCACATAAACGTTCTTTTTTTCTGGCCTTTGTGAGAGTTTCATAGAACAAACAAATGTGATGCTTCACATTTTCAACCAGCCCAAAGGAAGGTCAGTTTTATAGCTTCTCTAATCAGCCAAACTGTTTTCAGCTGTGCTAGCATAATTAAACAAGCGTTTTAAATGATTTTCTAACCTTATACAGTTAACCAACACAATGTACCATTAAACCACTGGAGTGGTGGCTGTGGGAAATAGGCCTATACACACCTGTGTAGATATTGCATTAAAAACATTTGCAGCTAGAAAAGTTATTTACCACATTAACAATGTATAGATTGTATGCATGATTCTTTTTATGTTAGCTTTATTAAAAGCAAAAGTGCTTTTTTTAAAAAAAAATTAGGTAATTTCTAAGCGACCCCAAACTTTTGAGTGGTAGTGTACATATTATGCACATTGTACAGCATAATATGTATAGAACAGGTCACATCATCCACAGTACACAGCATGAATCAGCAGCTCAGATAGGAATTGTCAGTGAGAGGGAGAGGACAGCAGAAGGACAGGACTCATCTCTCATCTCTAATTCCTGCCATGTACTTCCCCCATGTGGTCAGCAGCTACTGGGACAGGTCTGTGTAAGTGTATAATGTATATATCAGTACATAAATGTATGATTATGCAAGTATTAATGTGTGAGTACACGATTATGTATATTTTTTGAGGGGGTAGTGGGGCCCCATTTAGAAGTCTCCTATGGGGCCCTTCCTCTCCTAGTCATGCCCTTGGTAGTCATGCCCTTCTTTTAGCCATAATGAACATCTTTTTGTCTTCAAAGCAACATTTTCAATATTGCATCTTCCTAAACGGAAATTCAATAACCCTGTTGTCAGGATCGAGCTGTCAAGACTCTTTTTTTTACAAAATCCTGAGGAGCAAATTTTATTTACAAAAAGATGTAACAATTTGGAAGACCGGAAAACAGAAGTGATTGGGATCCTGTCTTCCAGCAGACAGGTATCCCGGGGGACATGATTACCGTGTGGCCTGGTGGTTAGTGATTTCAGTCTTACACAAAAATAAAACGATGTGAGCATATTAACCGCTTAATTACCAGAGCACTGTCACACCCAACCTTGTGCTCAGAAAATGTTTCTGAATTGTAGAATTATTTTAATAATAGAACAAAATTAAGATACAAGAACAAGACTTCAGGGCAGGGCCCTCATTCTTACTGTTTTACATGACCATGTTGAGTAAGACTAAGTAATGATTTATTTTGTGTATATATATATATATATGTATATATATATCTGTACCCCATGATCTGTACAGCGATATGGAATATGATAATATATATGTAAATATAACTAAGGTTCTGTCATTATTAGAAATAGGACAGAACATGGGTGTCCAACTTTTGCCTCCATTCACTCACCAACCACAAGGTGAAAACACCAGATTCACAATGTCAAGGCCAAAATATTCCCATTGTTGCTTTTGAATAAAGGTCAAATAAAATAACCTTCTTGAGATGGTGATAACTTTTAATAGATAACTGAAATATAGGATGTTACAAGCAAGCTTTTTGGACAGCTTAGGTCCCTTCATCAGGCATGGCTAACTGGCTAGCAAGGTACAAAACTTTTTATCTTCCCATCATATAGTGGCCATGGCTGTTTACTACACCTTCCTCATTCATGTATATGTATAAATGTTTCCACAGCAAAAAGTTGCCTCTAGGTCGAGCAAAGTTAAAGAGGACCTTTCACCACCTCATACATGTGGCGATGAACATACCATTCTGTAGAGGCTGCTACACAGATAAAGGAACACTTTGAATTTTATTACTAGATATTTTATTTCTATTCTATTCCTACAGTTACCAAGATATCACTGCTAGTATCTGACCATTGTAATCCTCTCCAATGTCAGACAGAAGGTGCTGGAGTGGAGGAGCGTGTGTGTGTGTTATGATAATCTTCTCAGTGTCTTAGTGTCAGAGAAGTTTATCAAGACAATCACCCATTCCCCTGCTCCAGCACCTTCTCCCTGACAGTGGAGAGGATTACAAAGGTCAGTTACTGATAGAATGATCTCGGAAACTGCAGGGGCTAGAAAGAAAAATCAAAGTGCTCCTGAATCTAAGAAGCAGTCTATACGTTCTGGTATGTTAATCTCTACATGTGTGAGGTGGTGAAAGGTCTTCTTTAAAGGGATATTCCCATGTAGACAAGATTCTTAAATATACACTTAGGATATACTTAGGATAACAAAATAACATATTCTCTAATTCACTTTTATTAACAAAAGTACAGCATTTAACAGATATAATTCCAACCTGTCTCTATCAGTCCTTTTGTTTGCAATTTGGTTTCCCTTGGATCCAACCATGAATCTTCTGACTATGGTCGGATCCTTCTCATGAATAACTTCTCCTGTCTGCAAAGTTCAGTGCTCTCTGCCTCCTGCCCCTCCTTCCTCTGACCATCACTAAGTTATAGGAGCTAAAACAGTAATAATACTAAATTGTAAAATTGTAAGGTAAGGGGTCAATGGACCTTTATTATGTAAACATCACTTGCGGATCCGTGTCGCCCCGGAAGAAGACGTGTTTGGTGAAACCCAGGGTCAGGCGGTAATGTGAAGCTGTTGTCCAACTTGGAGATTTTACATGATCGTTTGGGCATATATTTTTATTGAAAGAATGTCAAAAATGTTCTACGCTCTCTGCATGTGAATTTTTTCCAGCGATCTGCCAGAACGGGTGGTGTGAACAAAGGAGGATATAAAAAACGCAGTAGTGGTCATCTGAATGGTGTTTATTCTAATCGGAGGATTCTGGAATTTGTACAGGAGGAGAAGTAATAACTTTCACATCAAAATCGATTGCCTGAAAAGAAAAAGCAATGGAAGAAAGCGATTCTGGAGCTCTGGTCAAAAAGGCAGATTTGGACCAACATCTTCTAGGCTCTGCTCAGATGGCTCCCAGAAAACACAATGGCCCACATTTACTAAGGTCCTTGAACTAAGAAGTGTCCTCACCACCTTTGTGTCGCACGGGACCCTTTTGTGTTGCAACTGCACTATTTTTAATGCAACACAAATTTCTGCACTGAAGGGGCGTTCTGGTGCTCAGTTGGGCCGTACGCCATATTTATCATACAGAGTCTGACAGAGGTGTGTTGCACGCCCCATGTTAACGTTGTGCCAAAAAAAAAAAGTGGTGCAACCTGTCAGAGCATGAAGAATTGCTGCCACAAATCCTGAATCTGGCACCCTCTGCACAAACCACAGGCAAACTGCACCTAGTACAGACTGCACTGTTTTTAGTAAATCTGGGCCAATGGCCTATGATCTATTTCAAGGGGAGCACTATTTTCACACAATTTTCCAAACAGAAAAACTATGGCAAATACATCATGTGAACAAGGTGACCAGGTACTGTACATTCCCTAGCTATTGTAAAAAAATGTTATTAACATTTTTCACATGCAGAATTTCTAAACAAGTGTGCCAGAATTCATGCATAATTTGCACCAAGAACCGGTATACAACTTTAACTACATATAATAATTGCATGCCTCTAGTTGGACAAGGGGATGGCCCTTACCAAAAAGTGAATGTAGCTTAGAATGGATGGCAAAAACAGAAAGTGTACTCGCCCTAATCCACACCCAGCTGATGTCCTGTACACAATGGAAGTCACTGATTTGTACCCTGATCCACCTTGGGTTGACGTCCAGTGCACAATGGAGGTCACTGATTGGCTGAAATGGATTCCTTTTGTCCCAGGTGCAACACTTTTTCTTTTTGACATCCCTGCCTTCACAGATTTACCTGGCAAAGGCCAACAATAAGGCGACGTAAAGTTAGACTAGACAGTGGAGATGAGTGAACCTGGTGTCCCCTAAGCCAATAATAGCTATGGCTAGCTGTTAGGTAAGCTAATTTACCAGATTATCTGTTTGGCAGCCAATCCGGAAATATTTCTGGGTCGAGAGGAACGCGTTCATGTTTCCAACCCGAGCCTACACTTCAGGTCTGCTCATCTCTACTCAACAGTCCTAAACTATCTGGCTTTATCATTCAGCATCAACTACATTGGAAGAAAGGAATTTACCAATGTTAGCGAGTATCAGTATATTATTGAGCCCCACTACGCCAATAATACTCCATAACAAAAATGGCTTCCATTCAGTTTAGCCCGGGACTAAATTTTGAGTTTCCTCTTTTTTCCGATCTTCTTAAATTTGTACAATAATGATAGCTAATATAAGAGGGGACACTATATATAAAGTATCTAGACACATACACACATGCATATTAGAATGAGAATTATCACTACCACTTCTGCCGAATCATTGGCTCAGTCTATAAAATCTTTACGGCAAAGTGGATAGCGCTGAGTGTGAATGTTTTACATATTCATCTATAAAATGGTCCTTCTTGCTGAAGTAAAAATAACATCTACTATTACTTTCTATTACTGTCTTCCAGGATGGAAATAGAACACATAAACCGTATGCAAACTGTTCTTAATTAACATACTTAATTGAAACAACATCCCATTATCAAGAAGCGCGCCATCTGCTATCCTTTAAAAGCAAGACTGAAATAGTGTCTATCAAATCTCCCTAAATATGAAAAAACATGCAGGAACCTGTGATAACTCCAACAGCTGCACACAGTAATACGCAGAGTCGTGAAGATTTTACTCTGCAATCTACAATGTTTGTCAGACTAGTTACAATATGTATAAAGTGAACTCTGTATAGTTATCCTCATATTATAAACCTTCCGCCAAGTAAGCTATGTGCTTAAAGGGAGTCTACCACCCCCCCCCCCAAGCATTACAATCTATTAACAGCATGTTGTAGAGAAATAAAATATAATTTTGAAAATAACTTTATTATTTCGGTCCATTATGCTATTTCTGAGAAATTCCTATTTTAATCGGTATGCTAATCAGGCAGTTGGTGCACCCAGGATGTATCTTCGTGCACTAGTATTCCTGCCTGGACAACTATCCTCTCCATCATTTAAGCTGGAAATTTGTCTTGTGAGAAGCTTGGGGGGGGGGGGGTGTACTGTAAAAAGATGATAATGATTAGCAATGTAGATAGAAGTGCTTCAGATGCTGAGGACATGACCTGGGTGGACCAACTACCTCATTAGCATACAGATTAATCTGGGAATATCTTGGTAATGAGGTGTGTTGGAAATGAGTGTAATTGTCTGCAGCATGTTGCCAGCAGATTATAGATTAGTGGAAGTTGTAGACTTCCTTTCAATATGAGAACCTAAAGAAGTACTCCTACAAAATCCAGGTCCTCTTCTTTGTCCAAAAATCAGATTCTCCAACTGATTATTTCTAAGGCCCCATTTACACTGCCATTGTTGGGACGTATATATGTCCCTATATATGGCAATAGGCACTGCGCGCTGGATTGTGAGCACTACAAGTGTTCTAACTCTATCTTTGGCCCCGTAAGAACGGCTGTGCAGCGCTACTTGCTATGGAGAGGGGAGGAGTGAGCACAGGTTAGGTTCGTGTAAAGGTAGCCTTATGTGTTGACAAGAATTTCACTTTTCTAAGGGAAATGGATGGAGTATATGTCAAATCTTTATGTGCAAAACCCTTTAACTGCACATGAGCAAGGTCCTTTAAAATCTATGGCGGTAATTTATCAAGGCTTATTTACCATTTTTTAGCCATACAAGACCTGAAGTTATCTCAATTCCTGGTGCAGTGCAGCATAGAGGGTTTTAATCGCCGGGCCAGTGCAGGGTGTTCCTGCGCCCGCACCTGCAAACATGCTGTAGCCCTGTCCCTTCAGGCCTGAATGGACAAAAGTTAAAGCCCACTTCTATGCCACACAGGACCTTGTGTATAATTGCTGAGGGTCACAGTGGCAACCAAATACATCAGGAGACCAGATGAAACTTAAAATTAACCCTTGCACACCATGTGATAGCTTATGATAAATAAACCCCTATATGCCAGCATCAAAATGTCCGGCTTCTAAATGAAAACATTTTTAGGCTATCCATTTATAGCCTAATGTATTCTGTACATAAGACCATTTATTATTTTGTTTTGCATGTTATAGGGTCCTCATGTGAAACCTAATTACAAAGAGTATCTTTTAATTTTAAGTTTCATAAAGAGAACAACTAGAAAAAATAGTAAATAGAATTACAGTAGGAAACTTTCATTTTTATTTCATTGGAAACTAATCAAACTACATTTTTTAAAAATAACTTTACCTATAAAAAAAAAACCAAAACTTTCATTCACCCATGTAAAATAATGGCAAACACGTGTATGTCAACTTAATCATCACTGTTATACCCAAGAACAAATATCACTATATTTATTCACCAGAGGAGATTGTTTTATTTAACCAGTTTTCTGATAAACTAGACTTGAAATAGTTGCATGTCCTGGAGTTGCGACTATTTCCAACCTTATGCCAACCCCAGACCAAATGAGGACATTGAGAGGCATAAAGCAGAACTAGTAAGGTAATAGCGCAAACCTCCGCGAGGCAGGACCTGGAGTACAATTTCCCAGCCGCACACTGAGAGCGCGATATATCATCTTGGTATATGCCACAGGGCAGAGTTTATATCAATTGCTGGTATTGTGTCCATTGCCACTTTAGTTTTGCCAAAAATGTCACGTTGAATATTTTTAGGTTACTGTCTGAAGAAACTACAGGGCATGATTAGGTGAATATGGTTGGTCAACAGCCATAATGTGTTACCCTTCTATGCTTTGCTTATTTTTTTGCAATGCCTTCCTGATTTCTTACTGAGTCTGGTATGTTGGTTGGATCATATACTGTTGTTCAATAAACACTTTGGCTTGCCCCCAACAAGCTGTCTCTTCAGGTCTCCAAACCCAGGCACAATCCCTAACCACATAATAAAGCACTTGCCCACACAGAGCTGCGTAGTAATGACATATATTTGCATAAATCCACAAAAAAATACAGGTGTTTTCAATGGCAATACATCACCACCAATATTCACCCTTTTGGGTATCAGTCACAGTGCAGTTTTCTCCATTACGTGAACGACGGGGCACGCAGGCTGAAAGTAACATGTGTGGCTACTGCATCAAGCAGAGTGGCGTCATGCGTGTCATGTGACATTTAGGGGTGTGGCCCCTTCTTCAGACATGTTGTGTATTTATGTAAATATATGTCATTACTATGCATCTCCGTGTGGATCACACAAGAATACTCCAATGTGTGATTGATCTTCACATTTTGGCATCACATCATAATAATGTGTGTAAGGCCTAAAAATAGCCCCCTGTGATGGGCTTTACCTACCCTCACACTGCTGATTGACAGCTTTACCCTAATTGTGTGTAGGGTTAAGGCTGTCATTTGGTACTAAATGGATAAGGGTAATGTTAGCTCATGCATAGGAGGGTTCACCACCTGAGGACATGATCGATTCATCGCTTAGCTCCTGATCTAGTGATTTATGGAAAAACTACAATGCTGCAAGAGAAAAAAGGAGGGGCCACACTTTCCCTTTCCGTTGTTAAACTTGATCGACATGTGTCAACCGTAAGAACAATGTAACTACGGTGACTCCAAACACACTTACAGCTTACTAATACTTAAGAATATTGCAGACAACAATAGTAGAGGTATATGACACCCAGGAATGAAAAGGCCAAACAGCCTGTAATATGGATCAGATTCTCTATATATAATATACGGTATCAGGTTTACTATATCCTTTTGATAATCAGAATCATGTAATAATCTGGTTCCAGACACAATGTATTATTTTGCATACAACACACTCAAGGTTAGAGCCAATCATAGGTGGCATTTAAGACACTTACTGTAACAAATCACCCAGTATGGCATTTAGACATGTATCGGCTGGGAGGGACAGGGTTATGGGACTGATGAAATGTCAGCTCATTCCTCCCCCCATTTAGCATGAAGATAAATGTGACTAGTGGATGTCTAGGGTTTTACACAAAGAAAGATCATAATTATTAAAACATGATGCAAAAAGATAAATACGTGTCACATTTAATTAACCCCCGTGACATTAAGGTGGAGGGGGCTTATGTGGCAGACTGCTCTTTAACAATCCTCTCTATGAATGGGGATGGGACTCACTAGTGTTGTAAGATACAGCAGAAATTATATCAAGAGCAAATGCAGGTATAAAAAGAAAAAAAATGTACATTTTCTTGAAATGAATGGTTTGAAATGTTTTTTTCCGGCCTGCTTAAAGTGGATATTCTTGGAATGTTTGATACATTTTATAATGTGGATGTTTTATTGGTTATTAATAAAGTATGAGTTTTTTTATTATCTTGGTGGGGTGATAATTGACATTTGGTTTTCTGGAATATAATATATAGGCATACACAAGGTGCCAGTGCTAACGCCCCCTCCCAAATTATCCCCTAATTATCAATAGGCCTTAAAAATTGTTTTTACATCTTTTCCATTCCTATAATCCTGAGCCTCCACTTCCAACTTATCAAGATGGAAAACACTGGTAAGTAGTTATATGTTTTTGTTAGTTTTCTTTTTGCTGTTACTAGTTTGTATACTATTACTGTCTCCTGTACTGAGACTAGAGGGAAGCATAAAATGGATTGCAAAAGAGCTGAATATAACTTATCTGATATCTAAAACCAATTGCTAACAAGATACCTAATGTCATGGAAGATTACCTGCAAAGCTGCTTGATGCCTGTTTCACTGTTGTAGCGTCTTCCAGACCACAACCGTAAATCTAATTGGAATATTGAGAATTACAGGCGGTCCCCTACTTTTAAGAACACCCAACTTACAGATGACCCCTAGTTACAAACGGACCTCTGAATATTGTTAAATTACTGTACTTTATCCTTAGGCTACAATAACTAGCTGTCATAGTTATCAAAGGTGTCTGTAAAGAAGATTTATTGTTAATCCTGGTTCTTATGACAATCCAACATCTTTAAAATCCAGCTGTCACAGAGAACCCAAAAATTTCTTCTAGGGTTACAATTATAAAATATACAGTTCCGACGTACATACAAATTCAACTTAAGAACAAACCTATAGAACCTAACCTTTACGTAACCCGGGGACTTCCTGTACTGTCCAGCCATTTTTAATCCAAACTCCATTAATTTTAATACATTGTAATATACTTTATTTTAGAATTACTTCTTTAACTTGTTTTTCCCACCCTTTTACTCTACTTTTAACTTGCATATAAATCAGTCTTCGTTTCCAAAATCATTCTCTCTGACACTGAATCATGACGAGAAATATTGTGTAGGTATGTAAAGAGTTAGGCCTCATTTGCTTTATTATATACCAAGATTTCCTTTAATTATTTTTAGAACATTGTGATAATTCCATTATATGATCCATTATTACAATAGTTACATCTGGTATCATTTGCCGATTGTGGTCTTGTTAAACCTGTCAAGAGAAATGATTTTTTTTGTTACACTTCCTAAATTTAATTTTTTTTTTTATTCTTATAAAAGCCACAAAGTAACAGCAGGAAGCAAAATAACAAGCAGACAGCGCAGTCACCGAGCTCCTTGTACCAACATTCTAGGTTTTAACTTTAGGAAGAATGTTTTCCCATTATTTTTGTAAAAATATTGCACCATCTGTAAGTAAAATATCATCAGCCTGAAACAGTGTTAGGTAAATGTTTACAAGGGTATCAGCAATAACAATGGATCCTCAGTATTAGGGCTTCAGTGTGTAATACACAGACAAGTTTTGGTGAAAATGTACATAACAAGGATGATATTATTATTTTTCAATTTGTTAAAATCAGAATTTGTTAAAATCAGAACTATGTTAATGATATGAAAATGATTACAGGAGGTCCCCTACTTAAGAACACTTGACTTACAGACGATGCAATTATAAACTATGCAGTTCCGACTTACATACAAAATCAACTTAAGAACAAACCTAAAGAACCTATCCCTTACGTAACCCCGGGAACTGCCTGTATACATAACACATAGGGGCACATATATCAAGACCAGTGCAAACTGCACTATGTGTATAGTTCAAGGATTTCTGGCACACATTCTTCATGAATCTGGTGCCCCCTGCACTGCTCCGACGGAGGGCACCACTTTTTTTTGGTGCATCTTTAACATGGGGCATGCAACACATTTCTGCTGGACTTTGCTTGATAAATGTGCTGCATGGTCCGACTGAGCACCAGAACACCCCCTTCAGTGCTGAAATTTGTGTCGCATGAAGAATGGTGCAGTCGCGACACAAAACGGTTGCATTCAACACAAATGTGGCGCGGACACTTCTTAAATACCTGTGCAAGCAGTTTGCACTGATAAGAAAGTGCAAAGTCCAACAGAAAACTGGGGCATAGCCCTTAGTAAATGTGACCAATATAGTATACCTTGTACCCACCATTTCTCCATTACTGCCATAGTTCCTACAGTATTTTGATTTTGTATTTTGTAACTCTCCTGCAACACGTTACTTGGAGGAAGCCTCTACCCATGTTGAAAAGAATCCAAAGGTGGACCTCAACAGAGGAACCGAGGCAGCATGGGAAAAATAGTGGGTGCCAGGTATGCTGATTATGTATACACTATACATAGTTTTGTCAGCATTGCTCATACTATAAGCCATACTGGAAAACCCATGTCAGTGTAGTGCAGGATAAATCATGGAACATCTCAGGGGCCTTCTAGTCCTTCATATTAAAATCCTTTTCGTCTGCATTTGTAGATATTTTGAAGTCATGTGGACCCTAGACAGTGGAAAAGCCTGACAAGGTTCATAAACAAATGGATATAAGGTAGTTATAGTTAAATCAGGAATTTGCTCTTTAACCCTCCCATTACATAGACTACCAGTGAGATTCCCCACTCATTTATCAATGCCCCAATCAATATCATTTTCCTAGAACTATTTCATTCACATTAAATTCAGTGCTGCTTATAGCTTATTTTAACCAGCTCCATTCCTTGGGGTAAGACTCTGAGACTCTGTGACTTTGTTGATTTCTGTTGTGACCAGGCTTGTTGAATATTCTTCACTGTTAGTGTCGTTCGTCCTTCCCTGTTTGTGTGTTTGAACTTTATCATGTGGAGGGATCACCTTCTAGTTGTTCTGTACCATTTATGCATGTGAAGCAAGTAGGTAAGGCCTTTTAGGGAGCTTCAGTTTAGGGCTCACTGTCCTGTTTATGTTTCTGACCTCGGCCCCTCAATTCAAAACCACTTTATGTCCTGCTGCATAACCACAGCAAAAACCATTCAACATCATGGTAATGTTAGTGGTGGCTGACTCTCTACTTCCTATTCTTGTCCTGCCTTTGATGATTTATTAATATCTTCATTTTTAGGAATAGTTCCAGCTTTGTAGGTTTAAACCTTGTAAATGACAAATTATAAATTGTTGCATAGTGTGATGTGGTAGAAGTAGTATATTAATTTAACTTTGTTCTATTGTTTTTTTTTTGTTCTATTTCTATGTATAAAAAGAGATTTACAATCCCATTAGGCACTTGGCTTGTTCTCAGTTTTTACAACAACATTACTGGTCCGCCTTAAATACGATTTTCCAAAATCGTAAACCGTTGTGATGGAATCTCATGGTTTCTAATTAAGCCTCGTGAAAGATGAAGCTGATAACTTGTTAAAAGAGGTATCAACAAAATCTGTCTTACCCTGTGGTCTGGAACATATGGTATTAGTATTGCTGCCGTCTTGCATGTCATAACAGAAGAGAATATGTATGAGAAACACAGGCAGTTCCACACTGTGAGACGTCTTCTAACAGATGGTTAATTCTGAGAATTTTTGGTCACCATTGCCATGACTTGACAGATGACAAATTGCTTAATTTGATGCCAAATTGTGTATAATAGTATGCAGAGTGCAGTCAATTAAAACAACTATGAGACCGTAAATAGGACTATAACTCACATAGATTATCATTGAGATAGAAAATAACATAATTTTCAGCAAATTATAGTAGCTAAAAATATTGTCCATTTATAGCCTAGAGTTGTGACAATGAGGACTTTTTTATATTTGGGACGAATTGAAACGTATGATAGTCTGGTTTAAATAAATCAAGTTTTATCTTTAAAGAAAAAATGTCCCCACACATACACATATACAGCTAGTCACAGGTTCCCATATAGCCCTATGAACTGACACCCTTTTTTAGCTAAAAATAGTTTCCCTCACATCCACAAAAATCCACTTTATCTTATATAACCTGGCATCAGAGAAGGCTTCTCCTGCTCGGGCGGTCCCGCCTATTTCTCTTTTCAGCATGTCATGTGACTAGAATGACATTGTCACCTTTTTATCTGATCACATAAAATCACAGCAGCATCCATAGACTGCTACTCCTCCCCATCTTCCATGGACATTCTCTATGGAGGCATTTTGTGATTTCATGTGATCAGATACATACATAGGGGAAATGTTACAGGCCCATAGATGTCACAAGTGCCCAATAATGTAACACAGCTCTATATACAGCAGAATAGCATAGCTTGTCAATCAGGAACAAGGAGGCAGAGCAATGCAAGTAAATTTTAATATGCAATACTCACTTGGTGTTAATAACTCACATCAGATGAGATAAATATAAATTTACAAACTGATTTCTGTAACATTGCAGCCACGGAAAGGAACTATTTGGGGATAAAGACAAAGTCCATATTTTTGGCGTACGATTTGTGCAATAATTCACGCTAGGATATTAGTTTGTGGTACAAGGGCTAATTGAATTGGCGCACAACAGAAAAAGGTCTGAGCTACCTCCACATTCATGACAGCGATGTATAGAACTTTTGCTGGGAACCTAGAAGTGTAGGAAAAGTGTCAGGGTTGCCAAACTGCCCCCAAATTGAGCGAACAAAAAAATACCATGAGTTTCAGAAAAGGAGCAATATTGTGGCACCAACACTTTATAAATACGATGAATCAGGCGAGGCAAGAAAAAAATTGCTAATAATAATTGCCCATTTCTGAAACCAGAAGTTGGTAAGTGAACAAGCTTCCAATTAATGACTGCATTTCTTTTTACAGTCAATGGGGTCGTGTGCTTGCCGTACCGTAAAGTTTTCATACAGCTAGTACACAGCTCCATTGACACAGGTTGTGTAAAGAAAGAACTTAAACTTGCCTCTCTCCTGTACTCCAGTCCAGCTCCAACCCACTTTAAGGCTGGCCTCTGTTGTAATATAGTGGCTCAACACTGATATTGCATCGAAATTGCAAACCAGTTGATGATGTCAACGCTAAATCTCTGTTCACTACCAGAAGCCGGGGGTAATGGGATGCACCAAGCTTGTCTGGAGGTTGATTCTAATTTTTTGCTCCACCTGGGGCCATCGGGACAACGCCTTTAAGGAGTGACTGGACGTAAATCCTGAGGATAGATGTATTTTCATTCCTATTGTGATATCATAATGGGTTGTTGTGATGTCATAACTGACATTGTGATGTCTCAATGGGTTATTGTAATGGCATACAACACCATTGTGATGTAGAGAAGTAGCATACTGGTATCACAGTTGGGCATTGTGATGTCATAATGGGGTATTGTACTGTCAAAAAGGCCAATGTGATGTCATAAAGAAGCACTCTGATATCAAATCATTGTCTGGTCTATAGGTTGCATTTTTTTAGGAAACAAAAAAAGTGTTGTGCACCTATTTTAAAGGGAACCTGTCATCAGGAAGGTCATTTTTACATGATGACAGGTTCCATGTTGGTTTCAAAACTTTTTTATTTTGCATCTGAATTATTTCACTACTTTTTAATAATTTCTTTAACATTACCTGCTGATGTAAGTGGGGAGAGGGAGCAGGTGAGAGGCTGAGGGAGGGAGAGGGCAATGAGTGAGGAGGAGAAGAGAAGAAATTCAGGACAGCCGACTTCAGGACCTCCCACTCCCAATAAATGACTAAAAAGCAATAGAATTATCCAATTGTGAATGGGGCACAGGGAGGGGAGTTAAGTTCATATCTTGTCCTGAATTTGTTCTCTCTTCCTCACTCACTGCCCTCCCCCTCTCCCAGCCTCTCCCCTGCTCCCCCCTCCACCCCCTCGCTCACATCAGTAGGTAATGTTAAAGAAATGATTAAAAAGCAATGAAACAAATTAGATGCAAAACAAAGTAACTTACGAAATCAACATGTAAGAGGTTATTGGCACCTGTCATAGTGTAAAAATGACCTTCCTGATGACAGGTTCCCTTTAATACATGATACAAGGTTACTAGAATTGCCTCAATTTGCTTTTTTAGTACAGAAAACATGGGTGGTAATGATTTTATTACATAAATAGTCTTCCATTAACATTAAATAGGAGGGTTTTTTTACTCTTTAAAATGGTAAGATGAGTTTTTTTCCCTCTTCTGGGAAAATTTTAGAGCAACCTCTGATTGTAACAAACCATCAACCCTGGACAACTTGTCTGAAGAATATTCCTGTTCGATGAGAGAAGGGAGAAAATGTTCTCAATGAAGAGGAATTAAATAATAAATAAGGGTTATACTCTCAATTATACATTATATACAGGAAACTAGAACCAGGCAAAAACCTTAACTCAGATACCCACCCATGGGGGAAGGTACCTCATACGGAATATAGGTTCATACTGACACAGGGGGTGGGGCTAGGAACATTAGCATAAATCAGAGTTTTAGTTCCAGCTTCTGACCACTACATGGAACACAGAGCATTGTGCGGGGGCAGGAGCCCTCCATCACTCATGGAGAATAGAGCATCAACTTTGGTTAAATCTGGATTTTAAAGCAATTTATTGGAGCAATTTCTATGCTGTAATGGAATAGTTCACTTTCTGGCATCAGAACACACATTGAAGTTGGATCCTGTAGGTTCTTTGATTTAGCCCCTGAAATGTTCAGTATCAGCATTACTATGCACAATGTTTACAGAGGAGAAAGCGACTGCTCATCACAATTCCCTATTGAGCCTCCGCATTGTAATTGCCTCAGCATGGGGTTCTGCTAAAAATAGCCACTTTTTAATACAGTTCCTAGACATGCAAATAAAGCCGGCATTTATTAGCATACAATCGACTTTTGCATAAATTTTTCATGAAACTACACTGTGAGAGTCTATGAAGTAATGCATCGTCCTCGGACTTACTCTAGGATACTATAATAAGCAACTTTTGGGGGTAAAATAACATTTTCAAACATTTTATATGGATGATATACAGGCAGTCCCCGGGTTACATACAAGATAGGGTCTGTAGGTTTGTTCTTAAGTTGAATTTGTATGTAAGTCGGAACTGTATATTTTATCATTGTAATCCCAGCCAGAACTTTTTTGGTCTCTGTGACAATTGGATTTTAAAAATGTTGGGTTGTCATAAGAATCAGGATTAGCACTAAAGCTTCATTACAGACACCTGTGATAACTGTTATAGCTGATCATTGTAGCCTAAGACTAAAGTACAATAAATTAACAATATCCAGTGGTCCGTTTGTAACTATGGGTCGTATGTAAGTCGAGTGTTCTTAAGTAGGGGACCGCCTGTACTGATCTATGTGATCTGATTCTATGCCCCCCCATCCTGATCACATAATAGAAGGGTATATGCTTTCCTGCCAGTCATTATATACCACCTGAGATGTATACCTCTCTTATTGCCCGAATATAATATATTAATACACTACAGAAATGTCTGGCTAAATATTTAAGGTCTAATAAAGTACCACAAGTAGCTTGTGAAAAGCTATAGGCCACATTTATCACGGCTTGTATGCAGGAGAGGATTAAGACTGCCATGGGCCCTGGGTTGTATGAATGTTACAGCCCCTACAAGTCTCGAATCACGTCCTACATATGGTACTGGAATCAAACTTTTTGGGGAATCGAGGATGTGATTCAGGACCTGAAATGGCTCTTGTGCACGTGGGCTTGTACACCTGAAAACACTGCACAGGGAATAGCGACTTTTCTGCCCAATTTTCAGGTTGGGAGGGGGAGGGGTGCGGCGATGTTCAGTAGGACTATGCACTGCCTGTTTCCGGCACCCATTTAGGCATAGGCTATGAAGCTATTCTACACCAGGTCAGACCTGACGCAGAAGAGCCCTGGCTGCACGGCACATTGTTTAAATATGCCCCTATGTGCCCCAAGAAACAATGGTAGAGAAGAGATACCAAATTTAGTTCTGTATAAAAAAGCAATCTTATTAGATGCAGTAAAGTCATGTCGGTCATGCCTTGTTGATGTAAAGTGGATGTAAAGGAAATCAACCAGTCTGAAAAAGTAAAAGAAATTGAAACTGAAAATAGTCACTTTCCTCCCTTTACTCTTCATCAGGAACCCGGGATTTGTCTTCGCTACTCTTGACTGCCAGGATCAGACTTTTAAAAAAGCAGCCCGAAGTGAGGGGACAAGATATCCGGCGCTCCGGACAGCTAATTTTTTGTGGCTCCTGCATGACCTCACTTCCCTCTCCAACATGGGAGAGGGAGGCATCTGTTATGCTGGATGTGTGAATTCACACCTCTAGCATGGCATTATAGGGTGGGTGAATAATTAACAGCCTGTAGCGCTGGACATCTCATCCCCACGCTCTGTGTGCCAAGAGGTGCTCGGGCGGCGTAGATCGGAGCACTTCCCCTTCCTGCTCATTTTAATATTTTTGTAAAGTGTTTTTTAAAAGAATGCCAATATCTGGGAGATAACCAAAGTAAAGTCATCCCCTGACAGACATGACGAGAAAGTAAGGTTAGGACATCTTCCATCAGTAAATCTGGTGGTAAATGTCCTTTAATACAGTTGACTATTGTATAAGCGCATTATATTATTGAATTATCATTGAATTTATTATTTTTGTTGCCAGGTGTTGTTTTTTGCCTGATTTTCATGTTGTTTTGCACTGGGTTGTTATATTTTGATCAGCCTGCTTAATGTATTTGGTGTACCCCAAGATGAACAAATGAGCATCAGAAATGTCAAACATATTAATGAAGGAGTTTATAAATTGGTAGACTTGGGTTTTTTTTTTTGGTCTAATAATGCGCCAAAAATTGCTGCATAGAAAGTGCCAGAAAACTAGAAGTACAGGAAAAGTGTAAATATGAATTTTTTCTTTCCTTGCTGTGCCTTTTGCGCCCTATTTATGAAGTGTCGTCACCCCATTAGTGGTGCTCTTCAGACAAAACTGTGGCACTGCTAAAGAATCCAACACTTTTCCACCACTTCTTATTTTCCATCTTGTTTTTGGGTGCAATTGGTTCTATTTCACCTATTTCTATTTTAACTTTTTTTTTGTTTGTGCGCCAAATCATTAATCCATTGCGCCCCAAACTTAAATTCTACTGAAAATCTGCTCAAGTTAATAAATGTCCCCCATAATCTGCAATATCCATCAATGCTGAAAAATTCTAAACATAAGGAGGATCTTTGAGCCTCTAAGCACCATTCTCCTCCAACTTATAGCCAAGACATTTCCGAGAATCGTGGCAGTGCTGCTGAGCTCTCCGCTGTCTTCATGGTAGTTCTCAAGTCCATTGATGTCCCTAAGAGCCCATCAGCATATGCTAGAGATAAGGAACTGTTGGAGCTATGAGCTGTGGAGGACCCTAGATCTCAGACTCCCTCTGATGCCTGTGAAAAATGTGCACAAAGATATATATTCCCTTCAAAACAGTTTTCAAATACAGAGCATTATCTTTCTTGCTAGTCCATTGCATAGAGCAAGGATAGAAAGTGATTACGTTAATGAAACAGACAAGATTCCCAGTGATGACCCAAAGGCACAGAGAGAAGGTAGAAAGCAAAATCTATGTAATTAGTATCTGATCCGATCTCACTGATGAGCTACAATAGAGCAAACTGCTGAAGATTGTAATTCTGCCCATGATAGAAGGGTGTCAGATCACATCAAAGCTGTGTATGGAGCTGTATAGTTTCAAGACAGTCCCAAGCACCTCTGCTGACAGGACCGGCGCCAGCACCAGGCGTACCTGGGCAAGTGCCAGGGCACAGAGCTACTGGGGGGGCCCAGACAGTCGGATCTTAGTCCCCAGCAGGCTAGCAGCACATGGTGAGGGGCGAGGGAGATGTATGTAATGAATCTATGGGGGGCCTGTATATAGTTAAACTGTGAGGGGGCTGTTTATGAAAAATCATTGACAGGACATTTGGAAATGATAAACTAGAGAATATTTTAGTTAGTTTCTAAATTTTTAATGCCGCCACATGAGTTCACTGCAAAGGGGCCCACAGCGGCTCTGTGGACCAGGGGCCAACTGATACCTGGAGTCAACCCTATCTGCCGACCACAGCTCTATGCTGAAATTGCCCTCAATAAGCACATGAAGATCAGAACTGGATCAGGGATCGATGGAAGATGATGTTGATCATGTGACTGTTTATGTGTAGCAAGTGAATGGGTGTTGTCCAGTAGTAATATAGATTGGAAACTACACACAGAACAGAGCTGTGCTCTTGGTGATGTAGCCTGGACATTGCTAGAATAGATGATACCAAATGGTGGAACCTCACCCATCTAATATTGGTTACTTAGCCTTTGGATGGGTGAAGAAAGGGTTGGGAAATACCTTTAGGTATTACTTCCAGTTATGTCTCGTCTAACTACATGAAGCCACCAATTTCTACTTCTATGTATATTTTATCAACTCCCCCATGTTACACTCACTTTTTTTTAAACAAAGCTCGAAACACCAGATTCCCCCCCCCCCCTTCCCTCTTCCTTGGTCGGCACTCCTACAAGATTCTAAAGGCGGCGCACGTAACACCATCCAAAGTAAACAAATAAACAATGGAGAAAAAAGTGTATAGCTAATGTCCAGCGTACGAACTTCACAAGAATCTGGTACAACTGGTATTCTTCTTAACTGAAATTAGAACAACATGCAGCATGCCCATACATTTAATAGATCAACGCGTTTCGACGCATAGCTTCTTATTCATGACCAGGGATTTTAGGCAACCTGTCATCTAAAGCCAAAATAATAAACCCGGGGAGTACTTTATTTATACAAGAATGTAAATATATCTTCATTCTTTCACTGCAGGTCCTGGGGGTTGCACCATTCTTCAAAAAATTCCTTAAATCCCCCCCCCCCCCCCCCCGCTTATCTGTCAAACACTCAATCAAGAAGGCGGGTGCCTTGAGTGCAGTCAAGTTCTCCCGCCTCCTCACCGCTTCTCATGCTCTTAAGACTGTGCCCCCCTACTGCTCCCAGCTCCATGCACTGTAATTCTTTCGTAAAATTCCTGTTCATGTGCAGTCATTTCGGGGTCAGCCTGTGCAACCCCCCCAAGACTGCTCCACTGCGAATGTGCCTGTAATGTGCGAGTGATAACTAGATAGGGGTTGCTCCAGCACATATCACTCACATGCCACCCAAAACATTACTAGCTCCGAACTGACAGGTGCACAGCACCTTGGAGCTGGGGGAAGTGCAGAGGAACGTGAGGCAGGGGAAGGGGGGATTTACTAGGATGAGCAGCCGTGAGAAGGTTTTGACTGCATCCAAGAGCTGTATTAGCATTTTTTACATAGTATTCATTGCAATGAGCCACTGTAACAAAACTGCAGATGCTCTGTTTCATCAGACCCGATCACATGGATATAGAGTTACAAAAACCCGGGTTTGTATAAGACGCGCTGCCCGAATAGGTCCGACACAGGTAGTAGGGTTCAAGGTTATGTTTATTTGTATAGTAAAAGGACTACGCGTTTCGGGGGTGGTCCACCCCCTTCATCAGGTCCATGGTAGAAACTTAAGCGCCAAAGGTGATGGGACTAGGCAGGGTGAGAATCCCAAAACGGGCAGAGGACAGTTTGTCCGGAGGTGATAGTTGTTTGCCTGAATTTGGCGCGAAGACCCGAGGCTATTATGGCAACCCATCGCCGCTCCCCGATGACTTCCCAGTGACGGATTGATGATCGTCTTTAGGGTTAATACCTGCGATCAATGCATTTAAAAAATGCCACCGGCATTTAAAAGACAATGGCATGTGGGCGCGGGCATCTTTGTTCCGATCATCGCTCCCTGGGACATCATCGGGGAGCTGCAATAAGTTTCCATGACAGCCTCAGGTCTTCATCAAATACTGCTATATGCAGAAAACAAGATTTCTGTATGAAGAAGGCTCACCTCTCCATACAGCCTCCACACATATATGGTGCAGAGCGTGAAAGCGTTAAAGATATATCAGGCACAACACTGAAAAAGTCTTGTGTGACTAACTTTGCTAGGCGATTGGAAACGTCCCAAATTTTGGCACAAACATACAAAAGACGCAGATGTAAGAAAAAAATCTACTTTTTGTCTATCTGGAACTTATTTAGCGTTTATGTATTATATTTTGTGATCACAACATTTTTTACTGTGTTCTGTGCTCCTAAATTGAATTCTGTGTCAGAAAATGGACTGTGAACAAACAGCGCCCTACAATCGGTTATCCAAACTTTTCTTTATTTAAGTAAAATTGCCTTTTTTTATATAGTTTTGCACCTGAAGATCCCCCGATGCTTTACTATCCTGACCCGCCAGTGTTTATCCCTTCTCTTTTTGGATGATCTATCCACATCCCGTCGTGTGCTGGCAGGATGCATAAGGAGGCAGCATATAGTAATTGTGTTACGTGTGGGAAGATTGTTCAATTTGCTCCGCTCCTCTAGTGCTCAATTCACTTACAATTGATTGGTAAATGGATTGTAGTAAAAGAGCATCAATGGAATTGGCTCTGTAAAGAAATATCTCCGACTAGATAATGTGGCGGTATCAATGTATATACTCTTTAAGATTGAAATAGTCATAAATATCTGCAGATTCTATGGGTAACAAGAAGGGCGGCCATCAGGGGGGTTCAGTGTGACTGTGTTCAGGGGGCCCTTAAGAGGAGAAGGGGCCTAAGTCACAGAAAAGCCTCCTCCCTTTCCAACTCACTGTGTACACTGGGATGGATGATCATCCTGTGGGGGGCCCACAAAATCTGTCATTCAGGAGCCGCAAACTTCCTAGTGGAGGTCCAGGTAACAAGGGCAATACGCTGCTAGCAATAAGCAATGGCCTCAAATTCAATAGGGTCAAGACTCCCATGTTCATTTGTAGAAGTGATTTAGAGGGCACCTGCCTCACAGTGAAATTCTTTACCTCCATTGTAAGTTTGCTCCCATTTACAAAACATTAACCCCTTAAGGACGCAGGGTTTTTCGCTCATTTCTCGCTCTCCCCCTTCAAAAATCCATAACTTTATCATTTTTACGTGTACAGACCTGTGTGAGGGCTTATTTTGTGGGGGGGGGGGTTTTTTTTTAAAAATTTACTTTCCCGTAATGTTATTTATTTAACAGCCGTGTACTGCGAAGCTGAAAAAAATTCCAAATGTGAAAAATTAAAGCACGTTCTTGTGGGCTCAGTTTTACGACTTTCACTCTTCGCTCCAATAACAGCCTACTTTATTCTTTGGTTCGGTGCAATCGGGTGATACATATTTATCTTTTATTGTGTTTAATACATTTTCAAAATGAACGAATGTGTACAAAAAAGAAAAATAAAATTTGTCATCTTCTGAAGCTAATAACTTTTTCATACTTTGGCGCAGGAGATGTGGAGGGGGTCATTTTTTGCGAAATGAGCCGACGTTTGCATTGCTACCATTTTAGGTCTGTGCACATTTTGATATTTTTTATTCCATTTTTTATGTGATGTAAAAAGGTGTAAAAGTCGCATTTTGGAATTTGGGCGCCATTTCCGCCTCGGAGGTCACCGTCGGCCGTAACCGTTTTTATATTTTGATAGATCGGGCATTTTGGGACGCGGCGATACCTAATTGTGTCTGTGATTTTTACTGTTTATTTGTTTTATATCAGTTCTAGCGAAAGGGGGGTGATTTGAATTTTAATATTTTATATTTTTTTTTTTTTTAAACTTTTTTTTCTTTTTTTTCCCACTATTTCTAGACCATCTAGGGTACATTAACCCTAGATGTCAGATCGTTCCTACCATATACTGCAATACTTCTGTATTGCAATATATGGCATTTTTGCAGCTCATCATTACAATGAGCTGCTGGCTCATTGTAACGAATCTGCAGAAGCCTGTATCTCGGTCAAACGAAGACCTGAGGCTACCATGGCAACCGATCGCCGCCCCCCGATGACTTTTGGGGGCGGGCGATCGGAATAAAGATGCGGCGCCCGCGCGCCGTCGTCTTTTTAATTGCCGCCAGCGACTTGCCGCGGCAATGAAAGGTTTAATAGCGGTGGGTTTGCTGCATATGCAACAACCCCTCTTTGTATGAAGAGACTCAGCCGTGACCTCTCATACATTCCCTATACCTCTACGCCGTAGAGCTATGGTGCAGAGCGTTAAGGGGTTAATGGAAAGTCTTCCTCAAACACTTTAGGGCCCTACAACCATTTAGAGCCACCTCAAAAATTATTATTTCATCAGGTTTTTTTTATGCCTCAGTTCCTGTAAAAACTGATGAAAAAAAAAGATAAAATAAAGTAGAGCTGTAAACTTTTATGGTTTTAAGTGTTACATAAAACTGAAATATCATAGAGAAAGACATGTCCTAATGAGGACTGCACCAAGTTTTTCTGCTGCACTAAGCGAAAAGTGAAATGGTGTCCCCCAACATTCCCTGTATATACACTCATCGGCCACTTTTAGGTACATGTCCAACTGTCGTTACACTCACTTTCTATCAGCATCATGGCGGCTAGTCATGGCATAACATGTCAAGACAATCCCGCAGTTCAAACTGAGTCATCAGTATGGGGAAGAAAGGTGATTGTGGCCTTTGAACGTGGCTGGTTGTTGGTGCCAGAAGGGCTGGTCTGAGTATTTCAAAACTGCGATCTACTGGATTTTCACGCACAACCATCTCTAGGGTTACGAATGATCGAAAAAAAAAAACATCCATTGAGGCGCAGTTCTGTGGGCGGATGCCTTGTTGATCCAAGGTCAGAGGAAATGGGCAGACTGGTTCGAGCTGATAGAAGGCAACAGTGACTCAAATCGCCACCCATTACAACACCAGGTAGCAGAAGAGCATCTCTGAAGCCACAGTACGTCGAACTTTGGAGGCAGATGTGGCTACAGCAGCAGAAGACCACACCGGGTGCCACTCTTTCAGCTAAGAACAGGAAACTGAGGCTACAATTTGCACAAGCTCATCGAAATTGGACATAAGAAGATAGGAAAAACATTGCCTGGTCTGATGAGTCTCGATTTCTGCTGCGAAATTCGGATGGTAGGGTCAGAATTTGGCATCAACAACATGAAAGCATGGATCATCCTGCCTTGTATCAACGGTTCAGGCTGGTGTGTGGTGTCATGGTGTGGGGAATATTTTCTTGGCCTCTTTGGGCCCTTGGTACCAATTGGCATCGTTGCAACGCCACAGCCTACTGAGTATTGTTGCTGACCAGTCCATCCCTTTATGCACAATGTACCCGTAACATCTGATGGCTACTTTCAGCAGGATAATGCGCCATGTCTAAAGCTGGAATCATCTCGACTGGTTTCTTGAACATGACAATGAGGTCACTGACTCAAATGGCCTCCACAGTCACCAGATCTCAATCCAATAGAGCATCTTTGGATGTGGTGGAAGGGAGATTCGCATCATGGATGTGCAGCCGACAAATCTGCGGCAACGTGTGATGCCATCATGTCAATATGGACCAAATCTCTGAGGAATGCTTCCAGCACCTTTGTTATCTGGCCACGAAGAATTGAGGCAGTTTCTGAAGGCAAAAGGGGGTCCAACCTGTTACTAGCATGGTATACCTAATAAAGTGGCCGGTGAGTGTATGTATGTATAGGGGTATATGCACACATATATACCTATACATACAGCTAGCTTTTAACAGTCAGCATTCATTTGAATACTATACATCATATTACAATTACACATTTGTTGTTTTCTTTATATTGATACCACAATACACACACATGCACATACTTGTTATCACAGTAGAATCATGTATAAGGAGTGAAAGAAGCCTAAAACTTGACACACATTCATTGAAGGCAGCAGAAGCTAAAAAGGCAAGAATGTTAATTATCAGGGCTGATCATTTGCCCCCCTCATTGTCGCCCTGAGGCCAAGGCTAAACTCGCACTGTTCCTAATAGTATGAACCCTTTGTTTGACCCATACTACAGATTGATCTTGTTATTGATTTGTCTATGATCTTGTTATTTATGTTCTTGTTTCTGCATCTGTTTTTTATGTTCTGTTACTGTTCATTTATGTTACTGTTTATATAACATGTACTGTTTTTTCCAGTAGAATCATGTTTAATGGGGTGGGACGGTGTGTAAAACTTGGCCCAGTCTAGTTGGTCTTTATTCTGTGTCCATATGTATATAGTCCCCTTCTGAATGAGCTGCACCCTGCTCCCCAGCAGAACTCACTTTCTATGTGCAGATTTTCAGGCAGGGTCACATTTGAGTAGGCAGGAGGGGGATGCTGGAGACTTTAGGATATATAGACATTAAGGCAGCAAAGCTAAAAAGGGCAAAGATTTAATTATCAGGGATTGGTCATTTGGCCCCCTCTCATTTACCTGTGTGACATCACATGATCAGGGATATAACGAGCTGTGCACCTGTGTGACATCACATGACCAGGGATATAACAACCTGTGCACCTGTGTGACATCACATGACCAGGGATATAACGAGCCGTGCACCTGTGTGTCATCACATAGCCAGGGATATAACGAGCCGTGTACCTGTGTGACATCACATGATCAGGGATATAACGAGCTGTGCACCTGTGTGACATCACATGACCAGAGCTTATAATGAGCTGTGCATCTGTGTGACATCACATGACCAGGGATATATAACAAGCCGCATCATGGTCCGTGTTTAGATACCAGAAGTGAACAATGAAGCTTCCTGTTGACAGCAGAGATCTAGAAAACTGTAAAGAATTGATACAGAAAGTATATGGGAAAATATAAGTAATTTGCTGTAATTGTGTGGACAACCCCTTTAAGTATATAAAAAGATCATTTAACTCCTTAAGGACGCAGGGTTTTTCGGCTCATTTCTCGCTCTCCAACTTCAAAAATCCATAACTTTTTCATTTTTACGTGTACAGACCTGTGTGAGGGCTTATTTTGTGCGTAACAAATTTTACTTTCCCGTAATGTTAAAATAAATAACATTACGGGAAAGCACCAGCCCACGTACATACAGCCTGCCCGAGGTAGTATACAGCCTGCCCCTTGCAGTATACAGCCTGTCTCCATGTAGTATACAGCCTGTCCCCAATGTATATCAGCCTGTCTCCATGTAGTATACAGCACGCCCTCATGTATATACAGCCTCCCCCCATGTAGTATACAGCCTGCCCCATGTATTATATAGCCTCTCCAAGCAGTATACAGCCTGTCCCCATGTAGTATACAGCCTGTCCTC
This sequence comes from Engystomops pustulosus, assembly GCA_019512145.1. Taxonomy (NCBI): domain Eukaryota; kingdom Metazoa; phylum Chordata; class Amphibia; order Anura; family Leptodactylidae; genus Engystomops; species Engystomops pustulosus. The sequence goes on from CM033641.1 coordinate 29,640,861, forward strand.
ATGTAGTATCAGCCTGCCCCAGCCCCCATGCAGTATACAGCCTGCCCCCATGTAGTATACAGCCTGCCCCCATGTAGTATACAGCCTGCCCCCATTAGTATACGCCTGCCCCCATGTAGTATACATCCTGCCCCCATGTAGTACACCTGCCCCTGTAGCAGCCTGCCCTTGCATTATAAAGCCTTTCCCCAGGAATAATAACAGCCTGTCCTCATGTAGTATACACCTGTCCCCATGTAGTATACAGCCTGCCCTCATTTGTATACAGTCTTCCCCCATGTATACAGCCTGCCCCCATGTAATATACAGCCTGCCCCCATGTAGAATACAGCCTGCCCCCATGTATATCAGTCTGCCTCCATGTAGAAATACAGCCTACAGATTTAAAAAAAAACCTTAATACTCACCCTCCGGTGTCCCCGATGTTTGTTGCGGTTCCGCGGCTCCTGATCCCATCGCGGCTCCCGGCGGCTTTCACTCTTGTATCTCTCTAGCCGGCAGAGTCGTGACGCCATCAGCGGCGAAGCGCTGCATCGTAGTGTGCGACAGCCAGCAGATTGGCATGACGCGACTCTGCGGCTAGAGAAGATAGAAGACAGAAGAGGAGACACGGGGGCCGCCGGGAGCCGCGACAGGATCGGGAGCCGCCAGCCGCGAGGAACATCGGACACCGAGGGTGAGTATTACAGGTTTTTTTTTATAAAGACTTGTGTATAAGCCGAGGTGAGGTTTTTCAGCACATTTTTTGTGCTGAAAAACTCGGCTTATACACGAGTATATACAGTAACCATGAAGGGGCTGTATATAAAATAACCATAAGGGGGGCTGTATATAAAATAACCATGAGGGGGTTGTATATAAAAACAACCATGAGGGGACTGTTTGGGATAATAAAATAGGAGAATATTTTAGGGACAAGGAGCTTTTTTAGTTTTCAGAATTTTTATGCTGCCACGTACTTCACTCAACGAGGGGCCCACGAGGCGCTGTCGTCCAGGGGCCTACTGAAACCTGGAGCCGATCCTGATTATGTGTTATGAATTACTACAATATAGTAAAAGTTGTAGCAATCCACAATTCACAGATCACAAGTTAAATAAACAGATGTAAATGGAACCAAACTTTGTCACTACAGTTTACGTGCAAGATAGGGTCCGTAGGTTTGTTCTTAGTTGAATTTGTATGTAAGTCGAAATTGTATATTTTATAATTGTAGCTCCAGACAATTTTTTTTTTTTGCCCAAGTGAAACAACTGGCAGAGTTTTAAAATTTTTTGATGTAATTGGACCAAGGATTATCAATAAAGCTGATTACAGACACTTTAGGTGATTATTGCAGTCTGGGACTATAGTAAAGCATCCAGAGAGCTTCACTAGAGGTCACAGTGGCAGAGGGGTCTGTCTGTAACTATGAGTCGTCTGTAAGTCGGTCCTTAAGTAGGGACCGCCTGTACTACCAGCATCATCCTCTCAGCTGCCCCTCCCATCCTTCCACACATTGGTGGGGCATTATAAGCGGGGGATATTATAAAGGATAATTGGATGGGCTACAGGAGAGGATATTACACCATGTGAGGGCTACCTGGGGAAGGCATCATACATTGTGGGGTCACTACATGGAGAGTGGTAAATTCTGTGTGGGGGCAATGGAAGAACAATGTTTTTCTTATTCCATTTTGAATTATTAGTATTTTTTATATTTTGGTTAGTTACCTCTAGTGTGCTTCTGGGTTCTGTAGTTCCCTTCAACTTACTTACTGGCAGGTGCCTATAATTGTCACTTGTGATTATGAAGTGTTTGGGTTGTCTACTTTACCTCATGTGTTTGTAATGTGTTAGTAAGTGTGTGTGGGGGGGGGGGGGGAGGACCACAGAAAACTGGGAAAACCTATTGACTCGAGTATAAGCCGAGGGTGTAGTATACAGCCAGCCAGCCCCCGTGTAATATACAGCCAGCCCCACGTAGCATACAGCCTGCCCGATGTAGTATACAGCCTGCCCCTTGCAGTATACAGCCTGTCTCCATGTAGTATACAGCCTGTCCCCATGTAGTATACAGCCTGTCTCCATGTAGTATACAGCCTGCCCTCATGTAGTATACAGCCTCCCCCCATGTAGTATACAGCCTGCCCCATGTATTATATAGCCTGCTCCAAGCAGTATACAGCCTGTCCCCATGTAGTATACAGCCTGTCCTCATGTAGTATACAGCCTGCCCCCATGCAGTATACAGCCTGCCCCCAT
>CM033641.1:29643320-29745263 GCA_019512145.1 Engystomops pustulosus
GTAGTATACAGCCTGGCCCCCCAGTAGTATACAAAGCCTGCCCCCATGTATTACAGCCTGCCCCCATGTAGTATACACGCCTGCCCCCATGTAGTATACATCCTGCCCCCATGTAGTATACAGCCTGCCCCTTGCAGTATAAAGCCTTTCCCCATGGTAAATACAGCCTTGTCCTCAATGTAGTATACAGCTGTCCCCATGTAGTATACAGACCTGCCCTCATTTAGTATACAGTCTTCCCCCATGTAGTATACAGCCTGCCCCCATGTAATATACCGCCTGCCCCATGGTAGAATCAGCCTGCCCCCATATTACTATGCAGTCTGCCTCCATGTAATACAGCCTACAGATTTAAAAAAAACCTTAATACTCACCCTCCGGTGTCCCGGAGTTTGTTGCGGTTCCGGCGGCTCTGATCCCATCGCGGCTCCCGGCGGCTTCTTCACTCTTGTATCTTCTCTAGCCGCAGAGTCGTGACGCCATCAGCGGCGAAAGCGCTGCTGTAGTGTGCGACAGCCAGCAGATTGCATGGACGCGACTGCGGCTAGAGAAGATAGAAGACCGAAGAGGAGACAGGGGAGCCGCCGGGAGCCGCGACAGGGATCGGGAGCCGCCGGGAGCCGCGAGGAACATCGGGACACCGGAGGGTGAGTATTACAGGTTTTTTTATATAAAGACTTGTGTATAAGCCGAGGTGAGGTTTTTCAGCACATTTTTGTGCTGAAAACTCGGCTTATACACGAGTATATACAGTAACCATGAAGGGGCTGTATATAAAATAACATAAGGGGGCTGTATATAAAATACAGAGGGGGTTGTATAAAAACAACCTGAGGGACTGTTTGGGATGATAAACAGAGAATATTTTAGGGAACAGGAGCTTTTTTTAGTTTCAGAATTTTTGATGCTGCCACGTGACTTCACTGCAAAGGGGCCCACTGAGGCGCTGTCGTCCAGGGGCCTACTGAAACCTGGAGCCGATCCTGATTATGTGTTATGAATTACTACAATATAGTAAAAGTTGTAGCATCCCAACTTCACAGATCACAAGTTAATAAACAGATGTAAATGGAACCAAACTTTGTCACTACGTTTACGTGCAAGATAGGGTCCGTAGGTTTGTTCTTAGTTGAATTGTATGTAGTCGAAATGTATTTTATAATTGTAGCTCCAGACAATTTTTTTTTTTTTGCCCAAGTGACACTGGCAGTTTAAAATTTTTTGATGTAATTGGACCAAGGATTATCAATAAAGCTTGATTACAGACACTTTTAAGGGATTATTGCAGTCTGGGACTATAGTAAAGCATCCGAAGCTTACTAGAGGTCACAGTGGGCAGAGGGGTCTGTCTGTAACTATGAGTCGTCTGTAAGTCGGGTGTCCTTAATAGGGACCGCCTGTACTACCAGCATCATCCTCTCAGCTCCCCTCCCACTCCTTCCACACATTGGTGGGGCATTATAAGCGGGGGATATTATAAAGGATAATTGGATGGCTACAGGAAGAGGATATTACACCAGGTGGGGCTACCTGGGAAGGCATCATACATTGTGGGGGTCACTACATGGAGAGTGGTATAATTCTGTGTGGGGGCAATGGGAAGAACAATGTTTTTCCTTATTCCATTTTGAATTATTAGTATTTTTTATATTTTGGTTAGTTACCTCTAGGTGCTTCTGGGTTCTGTAGTTCCCTTCAACTTACTTACTGGCAGGTGCCTATAAAATTGTCACTTGTGATTATAGTGTTTAAAGGGGTTGTCTACTTACCTCATGTGTTTTTGTAATGTGTTAGTAAGTGTGTGTGGGGGGGGGGGGGGAAGGGCAAAATATAGGTAATTTACCATAGTGCTAAATTTACGAAACAGAAATTACCATAGAAACACAGCAAATTTACCTACTAAACAGTTCTGCTCCGTTTCAGATATATAAAGTGAAGCTCCTGTCTTTTACCTCATCAGCCAAAATTGCCGCAGATGGAGGGGTCAATTGATCTGCCATCTTTCCATTGCCCTGCCAGGACCTGATCTTGTATTCATGAATCTTATCATAAGGTCCTGGCAGGATGATTGTCATTGGACAGTTAGAGATCACATGACCCTCCATCTGCAGCCATATTGGGATTGCTGTGACTTTCTGGTGAAACTCCACTTTCATGCAAGATTTGTCTGTTTTACCTAAACTAATAGAATGACCAAAATAGGGAGTATTGTGGTGCAACCATGACCCAAATATTCTGTAAAACCAGGGCTTGTTGACTAAGCAGTGTTAGCCAACCATGGCGTGGGGTGCTGGGGTGTTCAAGGCCCCTCCGTTGCAGCCCAGATGTCCTGTGTTCAGCGATACTTTACGACGACACATCCCCAGCTACAGAGGAGTGAAAGGTGTGGACAGAGCTCAATTTTCTTTGGAGCTCCTGCTCTGTCCCCCACAATTCTTTATGTTCCGAGACCCTGGGGGAAAAGCTACAATGATACACTGCATTCCACTGTATTGGTGTCCTCAGGATGCTGATCACGCTTGAAACCTATGACAGAACAGAGACCAATAACCTACTGAGCTAGATGCCAGGTTAGCACTTTGTGATAAATCAGTGGGTTATTGGGTTTAGTTTGGCGCGCAGCCTCTTAAAGCTCCCCATCACTGGACTAACGGATCTATGTGACAATATGGACACTGATGAAGGGTCATATGACCCGATCCGTCCAACATTGACCTCCATACTGCGGCTGAATTGCACTTCTTCGCTTCCAGTTTTTCTTGCCATTCATACAGCAAGAAATCGTCACATGAGCAATGCTGAACTATTATTATTCATCCGAAATTTGAGATGATATCACCCAACACAAATGTCATATTTTGTAACAATATACAAGGCCAGGTACTAAAATAGACTGTATTGACTCTTCTCTACCAGAACGAATGTTATACAGAACAAACACTGGGGATTAGGGCTCATGTTCTGCCTTTTTTTGTTATTACAAATTAATAATTTATAGTCAGAGCTGAAGCTGTGTATTGCAAGTGATCAGTTTGTCAGCGTTGTAAGATCTGACCCCTCAATTCTGAGCATCTTTGAGGCCAAATCAGTATTATGCTTGTACTGACTCTGAGATTCAGTTTCCCACTTGGCTCCAAAAATACATTAAAAGTAGCGTTAAACAGACCCAAACGGCAATGTTCTGGCCACATGCGGATATGCTTGTTCTGGTCCTGAACCCATAACCAAGATTCTGGGTATTGCGTTCTAGCTCAACTTCTCCTGGGCCAGTACCACTCGGTGACAATTGGTGCGCACCACTAGTTACTCTGGATTGTTGCTACGGTAAGATGTTGCTGGGAGTGATGTCAGCGCGCACGCCGCTATTAGGTTTGAAGGCGTGAAGATTAGGTTTGGGTCGTTGAACCCCAAACCAACTCCCGCTCGGATTCGGATGACCACCATAAAACCCACACCTGAAAAGATCCCTACGTCCATTATGAGAATCTGGTTTATTATTGGGAAAAGTAAGTCCATTGAAAGACTAGCTTCTTCAATTACGGGTGGGCCGACTGGATTGGGGCTGGTGGGGCCAATTGGGACTTTGGGGCGCGTCTAAAAAAATAAACGATGAACTCACCTTTCCGATGCTCCCTGAATCCCAGCTGATGGAGTCTGGCTGGCTGTGGACAGCTCCGCTGGCGCTGGCTGCGCACAGAATATGATGTCAGCAGACAGCGGCCGCAGAGGGGCTGATTCACAAGTCCCGGCCTAACATTCAACCTGCGCTGTGAATAAGCCCCTCTCGGCCGCTGTCACCGCCGTGCCGCATCGCATAGAGCGGCAGCCATTGTGCAATATATGCGCTGCTGCCGCCGATCTTACAGATCCCTGACTGACAGGGGCGTGAGGGGGTTGTGTCGGCCGGCCCCCCTCATGAATACGGCCGACTGCCAGGGACCTGTACGACGATCCAACCTCTTATTTGGTAAGAGGTGATCTATAACCTATGTTAGCACAACACAATTGAATAAAATGTAATAAATATAAAGGGGAGAGGACAGGATTAGGGGGAGATATTTGGTGGGGTAGTTTTTGGCGGTACAGGTCCTCCTTATCTATTCATAATGCTCAAAAAGCTGAACTCTGATTGGGTTGCTCCCTCCCCCTGCCACTCAAGCATTACCCTCCCTCTGCCTGCTGTAATCTCACACAGTGGAAGGAAAAGCGCAAACAACCTATAAGTTACAGCATGGAGGGTCTCTGGTAACAACCCCAAATCTCTTGTGGCTCTTTAGCATAATTTTAAAGTTGATGTGCAGAAAAAAGGAGGTATGATGACAAGTACAAGATTACCACAGTCACGTGCCTGGATCTACGACTAAGTGATGGATTTTGATTGTAGATTACCTTTAAAAAAAATATATTTTCCCTTTAAATAGTTAACCTAATCCCAGCAGCCTCTGTACTGCTGCCTGTTCCTGTACATAAAGTGATGTGTATACGGCAAGTTTCCATAATTAAATTCCTGACAACAATTGGTTCCTTTAGGTGGCCGTCTACCTGACCCGCGCGCTTCACTTGTGATATGATTACTTCTTACCAGTATATCACGTTAACTCAAGTTGCTATGGTTTCAGCGACCAGAACTAACAAAATGTGTGTATTAAAGAATATTTTTTATGAGATTTAAACTCTGCAAGAAGTGAACGCATGCACAAATCTTGATAAAGTTGCAATATCTGGAGTAAAGATGAGAATTGAGATCCCCCCATTCTCTGAGGCACTATAAAGATATTGGGGGTCATTTACTAAGGGCCCGATTTGCGTGTTACCCGAATATTTCTGATTTGCGCCGATTTTCCCTAATTGCCCCGGGATTTGGCGCACTGTGTTCAGGATTGTGGCGTATCGGCGCTGGCATCGTTGGTGTGGCCCGAACGAAAACCCAACGGATTCGGAAAAACCGCAGCATTTTTTTAAAAATGGTCGGCCCGGCTTGGTGCTCGGCCGGCTTGGAAGATCAGTGCATTCCGGGGAACTTCAGCGCAGCAGCGCCACCTGGTGGACGTCAGAGGAAACTGCCTTAGTGAATCCCGGCCGACCCGAATCCACCGAGCGAGAACGCGCCGCTGGATCGCGAATGGACCGGGTAAGTAAATCTGCCCCATTGGGTTGCATGGTATTGGAGAAACATCGCTTCTTTCTTCCAGAACAGCACCACCTTGTCTATGGTCTTTGTCTGGTGTTGCGTTTCAGCGATATTCACCTGCAGTGACCATAAGCTGCCGTGGTAGCTAACCCATCCCACACCCTCCTACCGAATGCCATTTGTTTTCATGACTTCAGACAATCCCCACTCTACTATTTTGCAATTAGACTGCAGACTCGTGGTCCTTTGCACTGGCAAGAGCAAACAGAGCAACTTGCTGGCAGATTGCAAGTCCCTGATGAGTCTGAGGGCTGAAAAGAATCATTGAATGTGCATGGATCTTTAAAATGAAATGCATAGTTTTTATCCAAGTTACCACTCTAAGTGGTGGTAATATACAGTATATTCATCCTTAATATATATAAGTGGCATTTTCATTGTTGGTAGATATTTATCTGTGAGGTAAAATTACTCCTGATATTATTTTTTCTCTTTTCCCCTTTTAGAACGGCTTAACTGTGAATGATTTGAAAGTGTTGGATTTCTTTCTTATGTTTTTTTTTATATGGAGTTTTTTCCATTTAATGTTTCCCAAAGACAGAGGAAGGTAGATGCTCCCCTGTGTAAGTCTCTAAACCCATGTGGTCTGCCATAGCTAAAGCGCACCTGTCACCAGAATATAATTTTAGCTGGTGACAGGATCCAATAGACTATGCTGTGCTGATTAAAATACCTTTGTCAGTATTCTGAATCAGTTCAGTAGTTTATATAAGTGTTATTTCACATTACCTGGCTCCCTACCGCAGCATGTTGGAGCCCAGGGGAGCTGCAGCCTGTATGTGCCTGTGTCTTCTCATGCATTCTTTCCTCACTCCACACCCCCCCCCCTTCGCCCGGCTTATTGCACAGCAGGAATGGAAGGGAGCTGGATAGTGTGGAGGAGATGACACAGGCACACACAGGCTGCAGCTGCCCTCCCCTGGGGACTCACCCAATGCTGCTGGCAGGGAGCCAGTTAATGTGAAATAAACTACTGAAATGATTCAGATGCCGAAAAGACATTTTTAAAGTCAAATAAAATATGCTTTTGGATGACATACTAAAAATACATCCTGATGACAGGGTTTGCTTTAATGGGTCTATGGCTGAAGGAACAGCCAGCTATCTCCCTGCAGGAATTAACCTTGCAAACCCGATCAAACGATCACTATCCACGACCAGGTCCTCCTGGCAACGCTAGGTCCTCCTGGCACGCTAGGGTCCACACCTGCACTTGTTCCATTGTTTGTCTTAAAGTGTAGCATTTAGGTTAGCAGGGTTACTGCTGCATGATGTCACTGTTGGGAGAAATAACTAACTTCTCTTCCAACTTGGTATTTGTAGAAACAATATATAGCTACTTGCAGCCAAGACATAAACGCGTTATAGGAAAGCAAAATACTGGATTTTTAACAAGCAAACATAGCAGTTTTATTGTCCATCCTGAGTATAACCCTGCACAAACAAGCTTTATGAAACTTTTAAATACAGTAAACTTTCCAAAACTTCTGAACAAAGTTTTTTAATTTCTTTTGTAATTTTTAACCTGCTTTTCATCCCCTGCCTTTAGCTAATATCGCTTTTCTATGCCACCTCCTTTGGCCACGTTGTACAAAAACATTGTAGAGTTTCCACTGTGAGGACTGGTGCACCTGCTTGTTAAATTTGATAGTGGGTGTGTTGACTTTTTAGATTTGTTAATTTGTGTTTTTTCATTGCTGTTGCCAGTTATCTGATAGGATCTAATGCTGCTTTGTGTGGCCGATAAATTATGCAAGATCTATGCCTATAATTTAGGAGCTGCATTACAATTGTCAACGAAGGACGAGAAAATAACATCCCTCATTATACTGCAAAGGGGTAAAAAAATCCAGGCTTAGCGTCAGTACACACTCGTCATGATTTCTGTTGTGTGGGATTCTGTGTAACGTTTCAAAAGTCCTTAAGAGCTGTACAGAGAATGGTAGAATACTCATTCCCCTAGTTTGCTCGCCAGTCGTATTTAGAGATCCAATAGGAAGATACAAGGGATGAGTACAGGATAAAAAGGCCTAGATTATCGGCTACATAGCCACGCCGCATTACATTTTTAGAACCTTTTTGGGGACTTTTTGAATGTGCAAAGGACATTTATATTTTCAAATGGTCTAAAATTTGCGTCATTTTGTGGCGTGAAAACTTAGAAAATGCTTGTAGTGCTTTTAGAAGATAAAAAGGCAAAAAACCCCTAAACAACAGAGATGACTTTCAGAACTATTTAGTTCAACACCGAGTTCAGTCCCGTTGATGCTGCACCAATTGCAGGTGTTACCCTTTAAAGGGAACCTGTCATCAGCAAGGGCCTAATAAACCACTACTAGTATGTTGTCAAACGCGTAATACCTTTTCATTTGTGTTTCTTTCATGGGCCCAGTGTCATGGCATCATCCAGAAAATCAACTTTAAAGTTGGTTGATAAGTCATGAGGTGGAAAGTTTAACCTGAAGTTAAAGTGGGGGATTCTAAACGCCTCCCCATTCCTCTGTGATTGACATAATGCATTGACTTCAGGAGGATATTTAGTAGTGTCTCGGATGCAGAACTTTCTGAGGACGAGGAGCATGGGTTCAGGGTTAAAATCTCCTCCTCTTTGACTTTATACAACCATTTAAATCTCACTTTAAGTTTATTTTTCGGATGATGCCACCACACTGCTATGAAAGAAACGCAATCAGAATGTGATCAGCTGCTTGAAACTACTGCTAGGTTTTATTAGGTCAATTTACCCGCTTTGGTTGCAGCACTAGTCACAGCTGTTAAGAGGACCTGTCACCCAAAATTTCACCACTAGGAGCTGCTTACAAACGCCGCAGTGTTAGAAGGTACGTTATCCCGGAAACCTCCGATAACGCTATCTAACCACTGCGGCTGGGTACAATGTAATCATCGGACTGCTTGTAAGCTGTCCGATGTATTCATGGGGGGTGGTCCCAGGCCGCCGCTCCTCTCCCATAGGCCGGCGGTGACTGCCGCACGTCATGTGACTGCCGCCCCTACACGCCCCAACCCAGCCCCTCATGATACCGCAGGTACCCCCTCATGGTTACCGCAGGTTTCCGGTAACGCTAATCCTTCTAACACTGCAGCGTTGTTTCAAGCACTAGGAGCTGCTTACTTTAGTAAGCCTCTCCAGTGCCAAATTTTAGTGACAGGTTTCTGGGGAAGTTGTGAGCTAAACCAAAGCCAACTTATTTCGAGTCTTCTCATCACTAATCTTCTAGGCTGTAAGTGCTATGCTCTATCTTTGTCCGTAGTGTCCTTTACCCTTTAACCAGCCAATTTAAATATATTTAGCCAGTGGTGAACAGGGCTCATGGACCAAACCCAATCATACACAGCCGGTGTCTGCTGTGTTACACAGCCGCTTACCCTCCAGTAACTGCCATAGTTGGGTGCTGCACCAATATACTGAATTGTGTTCAGTATATATAACTATTCCTTATATATAAGGATTATTATATTATTTACCTGTTCCCTGCCAGCAACGCATTGCATTTTTGCTTGCTAAACCTTAAAGGTGTTTTCCTCCTGTTGTAGGTCGTCGTATACGGCTACTTGCACCTCGGCTTCTTAGCTGACTCTTATCCTGTTGTATCTGCCCTGACTTACTGGGCTCATTTACTACCCTCCCTGGAGTTTCACAGGAAAATGCAGTTGTCCGACGATCATGCACTTGGCTCGTTCACTAAGATCGTGCGCCAAATCCACATGTGTCACTTCCCCCTCCGCTACAGGCCGCCAGACGTTACCATCTTTCAGCGGGGATGTAAGTGCTGTAGCTTGCAATGCACAATTTGCAAGTTAATCCCGCACTCAGTCCAATCAGTCCGATCGTCTGACAGTAACGCCTCCTAAATTGTGTGTAACTGGGCCAGGACAGATTGCCAAATCCACGTTAAATACCTGTCAAAGCGTGTAATCCCACAAAAGAGGGCAAACGTCCCACTACTAGTCCTTGGCTGGTTCCCTTACCATGTTTCTGTCCAACCTATTGGCAGTCAACAATTGAACTCTTGACCCTTCTGAATGGCTGTGACTTAACTGAAATAACTACAGAGGAAGAGACCAGGTGTCCAATAGAGGACAAGAAGCGAAGAAACTTGTACACATGTAGTGGCTGGTTTTGGTTACTCAGTTCACCTTCGTATCAAGTACGTTTACAGGTACAGTTGAAGTAAATCAAACCCCTTGAATCATCCAAATATTCTTTAATAGGGTTTTGTCAATGATTTTATAAGCTCTACAAATATAGTATTATGTATCATAACCCCCAGCCCCCACATTATTAATTAGCTGTCCATCTAATAATTGTGAAGCACTGATCCCCTTGGCGGGTACCCCCCCCCCCCCCATCATTTCCCAGGGACGTTACATCCCAGCCGGACAGTCTTCTTGTCACATTTCCTGGGTGTTTGCTTGCAGACAAAAACTAAGAAACAAATGTCTTACATTTTTTTTTTTGGGATTACCGTGGCCTTCAATGAAACCAACAAACAACAAATTCTTTTTGCTGTCACTTAAAGTTTGTTATTGTGAGTAATATGCTTATCCCTCTATCGAGGTAGAGACGTGCGGGCCCCGGCTGAACCGCTCTAACAGAAATGAATGTAAACTTAACAGACGGACATTCGCCCTTGGCATGTTCCCTGTGTAATGTTTATTATAGCATACAACCCTATGACTTCTGGGTTTCCTATCGTTCTTGCCAGGTGGGTTGTTATCACAGCGAGGGAGGGGGGGGGGGGGGTCCCTCCTTGCTATTTGTGTCGACTCTGATCTATCTTGAGAGTCAAGAAGTGGTGACTAATTATTGCAGTTTGTTGAAAGACAATAATGATGATGAATGTTGCTCCTAACATTCAATATTTGATCTCCTATACTTATATAAAGTCGGTAACGAATATGGAATCATATGGTGCAAGTTTTGCAGCTCAGGACAGAATGACACAATTGTTAGTAATTACTTTTGTGCTCATTCTACGACGTGTGTCCACTCAATCCAACTATCCTGTCTGGAATACTGTTGCCTAAGATGTCTCTAAAATTTAGGCGACCCAGGGCATTTCATGTCCATTACTGCCTACAACTACGTGTGACTAAGTATGGCTGACCATACCACAACATAATCCACAACATATACTGTATTATGATAAGGAAGATCTGGCCATAGCAGAGAGCATAATAATGATTATGATGATGATTGTAACCTGTAAGAGATTCCCCTTTAACTCAGAGGGATTCATTAGCTTTATAGTTTTTTCCGTCTTTTTATTTTATGTCCATTTATTATTTTTTCATATATTTAACTCTCCCTTTGTTTGTTTTTTCCCCTTGTCAATTAAGCCGCCGCATCATCACACTCATCATGAACCCTTTATTATATCACTTTTATTCGTTGTAAGAGGAGCCTGAGATGACGGGTCACCTCCTTCTGTACATCTTTCTGTACGAGAATGAGAATGTTTGTAATCAGATCTGGTAGTCTGCAAAGTGATTTACTCGTTGGGTTTGGACGCATTTGCCCAACCCACCATTACATTGTTTAGTTACCAAAATTGGATTGGAGAAGACGACAGTGTTTTAGAATAATGCAAATCTAAGCAAACATACATAAAATAAACAATAAAAGTGGATCTATATACAGGATTCAGACAATCGTGTTTAGTTCTTTTTGTGTAAGGCGTCTTTGTTGAGACTTTTTTTTGACTCTTTGCATTTTTGCGCCGTTTGGGGACTGTTGAAATGTGCACTGAAGTCTGCCATACATTAGTTTTATGCGTCAGGGAGACATATCTATCTTCTAATTTCAAGACGTGCTAAATGCAAAAAACTCCAGACAAACTATACTTAATGGGTATCCCCAAGACAAGTTCTTATATGTACCCCAGGATAGCAAAATAACACTTTCTCTAATTCACACTGTTATTACAAAAATGCATGCATTTCACGATATAGTCCATCCTGTCTCTATTATTCCTGCTGTACAACACAATTTCTGTTTCCACTAGACACAACCCAGTATTCTTACTCAGGGTTCGCGTGGGAGGCCATCTGGATTTTTGTATATAAAAAAATCGTGGAGATGAGATTTCTGTCTCTCGTCTGCTCTGTGTCTGTAGCGACACTCCCATAATGGAGTCTTCAGATATTACTCACTGATCACATCCTGCCAGGACAGAGCCCAGAGCAAGGAGTGTAGCTGCAAAACTCAAGCTACAATGACATAAGTGAAGCTGGGGAAGGGGAGGCAGCACATAACTATGAGATGTAGCAGGGCTAACGTGAACAGGCTGTCGCCTCTATGTAAAGGGCATCGCATGTATTTCTGATTCTGTCTCATCTCTCTCACTGTGTCAGTGTGTTAGTACAGAAGCCGATGAGAGTGTTTTTACACCTGTACCCTGATAATGTAACCACATTGTCACCGCCCACCACTGAATTAGATGATAATACAGTAATATGTCTGCTCAGAGTTCCCCACCCACCCCCTGGGATGTTACACTGAGCAGCCTAAGATGATAGGAGCGAAACCAGCAATAACACTGAGTGAAATTGAAAGAAAGGGGTTAAAATGGGTTTTTATTGTTTTAACATCACTATTTTTTCTTTCGTGGGAAACCACCCCTTTAAGGAAAAAACTCCAAAAATGCAAAATGACTTGAGACATTTGTATACACATTTAAGACATTTGTAGCAATGTTGCATAGTGGATCAGAAAAAAAACAATTTACATAAGGAAAAAGGTGAGATTGAAATACAAGTTAGCAAGATGGAAAAAAGACCTGCAAAAAACAACCGAAGCAAACATACAGAATAAATGACCCGCCATAGTTTCTAGCAGGTACCAGGTAAAACTTTACATACTTTTAAAAAGTGAGGGGACCAGAATCTGAAACAGATTGTAAATTTGTATCAAAAGAAAAAGGCTATGGAAGCCCTCATCACACATTTTGGCCCAATGACCGGTTCCTATTGCCCTTTGATACTATTTCCCAAATCACTTTTAAATTATCAGAAATATGGTTTACTCCATTAAGGTTTGATACCAGTGTACCTGGCTCTCTTCCAGCAAACTGCATCGTCATCATCATAATCTCCTCTCCGTTCACTGGATCTTCCTCACTACATCTCCCTCCATTCTCAGACATGAGCTCAGATTTGCTTGGAGCAGGGGGTTAAGCTAACGCTGCTTGACGAGGGAGGGGCATGATGGAGCAAATAAGGATCGAGCAAGAGCAGATATGATGATGATTGACTTGTAAACTGATGCCCCTGTGATTGGTGCCGTTTGCTGCAGGGAGCCAAATATTTAATATACTTTTTTACTAAATACTTTAATAATGGGTGCAATCACTAATCTTAAATATAGAAGCAGATTAGGACTTAGTATTAAAAAAGCTATGGGAACCTGGTTATTAGATGAAAATGTATAAGCCTGATGACTGGTCCCTTTAACAACCTTTGGGTGCTTTAGTATTTTTTGGGGTACTGATGCTGCTCTACAGGATAGCTAGGCCCATTCTGGAAGTTCATATGGAAAACAACAGTAGCACTGAAATGGTCCGCAGGGCTACATCAGGGTCGTGGTTCTCTTCTACTTTGGGCTATCATTTTCTTTAATTTCTCCACTGAGCATGGTCCTAACAAAAGGGGTAATCTGGAGGCCAGTTTATCCCCGGAGGCATCAACATGTTTACCCAACAGCTAAGCCGTGGCCAAGTAATCTGATGAGGAGCACTGTCAGTTGCACCACACAAAGATGACACGAGATTATTATGGAACACCGCTCTAATTGTTTAGGTTGCCTGGAAGTTGGTTCTCTTTGGATATATGTCCCCATAGATATTACTAAATTTGGTCATAATTGCGTGGAGTTTTATTCTTTGGAGGTTTATAAGCCAATCTATCTGCTAATAATGTAACAGTCCATTTTATTAAGGCAGCATTTAAACATTTAAGCATTCACACGACACTTTTCAAATGAGTAGTACACACCCTTTAATTTCCTGTCCCTCCATTGCTCTATACAACATGCATGTACTGCTAGACTTCTCATGAGTATGGCCCCTTTACCCATGGTTTAATGTAAAGCGTATGTGAGTATGAGGGGGGGGGATTAGGTAATTTTTTACCAATATACATCTACTATCAATAGTTCTGCTCCACTTTATTGATATTTAAAATGGATTCTCGCTGTATCTTTAACCTCATCAGCCGACATTTCTGGTCCATAAAAGGCCACAGATGGAGGGTCATAGTGATCTTATCTGTCCGTGCACAATCACCCTGCAGAACCAGGTCGTGGCAGGCGATTGTGCATGGAAATTTAGAGATCACATAACAATCCATCTGCATTTTATGGACAGAATGTCTGCTGATGAGTAAAAATCGGAGGCTTCATTTGCATATTAAGACAGTGAGGCAGAACTTTTTATAGATGTATATTGGTAAGTACCGATATCCTGCCCCACTCACTTACCACATTACCAAAGAAAAAAAAAACATGAGGCAAAAGTGGCAACCACCTTTAATACTAAGACTTCTTTTAACTCTAAAGACAAGATCTTTTTCTTGTAGTTCGTGATTTTGGACGCATTTTTTTGATGCAGTAGATAGAATCAGCGTTGGTAGATGAAAGAGGAACAGCAGCCGAACACCACCCATCTGATATTTAATGGCAGGGTCAGGGAGGCTAATCGCATTCTGATCTGAGAACTTTCACCAGTTTTCTTCTTTAAGGATTTTAAAAGTGTTGAGGATTTAGTACTCTCTGTGTGTAAAGAAGTTCTTCTCCTGTGCTGTGTACTCTCACCTAATAACATCTCCTAGTCAGATGAAATATTAGATTTTCATCATATTATGTCAGTGTTTAGTGAGTATCTCAGATAATCTAAGAAGACTGTCTCAATGTTTTTCTATGGGCCTCATACACACAGATGTGTTTTCCTTCCATAAGCCCCATGTCTGACAATGCCCTAGCTGCAAACTCAGAGCAGGTCCTATTTTAGCCGTGTTTAGAAGTCAATCAAAGAAGGAGGGAATTTGAGACCCTTCTTAAAAATCCTTTGGGGGCCACCAAAAAGAAAAAAGAATAGTGTATCTTACACCTAGAGCTATTTTAGGTCTTCGCTCCTACCACCTACCGGGTAGATGTGCCGGGGGTGAACAGGACCTGCTTTTAATCACTCAATGGTCCTTCTGAACATGGGAAAACAATTCGACAAAAGGAGGCGGCCGGTTGGCTGAGTGTGTCCTCGTCACGAAACTGGCCTATTACCACTACATTTTGCTGTCAAGCAGATTACCACCTTCCTAATCATGTTTTTTTCATGCCCAGGGTGGTGCCCATCTAAAATCACTTTGAAGTGAGGCATAAATTGGTTGTATGAATACGGAAGCGGAAAGTTTAACCTGAATCAAGCTCGTCCCCACCTCTGACATCATAAATCATACTTCAGGGACCTCTCCCTTGATGTTCATAAATCAATGTCCCCAATTAACAGTATAAGGAGGTTTTCTGAAGTGGAGATAGCTTGTACTTCAGAGCCACATTCTTCTCTCTAAACGGCCCATTTGCAACTCACTAAAAAGTAAATTTTCGGGATATGCCACAATGCACGTTCCAATTTCAGCACATTCACCAACCAATAATTATATTAATTAATATTGTTTGTGTATGTGAAAGTATACACTCTTGCAATATTTTTGTGTATCAATTCTCACAGTATTCTAGATCTCCTGCCTGCTGTCCTTCACAGGAAGCTTCATTGTTTACTACTTCAAATGAAAACCGTTCCATGGTCAATGTGATGTCACACAGATTGCACGGCTTGTTAGCAGCACGCAGCTTTGACTACTCGTGTGTTTAACCGGTTTTTTGCGAACCGCCCCCGTGTATTTACGGCGCGGTCGCGTTCCGATGCATGGAGAGCTCGCGGGTCCGAGCCTCTCCATAGCCGGTAAGTCTCTGCTTCATATTACAGCAAGGCTTACCGGTAACACCCGCGATCGGTGCCGGCAACCGATCTCGGGTGTTGTTTCTTTCGAACGCTGCCCGCAAAGCTCCATTGCGCCGCCATCTTTCCGAGGTCGCCGCTCCCTTGCGTCATCGGGAGCGGCTTCCGTTTGCCATTGTACCTCGTGTCTCACGAAGACCCCGAGCTACTTCAGTAACCCACAATTTGTAATGTATTGAGGAGTAAAAAATCCCCATATACTGCCATACTGTTGTATGCTTATATGTAGGATCGATCAGACAACCTAGGGTTAAAGTAGTAAAAAATTAAAATTAAAAAAAAGTAAAACAAAAATTAATAATACAAAACCTACAATTCCCAAATCACCCCCCTTTCCCTAGAACTGATATAAATATAATAACCAGTAAAAATCATAAACACATCAGGTATCGCACGCGTCTGAAATGCCCGATCTACAAATACAATAAAGGTTTTTCAAGCGTTTAACCCCGTAACGGAAAATCGCGTCCAAAGTCAAACTTGCACTTTTTTTCTTTTTTGCCATTTAAGAAAATTAAAAATTCTAATAAAAGTGATTAAGGTTGTACAGTCCTAAAAATAATATCATTGAAAACATCATCAAAAGTCTCAAAAGATGACCCCACCCTGAACTCCATAACACCAAAGTATTAAAAAAGTTGTTATAGCACAAGAAGACGCAAAATTAAAAAAACTTTTTGTTTCATGAGGTTTTTAATTTTGTAATGTTGAAAACATTATACCAACCTATACAAATTTGGTATCCCTGTAATCGTACTGACCCAAAGAATAATTGATGCATCATTGTGGCGTGAAGTGAAAGCCGTATTCCAAGCCCACAAGAATAACGGCACAAATGCGGTTTTTTCACATTTTCACTGCATTTGGAATTTTTTTCCTGCGTTCCCATACATTGCATGGAAATTTAACCATCACTATGAGTGCAATTTGTTACTCAAAAAACGAGCCGTCACATAGCTTTTTACGTGTAAAATAAAAAAGTGATAGGATTTTTTGAAGGTGGGGAGTGAAAATGGAAATGAAAATAACGGGAAGGCCGCGGTCCTTAACCTTTTAACAAGCCGTGCACGCTGTGTGCCATCACATGATCATGGACCAATGTTTCTCTACAGGAAAGTAAAACATGAAGCTTCCTGTTGCATGACAGCAAAGCATAGATGGAGAAAGCCTTGAAGATTGATACAGAAAGTATATGGAACATTGTATAAAATTGTAAAAATTGTAAAACTATTTCACATACAACTATATCAATCCTTTGCCTACATGTGCTTAAGTGGACAACCCCTTTAAACAGATAATGATCTACAGTTGATTAGCTTCTTAAGACAAACTACAGTGTGTTTTTTTAGGGAATTTCTGCGTACGGGTTCCCTTTAAGACAGGACACATCTATAAATGTATAGATTACCCTAACATATGCTGCCAAGCCATTTTTCTCGCAATGTAGAATAATACATGATACTGAAGTTCACATTGTAGACATGCAGAGGAACCTGACGCAGACTATAAGTATTTATGTACCTCTTTATATGGTGTGTTTATATAATTTCCTTCCCACAAGTCCAAAAATGCAAGGAGTGAAACGTATAGAAGAAAATCAATGACACGAGCAAGTAGGTCATAGCCATTCGCGCATGACCATCTCTAATTAATGATGTGTAAAAACCGTAAGGTATTTGTTTGTGCCATTGATAGAAATGCATTATTTATAGAGTCTCCTGACCCATGCAGATGTTATTTATTAGCCGGCTGATATCATGACTCGCATGTGTCCGTCCTTTGTTATACTAAACAGCACATGGCCTCTCCAAGCTGGAAAAAGACCTGGTTCACATGAATGTTTCGTTACCTCATATTATTCCATTATTGACAATTGGACACACCTCTTTTTGTCTAAACCCACGCCCAAAAGACCCATTTTTTCGGATGTTGCCCGACAGATGCATTTGTATGTAACGCCATATAGTGATGAGCAACCCCTCAGTATTTGGGTACGGCGGGTTTGATTGAACCTGGAACAAAAAGAATCTGAACACCTGTGATTGGCGCTTCCACCGATCGCAGTTATTGACCCTTAAATTGTCTGCTACCCAAAGGTAACCCGAGTTAATAGGTACTGGCTCTAATGGTGGGTGTTACATGCCACTTGCAAAGCTACCATTTGGTGCCAGTCTGTGGTGCTAGTTGTAACCCCCTATGGGGGAGTGAACGTTCTTCGTGACATGCCATCACTGCCTGTCCATGTTACTGGTGGGGGTGGGTGTGGGGGGTTACCCGAACCGGGAACCTGAACCATCATGTTCTGTATGAACCTGGATCCAATAAAGTATGTTTATGCTGTTCCTGGAGGACCATGGCCTGTAGTAGTCACTTTACACAGGACTTTAAAGGACGATCACTGTTAAGAATCTTTTTGGTTCCTTTACATTGTCCTCCCTTGGGTCCTCTTACGCTACAAAAACTTATCATATGCGCCCACCTTATTTTTCGTACAACCTTAGTAAATGTAGATATGTTATTTGTAACCTGGGTCATTCATATTCAGTCACATAATCTGGGGCCCCCTTACCCCCTGGGCCCCGGAGCAGTGTTAAGATTTCCCAATAATTTGGACTCTGAACTAGTTTTATTTGTCAGTTATTTCCTTCATTATTTGTGACATTTTGACATCCTCGGTATAAAGGGGTAACAATTTCTTCTTAAACAGAGGTTTGTCCACAAGTGATACTAACGCACTGATTGACAGTATCAAAGATGTCTAATAACCTCACACTGTAACACCATAGTCAGTTTAGTCATAGACAAGTATGGGGTGAGGACACATCCTCTTAAAATGTGGTATAGAATTTATATGGGCAAGATGCTGCAAGTTTATTAAAACCCAAAAAAATCGAAAGATAATAGATGGATAGAAATAAGTATAAGATAGATAGGACCAGAGATTGGATCGTACACCGATCTTATATAGATAGATTTGTTTTCTATAGATAGATGCAAGACGGCAGCATCCTTCGCTTTGTTCGCCTATCATTAGAAATCTCACTGCTGCTCTCTACTGGCTAACAATTAGACTTAATTCTCTGCAGTTATAAGAACACAAGATAAGCGTCGGAATCTCCAGAGAAATTTTTTACCTAGTTTTATCACAGATTTTTGCTTTTAAAATTTTAGGCAAAATGTATAAAGGCACATAAAGTATTGAATGAATACAATGTAAGGTCCGTGCCCATGGAGCAGCAGATCCAAATTCTGTAGTGGGAAACAGTACATTTTGGGATTATTCTATGCACATAAGTGGTGGGATTATTATCATTTCTTTGTTGCCTGAAAACAGGCGTACAAGTGGTGATTTAGCCTCAATTCTGTTGAGAGCATGGAATTGCGACTTCTCTGTCACTTTACAAACAAACCGGTTGGGGGGGGGGGGGCCGAGAGGGGCAGTGCTGGGGCATGCTTTGGCTACCTGTAGGTGTTATCACTGCATCTGTGCACTACCTATAGGATGTGCCTTTCATACTTAGTCTGACCTGGCATACAGTAAGAAGTGCCCAACCAGCATAGCAGATCTTTCTGCACCAACTTCTCGGGGGCAAAGTTACATTACCAAGTCCTTAACTGCAACTGGTTTCCATTCAGCATCAGAAACAGTGATAAATCTGCCAAAAGCACTATATTTTGAAACAAAGAAAATTGGGATCATTGAGTAATTGTATCACCAGTGTGGATCCTAATGTTGGCACCAAAAAAAAGATGTTGCTGCATATACTAAACAAAAAATCTATTGTCTGGATGGGAGGAATCCTCACCAGGATGAGAAAAAGGCAGACTAAAAAGGATATGAAGAAATATAAACTAGAGATGAGCGCGCACTAAATGCTCTGTTGCTCGTTATTCCGAGAACGAACTTTTCCTGATTCTCGGTGCTTCGTCTTGAATACGAGCCCATTTGTAAGTCAATGGGAGACCCGATCATTTTTCAAAGGGACGCATGCCAGGAATAAAATGTGTTATTTAATTGAAAAAGATGCTTCTGAAAGTGAGCAGATGTATGCAAACAGCTGTCAATCTATTCTTCACTGTTCCGTGCGTATATTATCTCCCGAAAAGTTTACAGATTGAAACATGAAGAATAGAATAAAAACGTGAACCATAGGATATTTAAAGTGAAAAACACAGTGATAAACACAGTGAAGAATATATTACAGATGTTCTTCACCTCTTCTTACTTGTCGGGGTGATACGCTGTCCCGGGATCCGCTCTCTTCTCCCACTTAAGTCTCCCCGTGCTGCCCTATGTCTTCCCCCGTGCTGGCAAATTGTCTGTGTCCCCCTGCTGGCAAATGTCTGTGTCCCCCGGCTGCCCGATTCTGTCTCCCCCGTGCTGCCCGATTCTGTCTCCCCCGTGCTGCCCGAGGTCCTTGTCTCCCCCGTGCTGCCGATGTCTGTCTTCCCCGTGCTGCCCGAATGTCTGTCTCCTCCCCCTGCTGCCGCGATGTCTGTCCTCCCCCGTGCTGCCGATGTCTGTCTCCCCCGTGCTGCCCGATGTCTGTGTCCCCCGTGCTGCCCGATTTTCTGTGTCCCCCGTTGCTGCCCGATGTCTGTCTTCCCCCGTGCTGCCCTATGTTGTCTCCCCAGTGGCTGCCGATGTCTGTCTCCCCGTGCTGCCCGATGTCTTCCCTGCTGCTTGATGTCTCCCCCTGCCGAGTCTCCCTGCTGCCTGATGTCTCCCTGCTGCTTGCTGTCTTCCCTGCTGGCCGCTGGTCGTTCGCGCGTATCTTCCGACAATAAGGCAGAATTGCCGAACATCTGTAATCTACTCTTCACGTGTGTTTTTCCGGTGTCTTCACTGTCTTTTTCACTTAAATAAATATCCTGTGTTTCCACTGTGTTTCACTTGTTTTCTTCTATTCTCATGTTCTTCACTGTTTTTTTTATTAAATGCGCGATCTCAGCAGGGGAAATACTCGTCCGAGCAACGGCCGTTTCGAGTACCTTAATACCTCGAACGAGCTCAAGCTCGGACTAGTATACTTCGCTCTCTCTAATAAAGACCTTTATTGCGTACAGTACCATTTTAAAACTTGTTAAAACATCAGATGATGAAAGAGGAGGACATCTGGGACATCACCGGACAAATGCAATGGAGGCCAGTGTATAATATATACCTATGGGAATAGACAACTTAAATGTTTGTGGAGCATTCAAAAAGAGTCAGCAATCAAAAGGAAAAGTACATATTCAGTAAATTAAACACCTACATAAAGTTCTACTTTGTAAATGTCTTACCCTGGTAGGTAGATACGCACTCCACAGTCTCGGGGACAATGGCACCTTCCCCGACGCTCGTTTCGGCTCTAGTGAGCTTCGTCGTGGAGCGCTATTGAGCCTTCACCCCCGGGCCCAGACGAAGGCTCAAAAGAGCCGAAACTGCGCGTCAGGGAAGGTGCCATCCGGACGTGGAGTGCGTTATCTCCCTACCAGGGTAAGAACATTTACAATAGTATAACTTTATGTTAGGTGTTAATTTACTGAATATGTATCCTTCCTTTGTGTGACTCTTTTTTTGAATGCTTCAACAACATTTAAGTTGTCTATTCCCATTGATATCTATATATCCACTGCCTCCTTGCATTGGTCCGGTGATGTCCCCTATAGTCTCCTCTTTTCATCATCTGATGTTTTTACAGTTTAATTACTGTACGCAATAAAGGTCTTTTATATTTCTTCATATCCTTTTTAGTCTTTGCCTTTTCTTCATCCTGGTACGGGATTCCTCCCTTCCCAGCCAATCGGATTTAGTGATAATCTGCCCCAGAGTCTGTGTCCTGACCAAACTAGAGCCAAGTAAATAATCAAATGCTCTACAATGTTAAATCAAAGGGGTTTTTTTTTGTTGTTGTTGATTTTGCGCCTGCTTTTTTTTGGGCTCGTTTTATTTACTTTTGCATGTGTTTGCTATGTATGAAGTGTTTTTTTTCCCTAATTTTCAAAAAGTTGCAATTTTAATGCACTGCCCATAGGCAATCCTATGCGCAACACCAGTGCTTTTGCTGTAAAAATTGCGACAAAAATGCAGGTTAGGTGAAAAGGTGACCAGGATGCAGAAAGAGGATAAGAATAAATCGGAGTTTGTGGAACACCTTAATTCAGCAAACATTTTGTTTGACAGGAGGAGTAAGTGCACACAAACTGGGAAAAGTAATGCACCACCGTTTAAAGAGTTTAGGTGGTAAATAGGTGCAAACATTCCATTAAAGGGTTATTCAGGAATCAGCATCTTCCATAACAAATGAGTAGGTCCAAATATAAGCTAAGAGTGGGTGATTAGTTGTTATTTAAAATTTTGCTCTCCTTAGCAGAAAATGCTGGTGACATAGACCTGTATGGAGACTAAAATGTGCCGTCCCGTTATTTTTCCTCCGCGCGGTCCGTTGCCGAGCATACACTGACAGAAGATGCCGCTGGTCACATGTCCACATCACAGTTCTGCCACCTGCCTGGGCAGGTCATGTGATCACCACTACGTTTGGCTGTCAGTCTGTTTGAGTTGCAGTGCATCAGTCTGGCCTGTGTTGTGGTGATGGCATACCCGTCATTACTATGGTACAGACAAGAAAAACTTTTTAGATCTCACTGGTAGGCAGAGGCATGAAGGTAGGAGTAGTTACTGAGAACTAAATGATCATGGGACGTGTTAGTTTTCCCGGGCGTCCATCTTAGTGATACTCCACCTCTTTAGATGGGCCATACATTTTGTAAATCAATAAAATCAACTATGTAAGCTCCCGGTTTGTGACTAATTACATTGAGTATGGTTTTTACTCATTTATTTATATCATGGGTTTTTTGTGTCAGAAGTTCATTTTCAATTCCCGGAATACCCCTTAAGCACAAATAGGTTAAAAACATAGAAAAAATGACTGATGTTTGTTCCTTGGGGGTAAGATTAGATTTTTTTAAGTGTCTCCTATATAAATGAAACCACATACAGCTTAAAGTTGAAGCCTACAGCAGAACATGGATACACGACAATCTAAGAATTGAATGAGAGAGCCAAGGCGTAACTTGATGGGGTGCAAGGGTGCAGTCGCAACGGGTCCGAAGAGTTTAGGGGGCCCCTAAGGTGTCACTTTCCCATATGAGAAGACTAGTACTATACACCATATATTATAACAGGGGCCTGGCACCGACTTTGCACTTCGCCCATCAGCTTCAAGTTACGCCACGAATGAAGCAGTCCCTAGATTTAAGGGTTTGCCCTGCTGTTCCAGATGGTAGGAGGTTCTGTGTCTTCATGGGCTCCCTGCTCCCACTATTCTGCCCTACTGTGCAGCACTGGCAGCCAGCACTGGGCATACCTGGGTAAATGTCAGGCCCACGCTGCTGGGGGGGGGCACCTACAGCGTTACATAGGACATCCATGGGGGTGAGTAATACTACAAGGATAGTAAGAACTCTGTCAAAAT
This sequence comes from Engystomops pustulosus, assembly GCA_019512145.1. Classification (NCBI taxonomy): domain Eukaryota; kingdom Metazoa; phylum Chordata; class Amphibia; order Anura; family Leptodactylidae; genus Engystomops; species Engystomops pustulosus. The sequence continues at coordinate 29,666,012 of CM033641.1, forward strand.
CTGATGGTACAAATAGGGATTATTGTTGTTGCGTAATTCTTGAGTTTTGTGCAGTTGGATTATGGGAACGGGTGTTTTTTTTTCAAAATACGTTTGGAATGATATCATCATGTGTTTTCTTCTACACCTGCGCGGTATCCTTGTTTGTGGGCGGAGTACAAATGTCCTGACCTTACAGATAAATGACCCCCACACTTTGTTGATTCATTCGATGCAAACATGAACCTGATTGAAATGGGATGCTATATATTTTTCCATATGTGAATTCATTTATAAAACCAAGTATTGAAATGAACTCTTTTGAATGTTCTGCCAATTATGTGGTCTTGAACTTCCTTCTAATGCTCCTTCAGCTCTAATGAAATTAGATTTGTAATCAAGAAGCCCCCAAATATCAAGCTGTAATATAGGGATGCCTGGCATATGAGCTGGACAATGGTTCTTAGAGTATATATCTTGATCTTTTCTTTCTGTCATGTTTAAAGGGGTATTCTCACCTGGGCATTCATATTCCAATTTAATAATCTGCCCTAATCTAAACATTTTTCAATTAGTATGTTTGTTAAAAATTAGCTTGTGGTTAATTATCAGGTATCATAATGTAGTCATTTGGGTCCTTAGAAACAAGACTGTGTCCTTGGATACGGCACTCTGCTGGAGGGATTGCACCAAAGTAACAAAATGTTTGTGTACTGAAATGTCCGGGAGTTTACTGGCATGTCCCCGCAACCGTCCCTGTTGTAATTATTGCTGAATAACAGGTGGTCAGACAGACTCAATGCGCATGTCTGGCCACCCTGTCAGAGTGAGGGTTGGTCTATCCAGGAAGCTATCTTGGTTTCTTAGGGACAAACATGCTGAATTTATGAGAAATTATCTTTCACACAGGACATTTTTTTTTTTAAATAACATCCAATTGAAGAATGTTTACTTACGGCAAATGAATTACCTTAAATGTGATGGATTACCCTTAGTATTGGTGTGTCTTGGGCAGAAGAATATCAGACAACCCGCCAAAAACAAAACCTCAAGTGCAGGTACATGTAATATAGGCCATAGAAATATCAATGGATCTCCTATGATGAGACCCTGAGTTTCGCAACTCCACCGACATTTTTTATGAGTTTTGGCCACTTGTACATACCCGGATTCTGTTATCTTTATTCTAGAAAGCTGCTCCTGTCTTTATTTTAATTTTATGTGGGGGGAAAGGAATCATTTATCGATACTCCAGCAAGCAATGGGTGCTGTGCCTATATTCTAAAAAAACCAGAAATATATGCAGTGGCATCTGAATGAATAAATAGAAGGCCGAAACCAACCTGTCCTGTTTCAGGATCGTGCCAACATTGCGGTTCAGTCACCGTCAAACCCGAATTAGTCAGAAATTCAGTTTGGCTTCTCCCCCATTTTAACACCAAGAACACACATCACAGTGTTTAACTTTAAATGCAATTGAGTGCTGGCTAATAGTCAGTGTGGCATGAAGCCGCATTTTCCAGGAGGTCAGATATGACCCCGAACCCAAAAGTCACTGGGCCACTCCTCACTAATAATTAGAATACAGAAAAAAATAGAACGAAATTGGAAACATCATCATTAGCAATATCACATCACAGGCAATAATCCAGCAATATAGAGGAGATGTTCGAAAGTTGTCCTGAGAGCAGAACTGTTCTATTTGCCATGGTAACCAATCAGAGGTCCAGCTTTCATTTTTGCAGGGGTTTTTTTTACATTAAAGCTGAGCTCTGATTTGTTTTCCATGGACAATAGAGCAGTTTTTTACCTTGACAATTATGATAAACACCTCGCCCAAAATTTAATGTTTCTATACTGAAAATAAATTAGGAAAACAATAGACACAGTTGACAGTCAGAGACAATAACTGAGTCAGTCAGAACAAAAAAAATTAAAAAAAAAGCAAACCAGAGTCACAGATAGTCATTCAATGAGACAGAGATAAGAGCCCTTCGTGGACAAGACACTCAGATACAGATGTACAGATACATCAGACACATAGGCAATAGAGCAGTTCATTGGCACTTCAAGACAGAAAATGGTTCAAGACAGAGACTTTTCAGAGACGTTGAGACAGAGACAGTTCAGATCCAATCAGGGACAGGGACAGTCAGAGACATTGAGACAGAGTCAACGGAAACAGAGACAATCAGGGACAGAGACAGTCGAGATATCAGAAACACTGAGTCTGCCAGTCAGAGACAAGAACAGAGACAGTCAGAGACATAGATAGTCAGAGACAGTCATGAGAATACCAGTGTCAGACAGTCCGAATCAGACAGAGACAAACGGTTTAGAGACAGTCAGAGAAAAAGGAGAACGTTGGAGAAAGGACCGATGATAGAAGACACTCTGGGACAGAACGGGGAGACAGTCCCAGAGATAGAGACAAGTCATAGACAAACAGCCCATCAGAGATACTTAGAGACAGAAACTGTCAGAAGCATAAAATGGGGTTAGAAAACCCAGAAACCCATTTAATGCTTGTGACAAAACCGGTTCAAGCCTTTGCAATAGCCGAATACCCGGCAAGCTGTTTGGGCAGCTTTTGGATAGCTCTACGATTTGATTTAGCTATTAGGTGAGCACGATTCTTAACGGGGGTCTGTCCATACCCTTCCCTCTCTATAACATATCCCTCGGATTTTTAATTTCAATAATTTCTTTTTCCCATTTTATCTACGATAATACAACTAGGCGCCGTCCTCGTTGTTTTGGCTCTCCTTTTTTTTTTTTTTTTTTTGTTTTCTTTATAGAACTGTCAGAGACAGAGGACATCAGAGATACTTAGAGACAGAACTTTCATAGACATAGTCGGTCGGAGACAGAGACAGTCCTGAACAATCAGAATCAGAGACGTCAGGGACAAATAGACACCGAGACAGTCATAGACACTCACATATGATAAAAAGCACCATGTAGTATACAGCCAGCCCCATGTAGTATACAGGCAGCCCCATGTAGTTTACAGCCAGCCCCCTGTATGCGGAGCACGTAAAAAAAAATAAACGTAATACTCACCCTCCGGCGATACTCACTCACCCCCGATGCTCGGCTTGGCTCCTCTACTTTCTTCTCTTTGCTGTAATAGCCGGCAGAGTCGTGTCAATGCAATCTGCCTGCCGGTACACACTATGAAGCTGCAGTGCCGCCGGTGATGACATTTTTATAGTGCGCATCATAGTGTGCACCGGACGCAACTCTGCTGGATAGAGAAGTAAGAGAAGAAATAGTTAAGAAAGAAGAAAGAAGAGAAGCTGCTGGAAGTCGCGTCGAGGATCGCGAGCCGCGCCAAGGATCCGGGCACTGGAGGGTGAGTATGTAAGTTTATTTTTTTTAAATTGACTTGTGTATAAGCCGAGGTGAGGTTTTTCAGCACATTTTTTGTGCTGAAAAACTCGGCTTATATACAAGTATATACCGGGTATTACATACCAAAGGATCTTCAGGGAGAATTCAAATTGTTAGAAGTGTCACCTAGTAGAACTTTTTCACTTGGTTTGGTCATTGCCCGGGAATCCTGATCTTCTGGGAAGAAATCTTTCGAAGGATCTCACTAACTCTTCATATTGTTTTTAGTCCGACTGTAGCAACTTGTTTGTCCTTTGTGACCAGGACATAGTGAAGTGGAAACATGGGAAATTGATCACTAAATTAATAAATGTGGCTTTAGTTTGTATTGCCCAGAAATGGGGTTCTAAGGATTACCCAAAAGTAGATTCCTGACACTATCCTTCTCCCCAGTTCAAAAACTATGAATGTATAAGGGTTAAAAATAAATTATTGGAACCGAAAAGAATGAAAGTCTGAGATGCTTGGTATTGATTTATGGTTTGAAAGGGAAATTTATTGACCCTTTTTTCCCCCCGCCAGCGGGGTAGGTGGTGGGGGGGTGGGTAAATGAAATTTTTTTTCTGCCAAATTGAGACAGTAGATAATAATAATCTGTATTAGAGATGATAGATTAACAAATCAAGGTAAATTTAATTGGATGCAGAATATATTCGTACTATAAGGCGCACTGGATTATAAGGTGCACCATCAATAAACAGCCTGCCCCCATGTAGTATACAGCCTGCCCCCATGTAGTATACATCCTGCCCCCATGTAGTATACAGCCTGCCCCTTGCAGTATAAAGCCTTTCCCCATGTAGTATACAGCCTGTCCTCATGTAGTATACAGCCTGCCCCATGTAGTATACAGCCTGCCCTCATTTAGTATACAGTCTGCCCCCATGTAGTATACAGCCTGCCCCCATGTAGTATACAGCCTGCCCCCATGTAGAATACAGCCTGCCCCCATGTACTATACAGTCTGCCTCCATGTAGAATACAGCCTGCCCCATGTAGCATACAACAGCCTGCCCCCGTGTAGAATACAGCCTGCCCCCATGTAGAATACAGCCTGCCCCCGTGTAGCATACAGATTAAAAAAATAAACTTAATACTCACCCTCCGGTGTCCCCGATGTTCGTTGCGGCTCCCGGCGGCTCCTGATCCCCATTGCGGCTCCCGGCGGCTTCTTCACTCTTGTAGCTTCTCTAGCCGGCAGAGTCGTGACGCCATCAGTGGCGACAGCGCTGCATCGTAGTGTGCGACAGCCGGCAGATCGCATGGAAGCGACTCTGCTGGCTAGAGAAGATAGAAGACAGAAGAGGAGACACAGGGAGCCGCCGGGAGCCGCGACAGGGATCGGGAGCCGCCGGGAGCCTCGAGGAACATCGGGGACACCGGAGGGTGAGTATTACGGGGGTTTTTTTATCATTGACTCGTGTATAAGCCGAGGTGAGGTTTTTCAGCACATTTTTTGTGCTGAAAAACTCGGCTTATACATGAGTATATACAGTAACCATGAAGGGGCTGTATATAATGATAAACTAGAGAATATTTTAGGGAACAGGAGCTTGTTTTAGTTTCAGAATTTTTGATGCTGCCACGTGACTTCACTGCAAAGGGGCCCACTGAGGCGCTGTCGTCGAGGGGCCGACTGAAACCTGGAGCCGGCCCTGATTTTGTGTTATGAATTACTACAAATATAGTAAAAGTTGTAGCAATCCATAACTTCACAGATCACAAGTTAAATAAACAGATGTAAATGGAACCAAACTTTGTCACTACAGTTACGTACAAGATAGGGTCCGTAGGTTTGTTCTTAAGTTGAATTTGTATGTAAGTCGAAATTGTATATTTTATAATTGTAGCTCCAGACAATTTTTTTTTTTGCCCAAGTGGCAACTGGCAGAGTTTCAAAATTTCTTTAATGTAATTGGACCAATTATTATCAATAAAGCTTGATTACAGACACTTTTAAGCTGATTATTGCAGTCTGGGACTATAGTAAAGCATCCAGAGAGCTTCACCAGAGGTCACAGTGGGCAGAGGGGTCTGTCTGTAACTATGAGTCGTCTGTAAGTCGGGTGTCCTTAAGTAGGGGACCGCCTGTACTACCAGCATCATCCTCTCCGCTGCCCCTCTCACTCCCTTCCACACATTGGTGGGGCATTATAAGCGGGGGATATTATAAAGGATAATTGGATGGGCTAGAGGAAGAGGATATTACACCATGTGAGGGCTACCTGGGGAAGGCATCATACATTGTGGGGGTCACTACATGGTATAATTCTGTGTTCGGGCAATGGGAAGAACAATGTTTTTCCTTAATTCCATTTTGAATTATTAGTATTTTTTGTATTTTGGTTAGTCACTTCTGGGTACTTCTGGGTGCTGTAGTTCCCTTCAACTTACTTACTGGCAGGTGCCTATAAAATTGTCACTTGTGATTATGAGTGTTTAAAGGGGTTGTCTACTTTACCTCATGTGTTTTGTAATGTGTTAGTAAGTGTGTGTGGGGGGGAAAGGGGCAAAATATTAGGTAATTTACCATTAGTGCTAAATTTACTGAATACAGAAATTACCATAGATAACACAGCAAATTTACCCTACTAACAGTTCTGCTCCGCTTTCATGATATGTAAAGTGAAGCTCCTGTCTTTTACCTCATCAGCCATAAAATGGCCGCAGATGGAGGGTCAAGTGATCTCCATCTTTCCATTGCCCTGCCAGGACCTTGATCTTGTATTCATGAATCTTATCATAAGGTCCTGGCAGGATGATTGTTCATTGGACAGTTAGAGATCACATGACCCTCCATCTGCAGCCATATTGGGATTGCTGTGACTTTCTACAGGTGAAACTCACTTTCATGCAAGAATTTTGTCTGTTTTACTAAAACTAATAGAATGACCAAAATAGGAGTATTTGTGGTGCAACCATGACCCAAAATATTCTGTAAAACCAGGGCTTGTTTGACTATAGCAGTGGTAGCCAACCTATGGCGTGGGTGGCACTCTGTGCTGGGGTGTGACAGCCCAGAGAGGGCTCAGAGTTCAAGGCCTCCTCCGTTGCAGCCCAGGATGTCCTGTGTTCAGCGATACTTTACGACGACACATCCCCAGCTACAGGAGGAGTGAAAAGGTGTGGACAGAGCTCAATTTTCTTTGGAGCTCCTGCTCTGTCCCCCACAATTCTTTATGTTCCGAGACCCTGGGGGAAAGCTACAATGATACACTGCATTCCACTGTATTGGTGTCCTCAGGATGCTGATACGCTTGAAACCTATGACAGAACAGAGACCAATAACCTACTGCTTAGATTGCCAGGTTAGCACTTTGTGATAAATCAGTGGTTATTGGGTTTAGTTTGGGCGCGCAGCCTCTTAAAGCTCCGCCATCACTGGACTATACGGATCTATGTGACAATATGGACACTGATGAAGGGTCATATGACTCGATCCGTCCAACATTGACCTCCATACTGCGGCTGAATTGCACTTCTTCCAGTTTTTCTTGCCATGTCATACAGCAAGAAAAAATCGTCACATGAGCAATGCTGAACTATTATTATTCATCCGAAATTTGAGATGATATCACCCAACACAAATGTCATATTTCTTATACTAATATACAAGGCCAGGTACTAAAATAGACTGTATTGATCTCTTATCTACCAGAATGAATGTTATACAGAACAAACACTGGGGATTTAGGGCTCATGTTCTGCCTTTTTTTTATTACAAATTAATAATTTATAGTCAGAAGCTGAAGCTTGTATTGCAAGTGATCAGTTTAGTCACGTTGTAAGATCTGACCCGCTCAATTCTGAGCATCTTTGAGGCCAAATCAGTATTATGCTTGTACTGACTCTGAGATTACATGTTTCCCACTTGCTCCAAAAATATATTAAAAGTAGCGTTAAACAGACCCAAACTGGCAATGTTCTGGCACATGCCGGATATTGCTTGTTCTGGTCCCTGAACCCATAACCAAGATTCTGGGTATTGCGTTCTAGCTCAACTTCTCCCTGGCCAGTAGCACTCGGTGCGATTGGTGCGCACCACTATTTACTCTAGGATTGTTGCTACGGTAAGATATTGCTGGGAGTGATGTCAGCGCGCACGCCGCTGATTTAGGTTTGAAGGCGTGAAGATTTAGGTTTGGGTCGTTGAACCCAAACCAAACTCCCAGCTCTGGATTCGAATGAACACCATAAACCCACACCTGAACAGATCCCCTCGTCCATTATTGAGAAGCTGGTTTATTATTTGGGAAAAGTAAGTCCATTGAAAGACTATGCTTCAAATTACTGGTGGGCCGACTGGATTGGGGCTGGTGTGGGGCCAATTTGGGACTTTTGGGGCCGGTCTAAAAAAATAAACGATGAACTCATCTTTCCGACGCTCCCCTGAATCTCCGCTGAAGGAGTCTGGCTGGCTGTGACAGCTCCGCGTGCGCTGGCTGCAGACACCGGCCGCAGAGGGGCTGATTCACAGTGCCGGCCTAACATTCAACCTGCGCTGTGAATAAGCCCCTCTGCGGCCGCTGTCACCGTGCCGCATCGCATAGAGCCGGCAGCCATTGTGCAATATATGCGCTGCTGCCGCCGATTCTTACAGATCCCTGACTGACGGGCGTGGAGGGGGTGTGTCGGCCGGCCCCCTCATGAATACGGCCGACTGCCAAGGGACCTGTACGACGATCCGACCTCTTATTTGGTAAGAGGTCGATCTATTAAAACTATGTTAGCACACACAAATTGTAATAAAAATGTAATAAATATAAAGGGGGTGAGGACAGGATTAGGGGGAAGATATTTGGTGGGGGTAGTTTTTGGCGGTGACAGGTCCTCCTTATCTATTCTATAATGCTCAAAAGCTGAACTCTGATTGGTTGCTCCCCTCCCCCCTGCTCACTCAAACCATTACCCTCCCTCTGCCTGCTGTAATCTCACACAGTGGAAAGGAAAAGTGCAACAACCTATGAAGTTACAGCATGGAGGGTCTCTGGTAACAACCCCAGAATCTCTTGTGGCTTATTAGCATAATTTTAAAAGTTGATGTGAGAAAAAAGGAGGATATGGATGACAAGTACAAGATTACCACAGTCACGGTGCCTGGATCTACGACTAAGTGATGGATTTTGATTGTAGATTACCTTTAAAAAAATATATTTTTCCCTTTAAATAGTTAACCTAATCCCAGCAGCCTCTGTACTGCTGCCTGTTCCTGTACATAAAGTGATGTGTAATACGGCAAAGTTTCTCATAATTAAATTCCTGACAACAGATTTGTTCCTTTAGGTGGCCGTCTACCTGACCCGCGCGCTTCACTTGTGATATGATTACTTCTTACCAGTATATCACGTTAACTCAAGTTGCTATGGTTTCAGCGACCAGAACTAACAAAATGTGTGTATTTAAAGATATTTTTATGAGATTAAACTCTGCAAGAAGTGAACCGATGCACAAATCTTGATAAAGTTGCAATATCTGGAGTAAAGATGGGAATTGAGATCCCCCCCCTACTCTCTGAGGGCACTATGAAGATATTGGGGGTCATTTACTAAGGACCCGATTCGCGTTTTCCCGATGTGTTACCCGAATATTTCCGATTTGTGCCGATTTTCCCTGAATTGCCCCGGGATTTTGGCGCACGCGATCGGATTGTGGTGTATCGGCGCTGGCATGCACGCGACGGAAATCGGGTGGTGTGGCCGAACGTAAACCCGACGGATTCTGAAAAACCGCCGCATTTTTTAAAAAAATGGTCGGCCCGGCTTGGTGCTCGGTCCGGCTTGGTGAAGATCAGTGCATTCCGCAGCAGCGCCACCTGGTGGATGTCAGAGGAACTGCCTTAGTGAATCTCGGCCGGACCCGAATCCACCGCAGAGAACGCGCCGCTGGATCGCGAATGGACCGGGTAAGTAAATCTGCCCCATTGGGTTGCATGGTATTGGAGAAACATCGCTTCTTTCTTCCAGAAACAGCACCACCCTTGTCTATGGTCTTTGTCTGGTGTTGCGTTTCAGCGATATTCACCTGCAGTGACCATAAGCTGCCGTGGTAGCTTAACCCATCCCACACCCTCCTTACAGAATGCCATTTGTTTCATGACTTCATGACAAATCCCACTCTACTATTTTGCAATTAGACTGCAAGACTCGTTGGTCCTTTGCACTGGCAAGAGGCAAACAGAGCAACTTGCCTCAGATGGCAGATTGCAAGTCCCTGATGAGTCTCTGAGGGCTGAAAAGAATCAATTGAATGTGCATGGATCTTTAAAATGAACATGCATAGTTTTTATCCAAGTTACACTCTAAAGTGGTGGTAATATACAGTATATTCATCCCTTAATATATATTAAGTGGCATTTTCATTGTTGGTAGATATTTATCTGTGAGGTAAAATTTACTCTTGATATTATTTTTTCTCTTTTCCCCTTTTTAAGATCGGCTTAACTGTGAATGATTTGAAAGTTGTTGGATTTCTTTCTTATGTTTTTTTTTAATGGAGTTTTTTCCATTTAATGTTTTCCCAAAGACAGAAGGAAGGGTAGATGCTCCCCTGTGTAAGTCTCTAAACCCATGTTGGTCTGCCATAGCTTAAAGCGCACCTGTCACCAGGAATATAATTTTAGCTGGTGACAGGATCCAATAGACTATGCTGTGCTGATATTAAAAATACCTTTGTCAGTATTCTGAATCAGTTCAGTAGTTTATATTAGTTTATTTCACATTACCTGGCTCCCTACCAGCAGCATGTTGTGAGTCCCAGGGGAGCTGCAGCCTGTATGTGCCTGTGTCTTCTCATGCATTCTTCCTCTACTCCACCCCCCCCCCCTTCCCGCCTGCTTATTGCACATGACAGGAAATGGGAAGGGAGCTGGATGAGTGTGGAGGAGACTGACACAGGCACACACAGGCTGCAGCTGCCCCTCCCCTGGGGACTCACCCAATGCTGCTGGCAGGGAGCCAGTTAATGTGAAATAAACTACTGAAATGATTCAGAATGCCCGAAAAGACATTTTTAAAGTCAGAATAAAATATGCTTTTGGATGACATACTAAAAATGACATTCCTGATGACAGGTTTGCTTTAATGGGGTCTATGGCTGAAGGAACAGCCAGCTATCTCCCTGCAGGAATTAAACCTTGCAAACCCGATCAAACGATCACTTACACGACACCCTCTATAGTGGCCTCACGTCACGTTGCTAGGTCCTCCTGGCACGCTAGGTCCTCCTGGCACGCTAGGTCCACACCTGCATTGTTCCATTGTTTGTCTTAAAGTGTAGCATTTAAGGTTAGCAGGGTTACTGCTGCCATGATGTCACTGTGGGAGAAATAACTAACTTCTCTTCCAACTTGGTATTCTGTAGAAATCAATATAGCTTGCAGCCATAGACATAACCGCGTTATAGGAAAGGCAAAATACTGGATTTTTAACAAGCAAACATAGCAGTTTTATTGTCCATTCTGAGCTATAGACCCTGCACAAAACAAGCTTTAATGAAACTTTTAAAATACAGTATAAACTTATCCAAACTTTCCTGAACAAAGTTTTTAATTTCTTTTTGTAATTTATTAACTCTGCTTTTCATCCCCCTGCCTTTAGCTAATAATCGCTTTTCTCTTGCCCACCTTCCTTTGGCCACGTTGTACAAAAACATTGTAGGAGTTTCACTGTGAGGACTTGGTGCACTCTGCCTTGTTAAATATTTGATAGTGGGTGTTTGACATTTTTAGATTGTTAATTTGTGTTTTTTCATTGCTGTTGCCAGTTTATCTGATAGGATCTAATGCTGCTTTGTGTGGCCGATAAATTATTGCAAGATCTATGCCTATTAATTTAGGAGCTGCATTACAATTGTCAACTGAGAGGACAGAGAAAATAACATCCCTCATTATACTGCAAAAGGGTAAAAAATCCAGGCTTAGCGTCAGTACACACTCGTCATGAGTTTTCTGTTGTGTGGGATTCTGTATTACGTTTCAAAAGTCCTTAAGAGCTGTACAAGAGAATGGTAGATATACTCATTCCCCTAGTTTCGCCAGTCGTATTTAGAGATCCAATGAGGAAGATACAAGGGATGAGCTACAGGATAAAAGGCCTAGATTATCGGCTACATAGCCAGCCGCATTACAATTTTAGAACCTTTTTGGGGACTTTTTGAAATGTGCAAAGGACATTTATATTTTCAAATGGTCTAAAATTTGCGTCATTTTGTGGCGTGAAAAACTTAGAAAATGGCTTGTAGTGCTTTTAGACAGATAAAAGAGGCAAAAAACCCCTAAACAAACAGAGATGACTTTCAGAACTATTTAGTTCAACACCGAGTTCAGTCCCGTTGATGCTGGCACCAATTGCAGGTGTTACCCTTTAAAGGGAACCTGTCATCAGCAATGGGCCTAATAAACCACTACTAGTATGTTGTCAAACAGCGTAATACCTTTTCATTTGTGTTTCTTTCATGGCCCAGTGTCATGGCATCATCCAGAAAATCAACTTTAAAGTTGGTTGTATAAAGTCAATGAGGTGGAAAGTTTAACCCTGAAGTTAAAGTGGGGGATTCTAAACGCCTCCTCATTCCTCTGTGATTGACATAATGCATTGGACTTCAGGAGATATGTTTAGTGATGTCTCTGGATGCAGAGCTTTCTGAGGACGAGAGAGCATGGGTTCAGGGTTAAAATCTCCTCCTCTTTGACTTTATACAACCAATTTAAATCTCACTTTAAAGTTTATTTTCTGGATGATGCCACCACACTAGGCTATGAAAGAAACACAATCAGGAATGTGATCAGCTGCTTGGAAACATACTGCTAGTGGTTTATTAGGTCAATTTACCCGCTTTGGTGCTAGCACTAGTCACAGCTGTTAAAGAGGACCTGTCACCCAAAATTTCACCACTAGGAGCTGCTTACAAACGCTGCAGTGTTAGAAGGATAGCGTTACCGGAAACCTCCGATAACGCTATCTAACACTGCGGCGGGGTACAATGTAATCATCGGACTGCTTGTAAAGCTGTCCGATGTATTCATGAGGGGGTGGTCCCAGGCGCCGCCTCTTCCCTGGACCGCCCCGCTCTCTCCATAGGCCGGCGGTGACTGCCGCACGTCATGTGACTGCCGCCCCTAACCACGCCCCAACCCCGCCCCTCATGAATACCGCAGGTACCCCTCATGGTTACCGCAGATTTCCGGTAACGCTATCCTTCTAACACTGCAGCGTTTGTTCAAGCACTAGGAGCTGCTTACTTTAGTAAGCATCTCCTAGTGCCGAAATTTTAGGTGACAGGTCCTGGGGAAGTTGTGAGCTAAACACAAAGCCAAACTTCTTGTTCGAGTCTTCTCATCACTAATCTTCTAGGCTGTAAGTGCTATGCTCTAGTCTTTGTCTGTAGTGTCCTTTAACCCTTTTACGACCAGCCAATTTAAATATATTTTAGCCAGTGGTGAACAGGGCTCATGGACCAAACCCTAACCATACACAGCCGGTGTCTGCTGTGTTACACAGCTGACACCTCCCAGTAACTGCCATAGTTGGTGCTGGCACCAATATACTGAAGTTGTATTGCAGTATATATAATATTCCTTATATATAAGGAATTATTATTATTATTTACCTGTCTCCCTGCCAGCAAACTGCATTGCATTTTTGCTTGCTAAACCTGTAAAGGTGTTTTCCTCCTGTTGTAGTCGCTGTATACTGCTACTTGACCTCGGCTTCTTAGCTGACTCTTATCCTGTTGTATCTGCCCTGACTTACTGGGGCTCATTTACTTACCCATCCGCTGGAGTTCACAGAAAATGCATTGTCCGACGATCATGCACTCTGGCTCGATTCACTAAGATCGTGCGCCCGATATCCTACATGTGTCACTTCCCCGCTCAGGTCCGCCAGAGTTCACCATCTTTTCAGCGGTGCATGTAAGTGCTTGAGCTTGCATCACAATTTGCAAGTTAAATCCCGCACTCAGTCCGAATCAGTCCGATCGTCTGACAGTATGCCTCCTAAATTGTGTCGTAATGAGGCCAGGACAGATTTGCCAAAATCCACTGTTAAATACCTGTCAAAGCTGTGTAATCCCCAAAAGAGGGCAAACAGTCCCACAAAAGTCCTTGGCTTGTTCCCTTACCATGTTTCTGTCCAACCTATTTGGCAGTCACAAATTGGAATCTCTTGACCCTTCTGAACTGGCTGTGACTTACTGAAGATAACTACAAGAGGAAGAGACCAGGTGCTAGCACTAGAGGACAAGAAGCGAACAACTTTGTACACAATGTAGTGGCTGGTTTTGGTTACTGCAGTTCACCTTCTATCCAAGTACAGTTTACAGGTACAGTTGAAGTAATCAAAACCCCTTGAATCATCAAATATTCTTTAATAGGGTATTTGTCAATGATTTTATAAGCTCTACAAATATATATTATGTATCATACCCATTATTAATTAGCTTGTCCCTCTTAATAATTGTGAATCATCTGATCCCGTTTGGCATTACATCCCAGCCGGACAGTCTTCTTTCACATTTCACTGGGGTTTTGCTTGCAGACAAAAAATAGAAACAAATGTCTTAAATTTTTTTTTTGGGCCCTGATTTACCCGCGGCCTTCAATGAGAACCAAGAAACAAAAATATATTTGCTGTCACTTAATTTTGTTATTGTGAGTAATAAGCTTTATCCCTCTATCGAGTTAGAGACGTTGCGGGCCCCGGCTGAACGCGCTCTACAATAAAATGAAGGTAACATGAAACAAGGCAGGACATTCGCCCTTGGCATGTTCCATGTGTAATGTTATTATAGCATTACAACCATATGACTTATGGTTTCTATCGGTCTGCAGTGGGTTGTTATCACAGCGAGGGAGGGGGGGGGGGTCTCCTTGCTATTTGTGTCGAGCTCTGATCTATCTTGAAGGAGCCATAGAAGTGGATGACTAATTATTGCAGGTTGTTGAAAGACATAAATTGATGAATGAATTTGCTCCTAACATTACAATATTTGATCTCATATACTTTATATAAAGTCGGTAACGAATAGTGGAATCATATGGTGCAGAGTTTTGCAGCTCAGGACAGAATGACACATTGTTAGTAATTACTTTTGTGCTCATTCTACGACTTGTCCACTAAATCCAACTATCCATGTCTGGATAACTGTGGCATAAGGATGTCTCTAAAATTGATAGCGACCCATGGCATTTTCAATGGGCCATTACTGCCTACAACTACAGTGTGAATAAAGTATGGCTGACCATACCACAAAATATCACACAACATATACTGTATGTATTGGATAGAGGAAGATCTGGCATAGCAGAGAGCAGATAATGATGATGATTGTAACCTTGTAAGAGATGCCCCTGTAACTCATAGGGAGTCATTTAGCTTTATAGTTTTTTCTGTCTTTTTTTATTTTAGGTCAATTTTTATTAAATTTTTTCATATATGTAACTCTCCCTTTTTGGTTTTTCCCTTGTCAATAAGCCGCAGCATCATCACCACTCATCATGAACCCTTTATTATATAACTTGTATTTGTTGTAAGGAGGAGCCTGAGATGACGTGTCACCTCCTTCTGTACATCTTCTGTACAGAGAAGGAGAATGTTTGTATCAGATCTGTAGTCTGCAAAAGTGATTTACTCGGTTGGTTTTGGACCATTTGCCCAACCCACCATTAACATGTTAGTTACCAAAATCTGGATTGGAGAAGACGACCAGTGTTGTAGAATATGCAAAATCTAAGCAAACATACATAAAATAAACAATAAAAGGTGATCTATATACAGGATTCAGACATTGTGGTTAGTTCTTTTTTGGTTGTAAGGCGTCTTTTTTGAGACTTTTTATTGACTCTTTGCAATTTTTGCGCCGTTTGGGGACTTTTTGAAATGTGCACTGAAGTCTGCCAGACATTAGTTTATCGTCAGGGAGACATATCTATCTTCTATTCAAGACGTGCTAAATGCAAAAAACTCCAGACAAAACCATACTTAATGGGGTATTCCCCGAAAAACAAGTTTCTTATATGTACCCAGGATAGCAAAATAACACTTTCTCTAATTCACTGTTATTAACAATAGTGCAGCATTTCACAGATATAAGTCCATCCTGTCCCTATTAGTCCTGCTGTACACAATTTCTGTTTCCACTAGACACGACCCAGTAACTTCTTACTCAGGGTCACTTGGGAGCCATCTTGGATTTTTGTGTAAGATCATGGAGATGAGATTTCTGTCTCCGTCTGCTCTGTGTCTGTAGCGACACCCCCAGAATGGAGCTCAGAGATACTCACTGATCACATCCTGCCAGGACAGAGCCCAGAGCAGAGAGAGTAGCTGCAAACTACAAGCTACGAGGACATAAGTGATCCGGGGGAAGGGGGAGGCAAGCACATAACTATGAGATGTAGCAGGGCTAACAGTGTAACAGGCTGTCAGCCTCTATGTAAAAGGCATCTCATGTATTTCTGATCTGTCTCATCTCTCTCACTGTGTCAGTGTGTTAGTACAGAAGCCAGATGAGAGTGTTTTTACACCTGTACCTTGATAATGTAACCACATTGTCACCCCACAGAATTAGATGGATAATACAGTAATATGTCTGCTCAGAGAGGCCCCACCCACACCCTGGGATGTCACACTGAGCAGCCTAGAGATAGGAGCTAAAACAGCAATAACACTGAGTAAAATTGGAAAATAAGGGGTTAAAATGGTTTTTATTGTGTTAACATCACTATATTTTTCTTTCGTGGGAAAACCCCTTTAAGGAAAAAACTCAAAAAATGGCAAGAAATGACTTGAGACATTTGTATGACACATTTAAGACATTTGTAGCAAATGTTGCATAGTGAGATCTGAAAAAAAACATTTACATAAGGAAAAGGTGAGATTGATAAATTACCAAAGTAGCAGATGGAAAAAAGACATGCAAAAAACAACCGAAGCAAACACAGATAAATGACCGCCATAGTTTGCTAGCAGGGAGCCAGGTAAACTTTTACATACTTTTAAAAAGTGAGGGGAACCAATAATATGAAACAGATTGTAAATTTGTATCAAAAAGGCTATGGGAACCCATCATCACACATTTTCGCCCAATGACAGGTTCCTATTGCCCTTTTGATACTATTTCCCAATCAACTTTTAAAATTATCATTAATGGTTTGACTCACTATTAAGAGTTGATAACAGTATACCTGGCTCTCTTCCAGAAAACTGCATCGTCATCATCATAATCTCCTCTCTGTTCAGCTGGATCTTCCTCAGTCCATCCTCCCTCCATTCTGCAGACGTGAGCTGAGATTTGCTTGGAGCAGGGGGTTAGCTAAAAGGTGCTTGACGGAGGGGAGGGGAATGATGGAGGCAAAAGAGGAGAGCAGAGAGCAGATAATGATGATGATTGACTTGTAACTGATGCCCCTGTGACTTGGTGCAGTTTGCTGGCAGGGAGCCAGGAATACTTTTATATACTTTTACTTAAATACTTTAATAATGGGTGCAATCACTAATCTTAAATATAAAAGCAGATTAGGAATTAGTATTAAAAAGGCTATGGGAACCTGTTATTAGATGAAAATGTATAATCCTGATGACTGGTCCCTTTTAACCTTTGGGTGCTTTAGTATTTGTACTGACTGCTGCAGCTACAGGATAGCTATGCCCATGTCTTGGAAGGTTCATAGTGGAAAACAAACAGTAGCACTGAAGTAGGTCCAGCCAGGGCTACATCTAAGGGTCGTGTTCTCTTCTACTTTGGCTATCATTTTCTTTATTTCTCCACTGCATGGTCCTAACAATAAGGGGTAATCTGGAGGCAGTTTATACAGGAGCAGCACATGTTTACCCAACAGCTAAGCCGTGGCCAAGTATCTGAATGAGGAGCACTGCAGTGCACCACACAAAGAGGACACGAGAATTATTATGGAAACCCTCTAATTTGTTTAGGTTGCTGGAAAGTTGGTTCTCTTTGGATATATGTCTCCATAGATATACTAAAATGTGGTCATATTGCGTGGAGTTATTCATGTATGGGTTAGCCAATCAATCTGCTAATAATTTAACAGCCAATTTTATTAAGGCAGCATTTAAACATTTAAGCATTCACGACACTTTTTCAAATGAGTAGTACAACCCCTTTAATTTCCTGTCCCTCCATTGCCCTATACACATGCATGGACTGCTAGACTTCTCATGAGTATGGCCCCTTTACCCCATGTTTAATGTAAAGCGTATGTGAGTATGAGGGGGGAGGGGGGTATTAGGTAATTTACCAATATACATCTATCAATAGTTCTGCTCCACTTTATTGATATGTAAAATGAAGTCTCCTGTATCTTTTACCACATCAGCCAGACATTTCTGTCCATAAAATGGCCACAGATGGAGGGTCATGTGATCTTATCTGTCCGTGCACAATCACCCTGCCAGAACAAGGTCAAGGTCCTGGCAGGGCGATTGTGCATGGAAAGTTAGAGATCACATAACAATCCATCTGCATTTTATGGACAGAAATGTCTGACTGATGAGGTATAATAACAGGAGACTTCACTTTACATATTAAGAAAGTGGAGCAGAACTTTTTATAGATGTATATTGCTAAGTTACTGAATATCCTGCCTCCCCTCACTAACACACATTACAAAAAAACATGAGGCAAAGTGGCCAACCCCTTTAGGAGGAAGACTTCTTTTAACTCTAAAGAAAGATCCTTTTCTTGTAGTTCAGTGATTTTGGACCAGTTTTTGATGCAAGTAGATAAGAATCAGCGTTGGTAGATGAAGAGGACAGCAGCCGCAACACCAGCTGAATATTTAATGCAGGGTCAGGGAGGCTAATCTCATTCTGATCTGATAACTTTCACCAGTTTTCTTCTTTAAGGATTTTAAAAGTGTTGAGGATTTAGATACTTCTGTGTGATAAGAAGTTCTTCTCCTGTGCTGTGTACTCCTCACCTAATAACATCTCCTAGTCATATGAAATATTATATTTTCCATTTCATATTATGTCAGTGTTTAGTGAGCATATCTCAAGATAATTCTAGAAGACTGTCTCATGTTTTTCTATGGGCTCATACACACAGATGTGTTTTCCATAAGCCCCATGTATGAGCCAAATGCCCGAGCTGCAAAACTCAGAGCAGGTCCTATTCTTAGCCGTGTTTAGAAGTCAATCCAAAGAAGGAGGGGATTTTAGACACTTCTTAAAAATCCTTTGGGGGCCACCAAAAAAAGGAAAAAAGATAAGTGTACTTACACAACTAGAGCTATTTTAGGTCTTCGGCTCCTACCGGGGAGATGTGCCGGGGGTGACAGGACCTGCTTTAATCAATCAATGGTCTCTTCGGAACATGGGAAACAATTCTACAAAAGGAGGCTGCCGATTGGCTGAGGTGGGTCTCGTGAAGAAACTGGCCTATTAACCACTACCAGTTTGCTGTCAAGCAGATTACCACCTTCCTAATCATGTTTTTTTCATGGCCCAGGGTGGTGCACCATCTAGAAAATCAACTTTGAAGTGAGGCATAAATTGGTTGTATGAATCACGGAAGCGGAAAGTTTAACACTGAAGTCAAGCTCTCCCCACCTCTGACATCATAAATCAGACTTCAGGAGAGCCTCTCCCTGATGTTCATAAATGCAAGGTCACCAATTACAGTAGAGGAGGTTTTCTGAAGTGGAGAGAGCTTGACTTCAGAGCCACATTCTTCTCTTCTAAACGGCCAATTTGCAACTCACTTAAAAGTAAATTTTCGGGATCATGCCACAATGCAAGTTCAATTTCAGCACATTCCAACAAATAATTAATATTAATTAATATTGTTTGTGTAATGTAAAGTTATACAATCTTGCAATATATTTTGTGTATCAATTCTTCACAGTATTCTAGATCTCTGCTTGCTGTCATTCAACAGGAAGCTTCATTGTTTACTTACTTCAAATGAACACCGTTCCATGGTCATGTGATGTCACACAGATGCACGGCTTGTTAGCAGCACGCAGCTTTGACTACATCGTGTGTTTTAACCGGTTTGCGACCGCCCGCCGTGTATTTACGGCGGCGGTCGCGTTCCGATGCATGGAGAGGGCTCGCGGGCCGAGCCCTCTCCATAGCCGGTAAGTCTCTGCATATTATGTCAGTGTTTAGTGAGCATATCTCAAGATAATTCTAGAACACTGCCCCATGTTTTTCTATGGGCTCATACACACAGCCCCATGTATGAGCCAAATGCTGCAAAACTCAGAGCAGGTCCTATTCTTAGACGTGTTTAGAAGTCAATCCAAAGAAGGAGGAGATTTTAGACACTTCTTAAAAATCCTCCACCAAAAAAAGGAAAAAAGATAAGTGTACTTACACAACTAGAGCTATTTTAGGTCTTCGGCTCCTACCGGGGAGATGTGCCAGGGGTGACAGAACCTGCTTTAATCAATCGATGGTCTCTTCGGAACATGGGAAACAATTCTACAAAAGGAGGCTGCCGATTGGCTGAGGTGGGTCTCATGAAGAAACTGACCTATTAACCACTACCAGTTTGCTGTCAAGCAGATTACCACCTTCCTAATCATGTTTTTTTCATGGCCCAGGGTGGTGCACCATCTAGAAAATCAACTTTGAAGTGAGGCATAAATTGGTTGTATGAATCACGGAAGCAGAAAGTTTAACACTGAAGTCAAGCTCTCCCCACCTCTGATATCACAAATCAGACTTCAGGTGAGCCTCTCCCTGATGTTCATAAATGCAGGGTCACCAATTACAGCAGAGGAGTTTTTCTGAAGTGGAGAGAGCTTGACTTCAGAGCCACATTCTTCTCTTCTATACGGCCAATTTGCAACTCACTTCAAAGTAAATTTTCGGGATGATGCCACATTGCAAGTTCAATTTAAGCACATTCCCACAAATAATTAATATTGATTAATATTGTTTGTGTAATATAAAGTTATACAATCTTGCAATATATTTTCTGTATCAATTCTTCACAGTATTCTAGATCCCTGCTTGCTATCATTCAACAGGAAGCTTCATTGTTTACTTCCTGCAAATGAACACCGTTCCATGGTCATGTGATGTCACACAGATGCACGGCTTGTTAGCATCACACAGCTTTGACTACATCGTGTGTTTTAACAAGCCGTGCACCTGTGTGACATCACATGATCATGGACCAATGTTTATCTACAGGAAGTAAACAATGAAGCTTCCTGTTGCATGACAGCAAGCAGAGATGGAGAAAGCCTTGAAGAATTGATACAGAAAGTATATTGAAAAATTGTACAATTGTAAAAATTGTAAAACTTTTCAACATACAAACTATATCAATCATTTGCTATCATGTGCTTAAAGTGGACAACACCTTTAAACAGATAATGATCTGGAAGTTGATTAGCTGCTTTAAGACAAACTAATAGTGTTTTTTTAGGGTAATTTCTGCTTACGGGTTCCCTTTAAGACAGGACACATCCATAAATGTAGTAGATTAGCCCTAACATATTCTGCAGCCATTTTTCTCCAATTTAGAATAATACATGATACTGAAGTTCACATTGTAGGACATGCAGAGGACCTGACGCAGACTATAAGTATTATTTACCTCTTTATATGGTGTGTTATATATAATTTCCTTCCAGCAAGTCAAAAATAGCAGGAGTGAAACGTATAGAAGAAATCAATGACACGAGGCAGGAGGTCATAGCCATTCGCCATGACCAGCTCTAATTAATGATGTGTAAACCGTAGGGTATTTGTTGTGCCATTGATAGAAATGCATTATTTATAGAGCTCCTGACCCATGCAGATGTTATTATTAGCCGGCTGATATCATGACTCGGCATGTGTCGCCTTGTATTATACTACAGCAATGGCCTCTACAGCCTGGAAAGAAGACCCGACAAGTTTAACATTGAAATGTTTTGTTTCTCTATTATTCCATATTGACAATTGGACACACCTCTTTTGTCCTAAACCCACGCAAAACCCATTGTTGTCGGATAGATTGCCCGACAGTATCATTTGTATTACGCCATATAGTGCATGAGCAGACCATCAGTATTTGGGTACGGCGGGGGGGGTTTGATTGAACCTGGAACAAAAAGACTTCTGAACACCGTGATGGCGCTTCCACCGATCGACAGTTATTGACCTTCTTAAGGTCTGTACACCAAAGGTAACCCGAGTGTAATAGGTACTGGGCTGGCTAATGGTGGGTGTTACAGCCACTTGCAAAGCTACCATTTGGTAGCCAGTCTGGTGTGCTAGTGTGTAACCCATGATGCAATTGTGCATGCCGTATCACTGCGTCATTAGGTGGGGGTGGGTGGGTTACCCGAACCGGCCCTGAACCGCAATGTTCTGTATGAACTGGATCCAAATAAAGTATGTTTACTGCTGGTCCTGGAGGCCATGGCCTGTAGTAAGTCATTTACACCAGGACTTTAAAGGACGGATCGACTGTTAAGAATTTTTTGGTTCCTTTACAATTGTCCTCCTTGGGTACCTATTACGCTACAAAAAATTATCATATAGCGCCCCTTATTTTCTTAAAACTTAGTAAATGTAGAATATGTTTATTTGTAACCTGGGTCATTCATATTCAGTCACATATCTGGGGCCCCCTACACACCGGGGCCCGGAGCAGTGTTAAGATTCCCAATAATTTGCACTCTGAAAGTTTTATTGTCAGTTATTCCTTCATATTTGTGATTTTTGACATCCTGCGTGTATGGCGAACATCTTCTTAAGAACGAAGTTGTCCACAATACTACTAACAAGACCCTATTGCAAGAGTGACAAAGAAATTAGTTTAGTACTCCACTTACCCGTACAGTTTGTCATAGACAGATGAGGGAGCGACCAACTTAAAGCATGTGGAGAATTAGTCAGGTGAGATGCTGCACTAAAATACTATTGCAGAAAGCCGGCTGCACTGCGGAAATACCGAGTATTAGGGTTGCGTCACAGAAAAGCATGAGTCAATCTCCCAGCTAGGTTAGGCAAAAACAATAGTCAAGATAAGGTTAACATTTCTTCTAAACAGAGGTGTCACAGTGATCTAACACACTGATTGGACAGTACACAGATGTAGAAAACCTCATGGTAACACCCAATAGCAGTTATTATGACAAGTATGGGGTGAGGACACGATCCTATTAAAGTGTATAGATTTATGGCAAGATGCGCAAGGTTAGATAAACACCATAAACAATCTAATAGATGGCAGAAAGTAAAGATAGATAGGCCCAGAGATTGATCGTCCAGATTATATAGATAGATTGTTCTATAGATAGATGCAGAGCGCATACATTAGCTTTGTTCGCCTATATAGAATACATAATGCTGCTCTCTACTGGCTAACAATGAGACTTAATTCTCTGCATTTATAAGAACACAGAATAAGCGTCGGAATCTCCAGAGAATTTTACTTAGTGTTTTATCACAGATTTTTGCTTTTAAATTTTAGCAAAATGATGTAAAGGCACCATAAAGTATTGAATGAATACAATGTAAGGTCCGTGCACATGGAGCAGCAGAATTCCAAATTCTGTGTGGGAAACAGTACATTTGGGATTATTCTGATGCACATAGTGGGGGATTTATCATGTCTTGTTGCCTGAAAACAGGCGTACAAGTGGTGATTTTAGCCGCAATTCTGGTCAGAGCAGGGAATTGCGACTTCTCTGCACTTACAACCGGTTGGGCGAGGAGGGGGCAGTGCTGGGGCATGAGTTGGCTACCGTAGGGTGTTATTGCACTGCATCTGTGCACTACCTATAGGATGTGCCTTTCAGACTTAGTCTGACCTGGCATACAGTAGAAGTGCCCCACCAGCATAGCAGATCTTTCTGCACCAATTATAGGGGGCAAAGTTACATTACAAAGTCTTAAACTGCAACTGGTTTACCATTCAGCATCAGAAACAGTGATAAATCTGCCCAAAAGCACTATATTTGAAACAAAGAAGAGGGATCATTGAGTAATTGTACACCAGTGTGGATCCCTAAGTGTTGCACCAAAAGATGCTTACTAATAAACAAAAAACCTATTGTCCTGGAGGGGAGGAACCCTCACCAGGATGAAGAAAAAGGCAGACTAAAAAGGATATGAAGAAATATAAAGACTAGAGATGAGCGAGCACTAAATGCTCGGTGTCGTTATTCGAGACACTTTTCCTGATTCTCGAGTGCTCGTCTTGACGACCCCATTGAAGTCAATGGGAGACCGAGCATTTTTCAAAGGGACCATGGCTGCAGGAATAAAGTGTGTTATTTATTGAAAAAGAAGTCTTCTGATAAGTGATCAGAGTATGCAAACATCTGCAATCTATTCTTCACTGTTCCGTGCGTATATTATCTCCCGACAAAGTTACAGATGTGAAGAACAGTGAAGAATAGAATAAAAGTGAACACTAGGATGATTTAAGTGAAAAACACAGTGATAAACACAGTGAAGAATAGATTACAGATGTTCGCAATCTGCTTACTTGTCGGGGTGATACGCTGTCCGGGATCCGTCCTCTTCTCCACTGAAGTCTCCCGTGCTGCCCATTGTACTGTGTCCCCCGTGCTGGCCCGATGTCTGTCTCCCCCGTGCTGCCCGATGTACTGTCTCCCCGTGCTGCCCGATGTCTGTCTCCCCGTGCTGCCCGATGTCTGTTCCCGTGTGCGAGTCTGTCTCCGTGTGCTGCCCGATGTCTGTCTCCCCGTGCTGCCCGATGTCTTGCTTTCCCCCGTGCTGCCCGAGTCTGTATCCCGTGTTGGCGGAAACCAACTTTTGTAACAATTGTAGTGGCTGTTTGGTTACTCAGTTCACCTATCTATCCAAGTACAGTTTACAGGTACCAGTGTTGAAGTAAATCAAACCCTTGAATCATCAAATATTGCTTTAATAGGGTATTTGTCAATGATTTTATAAGCTCTACAAATTATATATATGTATCATACCCATTATTAATTAGCTGTCCTCTTATAATTTGTGAAGCATCTGATCCCCTTGGCGTTGTACCCCCCCCCCCCCCCCAATTCCCGGGACGTTACATCCCAGCCGGACAGGTCTTCTTTCCACATTTCACTGGGTTGTTTGCTTGCAGACAAAAAATAGAAGAAAAAATGTCTACATTTTTTTTTTGGGATTTACCCGTGGCCTTCAAGTGAAACCAAAAACAAAAATATTTGCTGTCACTTAATTTGTTATTGTGAGTAAAGCTTTATCCCTTATCGAGTAGAGACGTTGCGGGCCCCCCGGCTGAACGCGCTCTACAATATCAAAATGAAGGGTAAAATGAAACAAGACAGGACATGCCCTTGGCAGTTCCATGTGTATGTGTTATTATAGCATCAAACCCTATGACTTATGGTTTCCTATCGGTCTTGCAGTGGGTTTTGTTATACAGCAGAGAGGGAGGGGGGGCGGGGGGGGGGTCACCTCCTTGCTATTTGTGTCGACTCTGATCTATCTTGAGAGATGCCATAGAAGTGGATGACTAATTATTGCAGGTTGTTTGAAAGACATAAATTGATGAATGAATTTGCTCCTAACATTACAATATTGATCCATATTATTATATAAAGTCGGTAACGAATATGGAATCATATGGTGCAGAGTTTTGCAGCTCAGGACAGCAGAATGAACATTGTTAGTAATACTTTTGTGCTCATTCTACGACTTGTCCACTAACAATCCAACTATCCTGTTTGGATAAACTGTGGCTAAGGATGTCTCTAAAATTTATAGCGACCCATGGGCATTTCAAGGGCCATTACTGCTACCACTACAGTGTGAATTACAGTATGGTGACATTCCACAAAATACAAACAACATATACTGTATTTATTGGATAGAGGGAAGATCTGGCATAGCAGAGAGCAGATAATGATGATGATGATGATTGTAACCTTGTACTGAGATCCCCTGTAACTCAGAGGGTCATTTAGCTTTAGTTTTTTCCGTCTTTTTTTTTAGGTCAATTTTATTAAATTTTTTCATATATTAACTCTCCCTTTTGGTTTTTCCCTTGTCAATAAGCGCGCATATATCACCACTCATCATGAACCCATTATAAAACTTGTATTCGTTGTAAGGAGGAGCTGAGTGACGTGTCACCTCCTTCTGTACATCTTCTGTACAGAGAAGGAGAATGTTTGTACAGATCTGTAGTCTGCAACAAAGTGATTACTGGTTGGTTTTGGACCATGCCCAACCCACCATTAACATTTAGTTACCAAAATTGGATTGGAGAAGACGACCAGTGTGTAGAATATGCAAAATCTAAGCAAACATACATAAATAAACAATAAAAGGTGATATATACAGGATTCAGACATCGTGGTTAGTTCTCTTTTTGGTTGTAAGGCGTCTTTTTGAGATTCTTTTTTGACTCTTTGCATTTTTGCGCCGTTGGGGGACTTTATTGAAATGTGCACTGAAGTCTGCCAGAACATTGTTTATCGTCAGGGAGACATATCTATCTTCTATCAGACGTGGCAATGCAAAAAAACTCCAGACAAAACTATACTTAATGGGGTATTCCCCAAAAAGACAAGTTTCTTATATGTACCCAGGATAGCAAATAAACACTTTCTCTAATTCACGTTATTAACAAAATGCCAGCATTTCACAGATATAAGTCCATCTGTTCTATTAGTTCCTGCCTGTACACAATTTCTGTTTCCACTAGACACAACCCAGTAACTTCTTACTCAGGGTCGCGTGGGAGCCATCTGGATTTTTGTAATAAGATCGTGGAGATTGAGATTTCTGTCTCCGTCTGCCTGTGTCTGTAGCGACACTCCCAGAATGGAGCTCAGAGATACTCACTGATCACATCCTGCCAGGACAGAGGCCCAGAGCAAGAGAGGTAGCTGCAAACTACAAGCTACAAGGACATCATAAGTGATCTGGGGGAAGGGAGAGGCAAGCAAATAACTATGAGATGTAGCAGGGCTAACAGTGTGTAACAGGCTGTCGCAGCTCTATGTAAAAGGCATCTCATGTTCTGACTGTCTCATCTCTCTCACTGTGTCAGTGTGTTAGTACAGAGCAGATGAAGAGGTGTTTTACACCTTACCCTGATAATGTAACCACATTGTCACCCACACGAATTAGATGATAATACAGTAATTAGTCTGCTCAGACGAGGCCCACCCACACCCTGGGATGTTACACTGAGCAGCCTAGGAGTGATAGGAGCTAAAACAGCAATAACATGAGTGAAATGGAAAGAAAGGTTGGTTTTAAAATGGTTTATTGTGTTAACATCACTATATTTTTCTTTCGTGGGAAACCCCCCTTTAAGGAAAAAAACTCAACAAAAAATGGCAGAAATGACCTTGAGGACATTTGTATGACACATTTAAGACATTTGTAGCAAAGTTGCATAGTGAGATTGCAAAAAAAACAATTTACCTAAGGAAAAGGTGGGTGAGATTGATAAATACCAAAAGTAGAGCACAGATGGAAAAACGACATGCAAAAAAACACCGAAGCAAAACACCAGATAATGACGCCATAGTTTGCTAGCAGAGCCCAGGTAAAACTTTTACATACTTTTAAAAGTAAAGAAGTGAGGGGAACCAAGAATATGAAACAGATTGTAAATTTGTATCCAAAAAGGCTATGGGAAGCCCTCATCACACATTTGCGGCCCAATGACAGGTTCCTATTGCCCTTTGATAATTTCCCAATCAACTTTTAAATTCATTAATGGTTTTTGACCTCTCATTAAGAGGTGTTGATAACGTGTACCTGGCTCTATTCCAGAAACTGCATCGTACATCATCATAATTCCTCTCGTTCAGCTGGATCTTCCTCAGTCCATCCTCCCTCCATTCTGCAGACATGAGCTGAGATTTGCGGGAGCAGGGGGTTTAGCAAAGCTGCGTGACGGAGGGGAGGGGATGATGGAGGCAAAATAAGGATCGAGCAGAGCCAAGAGCAGATAATGATGATGATTGAATGTAACTGATGCCCCTGTGAATTGGTGCAGTTTGCTGGCAGGGAGCCAGGAATATTTTATATACTTTTACTTAAATACTTTAATAATGGGTGCAATCATAATCTTAAATATAAAAGCAGATTAGGAATTAGTATTAAAAGGCTATGGGAACTGTTATTAGATGAAAGAAAATGATAATCCTGATGACTGGTCCTTTTAACCTTTGGGTGCTTTAGTTTTGTACTGATGCTGCAGCTACAGGATAGCTATGCCCATGTCTTGGAAAGGTTCATAGTGAAACAAACAGTAGCACTGAAGTAGGTCCAGCCAGGGCTACATCTAAGGTCGTGTTCCTTCTACTTTGGCACTCTTTTCTTTATTCTCCATGCATGGTCCTAACAATAAGGGGTAATCTGGAGGCAGTTTATCAGGAGCACACATGTTTACCCAAAGCTAAGCCGTGGCCAAGTATACGAAATGAGGCGCACTGCAGTGCACCACACAAAGAGCACAGAAATTATTATGGAAACCCTCTAATTTGTTTAGGTTGCTCGGAAAGTTGGTTCTCTTTGGATATAGTTCTCCATAGATATACTAAATGTTGGTCATATTGCGTGGAGTTATTCTTTGGATGGGTTAGCCAATCTATCTGCTAATAATTTAACAGCCAATTTATAAGGCAGCATTTAAACATTAAGCATTCCACGACACTTTCAAATGAGTAGTACAACACTTTAATTCCTGTCCCTCCATTGCGCTATACACATGCATGGAACTGCTAGACTTCTCATGAGTAGGCCCTTTACCCATGTTTAATGTAAGCGTATGGAGTATGAGGGGGGGGGGGGGAGGATTAGGTAATTTACCAATATACATACTATCAATAGTCTGCTCCACTTTATGATATGTAAAATGGTCTCCTGTATCTTTACCTCATCAGCAAGACATTTCTGTCATAAAATGGCCACAGACTGGAGGGTCCATGTGATCTTATCTGTCCGTGCACAATCACCTGCGAAAAGGTCGTGGAGGCGAGCGATTGTGCATGGAAATTAGAGCACATTAACAATCCATGCATTTTATTGGACAGAACATGTCTGATGATGAGGTAAATCAGGAGGGCTTCATTTGCATATTAAGACGTGGAGCAGAACTTTTTATAGATGTATATTGGTAAGTTATCCGAATATCCTGCCCCCATCACTTACACACATTACAAAAAAACATGAGGCAAAGTGGCCAACCCCTTTAAGACGGAAGACTTCTTTAACTCTAAAGACAAGATCTTTTTTGTTAGTTCAGTGATTTTGGACAGTTTTGATGCTTGAGAGTAGATAAGATCAGCGTTGGTAGATGAAAGAGACAGCAGCCGCAACACCAGCTGAATCTTTAAGGGGGTCAGGGAGGCTAATCCATTCTGATTGAAACTTTCACAGTTTTCTTCTTTAAGGATTTTAAAGTGTTTGAGGTGATTTAGATACTTCTGTGTGATAAGAAGTTCTTTCCTGTGCTGGTACACCTCACCTAATAACATCTCCTAGTCATATGAAATATATATTTCACATTTCATATTATGTCAGTGTTTAGTGAGATACTCAAGATTAATTCTAGAAGACTGTCTCATGTTTTCTAAGGGTCCTACACACCGATGTGTTTCCATAAGCCCATGTATGAGCCAAATGCAGCTGGCAAAACTCAGAGCAGGTCCTATTCTTAGCCGTGTTAGAAGTCAATCCAAAGAAGGAGGGGTTTTTAGGACACTTCTTAAAAATCCTTTGGGGCACCAAAAAAAGGAAAAAAAGATAAGTGTACTACACAACTAGAGCTTATTTTAGGTCTTCGGCTCCTACCGGGGAGATGTGCCGGGGGTGGGACAGGACCTGCTTTAATCAATCAATGGTTCTTCGGAACATGGGAAACAATTCTACAAAAGGAGGCTGCCGATTGGCTGAGGTGGGTCTCGAAGAAACTGGCCTATTAACCACTACCAGTTTGCTGTCAAGCAGATTACCACCTTTCTAATCATGTTTTTTTCATGGCCCAGGGTGGTGACCATCTAGAAATCAACTTTGAAGTGAGATAAATGGTTGTATGAACGGAAGCGGAAAGTTAACAATGAAGTCAAGCTCTCCCCACCTCTGGAACATCATAAATTAGACTTCAGGAAGCCTTCCCTGATGTTCATAATGCAAGTCACCAATGACAGTAGAGGAGGTTTCTGAAGTGGAGAGAGCTTGACTTCAGAGCCACATTCTTCTTCTAAAGGCCAATTGCAACTCACTTAAAAGAAAAATTTTCGGGATCATGCCACAATGCAAGTTCAATTTCAGCACATTCAACAAATAATTATATAATTAATATTGTGTTGTGTAATGTGAAAGTATACAATATTGCAATTATTTTGTGTATCAATTCTCCAGTATTCTAGATCTCTGCCTGGCTGTCATTCAACAGGAAGTTCGATGTTACTACTTGCAAATGAAACACCGTTCCATGGTCAAGGTGATGTCACACAGAGATTACACGGCTTGTTAGCAGCACGCAGCTTTGACTACATCGTGTGTTTTAACCGGTTTTGCGACCGCCCCGTCGTATTTACGGCGGCGGTCGCGTCCGTCCGATGCATGGAGAGGGCTCGCGGGCCGCCCTCTCCATAAGCCGGTAAGTCTCTGCTGCATATTACAGCAAAGGCTTAGCCGTAAACACCCGCGATCGGTGCCGGCACCGATTCGGGTGTTTTCTGTTCAGAACGCTGCGGCCAGCAAAGCTGCCATGCGCCGCCATCTTTCCGAGGATCGCCGCTCCCGTGACGTCATCGGGAGCGGCGTCCTTTGCCATGGTACCTCGGGTCTCACGAAGACCCAGCTACTTCAGTTAACCCAGCACATTGTAAGATGAGGAGGTAAAATCC
Organism: Engystomops pustulosus; assembly: GCA_019512145.1. NCBI lineage: Eukaryota > Metazoa > Chordata > Amphibia > Anura > Leptodactylidae > Engystomops > Engystomops pustulosus. The sequence continues at coordinate 29,696,202 of CM033641.1, forward strand.
CCATATACTGCCATACTGTTGTTGGAGTATAGTCTATGTAGGTCGATCAGAACAACCTAGGGTTAAAGTAGTAAAAATTAAATTAAAAAAAAGTAAAAAAACAAAATTAAATACAAAAACCCTAAAAATTCAAATCACCCCCCCTTTCCCTAGAACTGATATAAATATAAATAAACAGTAAAAATCATAAACACATCCAGGTATCTGCCGCGTCTGAAAATGCCCGATCTATCAAATACAATAACGGTTTTTCAAGCGTTTAACCCCGTAACGGAAAATCGCGTCCAAAGTCAAACTGGCACTTTTTTGCCATTTCAGAAGAAAAATTAAAAATTCTATAAAAAGTGATTAAAAGGTTGTACAGTCCTAAAAAATATCATTGAAAACATCATCAAAAGTCGCAAAGATGACACCACACCCTGAACTCCATACACCAACGTATGAAAAAGTTTTAAGACACAAGAAGACGCAAAATTAAAAAAAAAATTTTTGTTCATGAGGTTTTAATTTTTGTAATGTTGAAAACATAAAACCTATACAATTTGGTATCCCTGTAATCGTACTGACCAAAGAATAAATTGATGCATCATTTGTGGCGTGTGAAGTGAAGCCGAATATCCAAGCCCACAAGATAACGGCACAAATGCGGTTTTTTCACCATTTTCACTGATTTGGAATTTTTTTCCTGCTTCCCAGTACATGGCATGGAATATTAATACCATCACTATGAAGTGCAATTTGTTACGCAAAAACGAGCCGTCACATAGCTTTTTACGTGTATAAAATAAAAAGTTATAGATTTTTGAGGGGGAGTGAAAAATGGAAATGAAAAAACGGGAAAGGGCCCGGCCCGGTCCTTACCTTTTACAAGCCGTGCACCGTGGACATCACATGATCATGGACCAATGTTTACTACAGGAAGTAAACAATGAAGCTTCCTGTTGCAGACAGCAAGCAGAGATGGAGAAAGCCTTGAAGAATTGATACAGAAAGTATATGAAAATGATAATTGTAAAAATTGTAAAACTTTTCAACATACAACTATATCATCATTTGCATCATTGCTTAAGTGGACAACCCCTTAAACAGATAATGATCTGAAAGTGATATAGCGCTTTAAGACAAACTAATAGTGGTTTTTTTAGGTAATTTCTGCTTACGGGTTCCCTTTAAGACAGGACACATCTATAAATGTAGTAGATTAGCCCTAACATATTCTGCAGCCATTTTTCTCCAATTTAGAATAATACATGATACTGAAGTTCACATTGTAGACATGCAGAGGACCTGACGCAGACTATAAGTATTTTTACCTCTTATATAGTGTGTTGTGTTATACTAAATTTCCTTCCAGCAAAGTCAAAAATAGCAAGGAGTGAAACGTATAGAAGAAATCAATGACACGAGGCAGAGGTCATAGCCATTCGCCATGACCAGCTCTAATTAATGAGTGTAAACCGTAGGGTATTTGTTGTGCCATTGATAGAAATGCATTATTTATAGAGCTCCTGACCCATGCAGATGTTTTATTAGCGGCTCTGATATCATTGAACTCTGGAATGTGTCGCCTTCTTGTATTATACTACAGCAATGGCCTCTACAGCCTGGAAAGAAGACCATGTTCACATTGAATGTTTTGTTACCTCATATTATTCCATTATTGACAATTGGACACACCTCTTTTGTCTAAACCACGCCCAACCCATTTTGCGGGATGTGGCCGACAGATCATTTGTATGTATCCCATATAGTGATGAGCAGACCCATCAGTATTTGGGTACGGCGGGTTTGATTGAACCTGGAACAAAAAGAATCTGAACACCTGTGATCGGCGCTTCCACCGATCGCAGTTATTGACCCTTTAAATGGGTCTGCTAACCCAAAGGTAACCCGAGTAATAGGTACTGGCTCTGATGGTGGGTGTTACATGCCACTGGCAAAGCTACCATTTTGTTACCAGTCTTGTTGCTAGTTGTGAAAATGCCATCACTGCCTGTACATGTTACTGGTGGGGGTTAACCGAACCGGGAACCTGAACCAGCAATGTTCTGTATGAACCTGGATCCAATAAAGTATGTTTAATGCTGGTCCTGGAGGACCATGGCCTGTAGTAAGTCACTTTTACACAGGACATTTAAAGGGACGGATCAGCTGTGTAAGAATATGTTTGGTTCCTTTACAATTGTCTCCATTGGGTCTCATACGCTACAAAAACTTATCATATAGCGCCCCCTTATGTTTTCTTTACAACCTATAGTAAATGTAAGACATGTTATTTGTAACCTGGGTCATTCATATTCAGCCACATAATCTGGGGCCCCCTTACACCCTGGGCCCCTGGAGCAGTGTTAAGATTTCCCAATAATTTGACTTCTGAACTAGTTTTATTTGTCAGTTATTTCTTCATTATTTGTGACATTTTGACATCCTTCGGTATAAAAGGGTAACATTTCTTCTGTAAACAGAGGTTTGTCACAGTGATACTAACATCACTGATTGGACAGTATCAGAAGATGTAGAATACACCTCACTGGTAACACCCAATAGTCAGTTTATTCATAGACAAGTTTGGGGCGAGAACAAGTCATCTTAAAATGTGTATAGAATTTATGGGCAAGATGCTGCAAGTTTATATAAAACCCATAAAATCGTTAGATAATAGATGGATAGATAAGTATAAGATAGATAGGCCCAGAGATTGATCGATACACAGATCTTATATAGATAGATTGTTCTATAGATAGATGCAAGACGCAGCATACGTTCGCTTTGTTCGCCTATAATTAGAAATACATCACTGCTGCTCTCTACTGGCTAACAATGAGACTTAATTCTCTGCAGTTATAAGAACACAAGAATAAGCGTCGGAATCTCCAGAGAAATTTTTACTTAGTTTTATCACAGATTTTTGCCTTTTAAAATTTTAGCAAAATGTAAAGGCACATAAAGTATTGAATCAATACAATGTAAGGTCCCGTGCACATGGAGCAGCAGAATTCCAAATTCTGTAGTGGGAAACAGTACATTTGGGATTATTCTGATGCACATAGTGGGGGATTTATCATGTCTTGTTTGCCTGAAAACAGGCGTACAAGTGGTGATTTAGCCGCAATTCCTGGTGCAGAGCAGGGAATTGCGACTTCTCTGCACTTTACACCGGTTGGGCGAGGAGGGGGCAGTGCTGGGGCATGCAGTTGGCTACCGTAGGGTGTTATTGCACTGCATCTGTGCACTACCTATAGGATGTGCCCTTTCAGACTTAGTCTGACCTGGCATACAGTAGAAGTGCCCCACCAGCATAGCAGATCTTTCTGCACCAACTTATAGGGGGCAAAGTTACATTACAAAGTCTTAAACTGCAACTGGTTTACCATTCAGCATCAGAAACAGTGATAAATCTGCCAAAAGCACTATATTTGAAACAAAGAAGATGGGATCATTGAGTAATTGTACACCAGTGTGGATCCCTAAGTGTTGCACCAAAAGATGTTGCTGCATATACTAAACAAAAATCCTATTGTCCTGGAGGGGAGGAATCCCTCACCAGGATGAAGAAAAAGGCAGACTAAAAAGGATATGAAGAAATATAAAGACTAGAGATGAGCGAGCACTAAAATGCTCGGGTGCTCGTTATTCGAGACGAACTTTTCCTGATTCTCGAGTGCTCGTCTTGAATAACGAGCCCCATTGAAGTCAATGGGAGACCCGAGCATTTTTCAAAGGGACCATGGTTCAGGAATAAAATGAACACATTTCCCTACCAATCAGCTGTTTCCAATGGGTTGCAATGTTCCTGTGAAGGCCAGTGACATCATGTCCATTCCTCATATGACCTGTTTATAGTTCGGTTCTATTCAAGTGTATTAAATCCACTATTACTTGGTAGCCTATGAAGAGACCAAGGTGCCTCTCTGAAGACTAAAAACACTATATTTGAAACAAAGAAAATGGGATCATTGAGTAATTGTACACCAGTGTGGATCCCTAAGTATTGCACCAAAAGATGTTGCTGCACATACTAAACATAAATCCTATTGTCCTGGAGGGGAGGAATCCCTTACCAGGATGAAGAAAAAGGCAGACTAAAAAAATTTGAAGAAATATAAAGACCTTTATTGCGTACAGTACATTTTAAAACTTGTTAAAACATCAGATGATGAAAGAGGAGGACTATAGGGGACATCACCGGACAATGCATGGAGGCCAGTGGATATATATATCAATGGGAATAGACAAACTTAGATGTTGATGAGCATTCAAAAAAGAGTCACATCAAAGGAAAGTACATATTCAGTAAATTAAACACCTAACATAAAGTTATACTATTTAAACACCTAACATAAAGTTATACTATTGTAAATGTCTTACCCTGGTAGGTAGATAACGCACTCCACAGTCCGGGATGGCACCTTCCCCGACGCGCGTTTCGGCTCTATTGAGCCTTCGTCTGGGGCTGTACCACACCCCGATGTTCCGCGTGGCAATGAGTATGATGCGCTTTGAAGCCCACAATTCACAGTGCCTTTGGGATTATTCTGATGCACATAGTGGGGGATTTATCATGTCTTGTATGCCTGAAAACAGGTGTACAAGTGGTGATTTAGTCACAGATTTAGTGCAGAGCCGGGGATTGCGACTTCTCTGCACTTTACACCGGTTGGGCGAGGAGGGGGCGATGCTGGGCCATGCAGTTGGCTACCGCAGGGTGTTGTTGCACTGCATCTGTGCACTACCTATAGGCTGTGCCCTTTCAGGCTTAGTCTGACCTGGCATACAGTAGAAGTGCCCCACCAGCATAGCACATTGTAGCTGCCAGTCCTGATTTATCAGGAGGTCTTAGATCTAGTGAATGCCTGGGGAAGGGGCAACGTCATACACTAGTAACTAGTGTTAGCATATTGTAAATGTGCCCAGTAGTGTACAATATTTCTTCACAGAAATTTACATGACTATACAGGCCACAGCTTGTCAAGTTTCTGCTCAAACACCCTGCACAACATTTAACAAAGGAAGAAGATGCTATTGTGACTGCTGTGTCAAAAAGGGCATTGTTCTTGTGTGATATGGCATGGCCTCATAACAAAAAAAAAGAACGCAGATCTTTCTGCACCAACTAATAAGAGGCAAAGTTAGATAAAGTTCAGCATCAGAAACAGTGATAAATCTGCCCCAGAGTCTGTGTCCTGACCTAAACTAGAGCATAGTAAATAATCAAATGCTGTACATGTATAAATCAAAGGGGTTTTTTTTGTTGTTGTTGTTGAAGTTTGCGCCTGCTTTTTTGGGCTCGTTTTATTTACCGTATTTTCCGGACTATAAGGCGCACATAAAAGCCTTGGATTTCCTTGGAAATCCAATGTGCGCCTTATAGTCCGGTGCGCCCTATGTATGGCGCAGGGCAGCGGACCATACTTACATAGGTCCCCGCTACCGGAGACCGAACGAGTACCCGAGCATTTTAGTGCTCGCTCATCTCTAGTTGCTATGTATGAAGTGTTTTTTTCCCTAATTTTCAAAAAGTTGCAATTTTATGCACTGCCCATGCAATCCTAGCGCACACCAGTGCTTTTGCTGTAAAAAATTGCGACAAAAATGCAGGTTAAAGTTGATGGAACAGCCTTAATTTCAGCAAAACATTTGTTTGACAAGGAGGAGTAAGTGCACAAACTGGGAAAAGTAATGCACCACCAGTTTAGAGTTTAGGTGGTAAATAGGTGCAAAAATTCCATTAAAGGGGTATTCCAGGAATCAGCATAATTCATATACAAATGAGTAGTCAAAATATAAGCTAAAGTGTGATTAGTTGTTATTTAAAATTTTGCTCTCCTTAGCAGAAAATGCTGGTGACATAGATTGTAATGGAGAATTAAAATGCTGCCGGCCCGTTAATTTCCTCCGCGCGGTCCGTTGCAGAGCATACACAGGACAGAAGATGGGCGCTGGTCACATGTCCACATCACATGTCCTGCACCCACCCACTCTTAGCTTATATTTGGACCTACTCATTTGTATATGAAATGCTGATTCCTGAATACACCCTTTAATGGAATTTTTGCACCTATTTACCACCTAAACTCTTAAACTGGTGGTGCATACTTTTCCCAGTTTGTGTGCCACTTACTCCTCCTGTCAAACAAATGTTTGCTGAATTAAGGGTTAATCACTTATCCCTTTTGCATGTCACCTTACCACTGCATTTTTGTCGCAATTTTTACAGCAAAAGCACTGGTGTGCGCTAGGATTGCATGGGCAGTGCATAAAATTGCAACTTTTTGAAAATTAGGGAAAAAAAACACTTCATACATAGCAAACACATGCAAAAGTAAATAAAACGAGCCCAAAAAAAGCAGGCGCAAAATCAACAACAACAAAAAAAAACCCCTTTGATTTATACATGTAGAGCATGTTGATTATTTACTTGCTCTAGTTTGGTCAGGACACAGACTCTGGGGCAGATTATCACTAAATCCATTGCGCTGGAAGGGAGGAATCCCTACCAGGATGGAAGAAAAGGCAAGACTAAAAAGGATATGAAGAAATATAAAGACCTTATTGCGTACAGTACATTTTAAAACTGTAAAACATCAGATGATGAAAAGAGGAGCTATAGGGGACATCACCGGACAATGCAGGAGGCCAGTGGATATATAATATCAATGGGAAATAGACAAACTTAAATGTTGTTGAGCATTCAAAAAAGAGTCACACAAAGGAAGGATACATATTCAGTAAATTAAACACCTAACATAAAGTTATACTATTGTAAATGTCTTACCCTGGTAGGGAGATAACGCACTCCACGTCCGGGATGGCACCTTCCCTGACGCGCGTTTACGCTCTTTGAGCCTTCGTCTGGGGGGTGGTGAAGGCTCAATAGGCTCCAGACGAAGCTCATAGAGCCGAAACGGCGTCGGGGAAGGTGCCATCCCGGACTGTGGAGTGCGTTATCTACCTACCAGGGTAAGACATTACAAATAGATACTTTATGTAGGTGTTTAATTTACTGAATATGTACTTTCCTTTGATGTGACTCTTTTTGAATGCTCACAACACATTTAAGTTTGTCTATTCCCATTATATATATACCACTGGCCTCCATGCATTGTCCGGTGATGTCCCAATAGTCCTCCTCTTTCATCATCTGATGTTTTAACAAGTTTTAAAATGTACTGTACGCAATAAAGGTCTTTATTAGAGATGAGCGAGTATACTCGTCCGAGCTTGATGCTCGTTCGAGTATTAAGGTACTCGAAACGGCTCGTTGCTCGGACGAGTATTTCCCCTGCTCGAGATCGGCATTTAATAAAAAAACAGTGAAGAACATGAGAATAGAAAAAACAGTGAACACAGTGAACCAGGATAATTTAAGTGAAAAAGACAGTGAAGACACACGTGAAAAACACAGTGAAGAGTAGATTACAGATGTTCGGCAATCTGCTTACTTGTCGGAAGATACGCGCGCGACAGCGGCAGCAGGGAGACACAAGCAGCAGGGAGACATCAGGCAGCAGGGAGACTCGGCAGGGGGAGACATCAAGCAGCAGGGAGACATCGGGCAGCACGGGGAGACAGACATCGGCAGCACTGGGGAGACAACATGGCAGCACGGGGAGACAGACATCGGCAGCACGGGGACACAGAACGGCAGCACGGGGGACACAGACATCGGGCAGCACGGGGAGACGACATCGGCAGCACGGGGGAGACAGACATCGGGCAGCACGGGGAGGAGACAGACATCGGCAGCACGGGGAAGACAGACATCGGCAGCACGGGGAGACAGACCTCGGGCAGCACGGGGGAGACAGAATCGGGCAGCACGGGGGAGACAGAATCGGGCAGCCGGGGGACACAGACATTTGCCAGCAGGGGGACACAGACATTTGCCAGCACGGGGGAGACATGGGCAGCACGGGGAGACTTCAGTGGGAGAAGAGAGCGGATCCCGGGACAGCGTATCACCCCGACAAGTAAGGAGTGAGAACATCGTAATTATCTTCACTGTGTTTATCACTGTGTTTTTCACTTAATATCCTATGGTTCACGTTTTTATTCTATTCTTCACTGTTTTCACATCTGTAAACTTGTCGGGAGATAATATACGCACGGAACAGTGAAGAATAGATTGCAGATGTTTGCATACATCTGTCACTTTCAGAACATTCTTTTCAATTAAATAACACATTTTATTCCTGAGCCATGGTCCCTTTGAAAAATGTCGGGTCTCCCATTGACTTCAATGGGCTCGTTATTCAAGACGAGCACCGAGAATCAGGAAAAGTTCGTCTCGAATAACGAGCAACAGGAGCATTTTAGTGCCGCTCATCTCTAGTTTATATTTCTTCATATCCTTTTTAGTCTGCCTTTTTCTTCATCCTGGTGAGGGATTCCTCCCTCCAGACAATAGGATTTTTGTTTAGTATATGCAGCAACATCTTTGGTGCAACACTTAGGATCCACACTGGTGTCACAATTACTCAATGATCCCATCTTCTTTGTTTCAAATATAGTGCTTTTGGCAGATTTATCACTGTTTCTGATGCTGAATGGTAAACCAGTTGCAGTTTAAGACTTGATGTAATGTAACTTTGCCCCCAAAGTTGGTGCAGAAAGATCTGCTATGCTGGTTGGGCACTTCTACTGTATGCCGGTCAGACTAAGTTGAAAGGCACATCCTATAGGTAGTGCACAGATGCAGTGCAATAACACCTACGGTAGCCAAAGCATGCCCCAGCCTGCCCCTCTCGCCCCCCAAACCGGTTTGTTGTAAAGTGCAGAGAAGTCGCATTCCTGCTTCTGCAACAGGAATTGGGCTAAATCACCACTTGTACGCCTGTTTTCAGGCAACAAAGAAATGATAAAATCCCCCACTTATGTGCATAGAATAATCCCAAATGTACTGTTTCCCACTACAGAATTTGGAATCTGCTGCTCCATGGGCACGGGACCTTACATTGTATTCATCAATACTTTATGTGCCTTATACATTTTGCTAAAATTTTAAAAGCAAAAATCTGTGATAAAACTAGGTAAAAAATTTCTCTGGAGATTCCGACGCTTATCTTGTGTTCTTATAACTGCAGAGAATAAGTCTATTGTTAGCCAGTAGAGAGCAGCAGTGATGTATTTCTAATATAGGCGAACAAAGCGAAGTATGCTGCGTCTTGCATCTATCTATAGAACAAATCTATCTATATAAGATCGGTGTACGATCAATCTCTGGCCTATCTATCTTATACTTATCTATCCATCTATTATCTTTCGATTTTTTTGGGTTTTATATAAACTTGCAGCATCTTGCCATAAATCTATACACATTTTAAGAGGATGTGTCCTCACCCCATACTTGTCTATGATAAAACTGACATATGGGTGTTACCATGTGAGGTTATTGACATCTTTGATACTGTCCAATCGTGCGTTAGTATCACTGTGGACAAACCTCTGTTTAAGAAGAAATGTTACCCCTTTATACCGAAGGATGTTCAAAATGTCACAAATAATGAAGGAAATAACTGACAAATAAAACTAGTTCAGAAGTCCAAATTATTGGGAAATCTTAACACTGCTCCAGGGGCCCAGGGGGTAAGGGGGCCCCAGATTATGTGACTGAATATGAATGACCCAGGTTACAAATAACATATCTACATTTACTAAGGTTGTAGAAAACATAAGGGGGCGCTATATGATAAGTTTTTGTAGCGTAAGAGACCCAAGGGAGGACAATTGTAAAGGAACCAAAAAATTCTTACACAGCTGATCGTCCCTTTAAATGTCCTGTGTAAAGTGACTACTACAGGCCATGGTCCTCCAGGAACAGCACTTAAACATACTTTATTGGATCCAGGTTCATACAGAACATTGTGGTTCAGGTTCCCGGTTCGGGTAACCCCCCACCCCACCCCCCCACCAGTAACATGGACAGGCAGTGATGGCATTCACGAAAGAACGTCACTCCCCCATAGGGGGTTACAACTAGCACACAGAACTGGCACCAAATGGGTAGCTTTGCAGTGGCATGTAACACCCACCATTAGAGCCAGTACCTATTAACTCGGTTACCTTTGGGTTAGCAGACATTTAAAGGGTCAATAACTGCGATCGGTGGAAGCGCCAATCCACAGGTGTTCAGATTCTTTTTGTTCCAGGTTCAATCAAACCCGCCGTACCCAAATACTGAGGGTTGCTCATCACTTAGGGTACATACAAATGATCTGTCGGGCAACATCCGAAAATGGGTTTGGGCGTGGGTTTAGAAAAAAGAGGTGTGTCCAATTGTCAATAATGGAATAATATGAGGTAACGAAACATTCATGTGAACCAGGTCTTTTTCCAGCTTGAGAGGCCATTGCTGTTTAGTATAACAAAGGCGACACATGCGAGTCATGATATCAGCCGGCTAATAATAACATCTGCATGGGTCAGGAGCTCTATAAATAATGCATTTCTATCAATGGCACAACAAATACCTACGGTTTTACACATCATTAATTAGAGTGGTCATGCGCGAATGGCTATGACCTACTTGACTCGTGTCATTGATTTTCTTCTATACGTTTCACTCCTCTGCATTTTTGGACTTTGGGAAGGAAATTATATAAACACACCATATAAAGAGGTAATAAATACTTATAGTCTGCGTCAGGTCCTCTGCATGTCCTACAATGTGAACTTCAGTATCATGTATTATTCTAATTGCGAGAAAAATGGCTGCAGATATGTTAGGGCTAATCTAATACATTTATAGATGTGTCCTGTCTTAAAGGGAACCCGTACAGCAGAAATTCCCTAAAAAAACACACTTAGTTTGTCTTAAGAACGCTAATCAACTTCAGATCATTATCTGTTTAAAGGGGTTGTCCACTTAAGCACATGTAGCAAATGGTTGATATAGTTGTATGTTGAAAAGTTTTACAATTTTTACAATTATACAATTTCCATATACTTTCTGTATCAATTCTTCAAGGCTTTCTCCATCTTGCTTGCTGTCATGCAACAGGAAGCTCATGTTTTACTTCCTGTAGAGAAACATTGGTCCATGATCATGTGATGGACACACAGGTGCACGGCTTGTTAAAAGGTAAGGACCGCGGCCCTTTCCCGTTTTTTCATTTCCATTTTTTCACTCCCCACCTCAAAAATCTATACTTTTTATTTATACACGTAAAAAGCTATGTGAACGGCTCGTTTTTTGGTAACAAATTGCACTTCATAGTGATGGTTAAATATTCCATGCACATGTACTGGGAAGCAGGAAAAAAATTCCAAATGCAGTGAAAATGTGAAAACAACCGCATTGTGCCGTTATCTTGTGGGCTGGAATACGGCTTTCACTTCACGCCACAATGATGCATTCAAGTTATTCTTTGGGTCAGTACGTATTACAGGGATACCAAATTTGTATAGGTTGGTATAATGTTTTCAACATTACAAAAATTAAAAACCTCATGAACAAAAAGTTTTTTTAATTTGCCGTCTTCTTGTGCTATAAAACTTTTTAATACTTTGGTGTATGGAGTTCAGGGTGGGTGTCATCTTTTGGACTTTTGATGATGTTTTCAATGATATTATTTTTAGGACTGTACAACCTTTTAATCACTTTTATTAGAATTTTTAATTTTTTCTTAAAATGGCAAAAAAAGTGCAAGTTTGACTTTGGACGCGATTTTCCGTTACGGGGTTAAACGCTTGAAAAACCTTATTGTATTTGATAGATCGGGCAGTTTCAGACGCGTGCGATACCTGATGTGTTTATGATTTTTACTGGTTTATTTATATTTATATCAGTTCTAGGGAAAGGGGGGTGATTTGGGAATTTAGGGATTTTGTATTTTAATTTTTGTTTTTTTACTTTTTTTTAATTTTAATTTTTTACTACTTTAACCCTAGGTTGTCTGATCGATCCTACATATAAGCATCAACAACAGTATGGCAGTATATGGGGATTTTAACCTTCCCTCATCAGCTTACAATGTGCTGGGTTACTGAAGTAGCTTCGGGTCTTCGTGAACCGAGGTAACATGTGCAAACGGAAGCCGCTCCCGATGACGTCAACGGGGAGCGGCGATCCTCGGAAAGATGGCGGCGCAATGGCAGCTTTGCTGGCGGCAGCGTTCGAAGAAACAACACCCGAATCGGTTGCCGGCACCGATCGCGGGTGTTTACCGCGCTAAGCCTTGCTGTAATATGACAGGCAAGACTTACCGGCTATGGAGAGGCGCGCCCGCGAGCCTCTCCATGCTCATCGGAACGCGACCGCCGCCGTAAATACGAACGGCGGGCGGTCGCAAAAACCGGTTAAACACACGAGTAGTCAAAGCTGCGTGCTGCCTAACAAGCCGTGAATTCTGTGGGTGACAATCACTGACCATGGAACGTGTTTCATTTGCAAGTAAGTAAACAATGAAGCTTCCTGTGAAGGACAGCAAGGCAGGAGATCTAGAATACTGTGAGAATTGATACACAAAATATTGCAAGAGTGTATAACTTTACATTACACAAACAATTTAATTACTATAATTATTGTTGTTGAATGTGCTGAAATTGGAACTTGCATTGTTGTCAGGATCCCGAAAATTTCTTGTTTTAAGGAGTTGCAATGTGGCCTTTAGAGAGAGAGAATGTGGCTCTGAAGTCAAAGCTTCTCCACTGTCAGAAAACCTCCCTTTACTGTAATTGGTGACACTTGATTATGAACATCATAGGGAGAGGCTTCCTGAAGGTTATTTATGATGTTCCAGAGGTGGGGGAGAGCTTGATTCAGTGTTAACTTTCCGCTTCCGTTTCATACAACCACTTATGCCTCACTTCAAAGTTGAGTTTTAGATGGTCACCACCCTGGGCCATGAAAAAAACATGATTAGAAAGGTGGTAAATCTGCTTGACAGCAAACTGTAGTGTTAATAGGCCAGTTTCGTCAGGACACCACTCCAGCCAACGGCCAGCCATCCTTTTGTCAGAATTGTTTCCCATGTTCGAAGTACCATTGAGTTGATTAAAGCAGGTCCTGTTCACCCCCGGCACATCTACCCGGTAGGTGGTAGGAGCCGAAGACCTAAAATAAGCTCTAGTGTGTAAGATACACTATTCTTTTTTTCTTTTTTGGTGGCCCCCAAAGGATTTTTTTTAAGAAGTGTCTCTAAATTACCCCTCCTTCTTTGGATTGACTTCTAAACCGGCTAAGAATAGGACCCTACTGCTCTGAGTTTTGCCAGCTGCGTCATTTGCTCAGACATGGGCTTATAAGGAAACACATCTGGTGTATGAGGACCCTAGAAAACATTGAGACAGTCTTCTTAGATTATCTGAGATAGCTCACTAAACACTGACATAATATGAATGGAAAATAATATTTCATATGACTAGGAATGTTATTGAGGTGAGGTGTACACAGCACAGGAAAGAACTTCTTTATCACACAGAAGCTAATCTAAATCCTCAACACTTTAAAATCCTAAAGAAGAAAACTGGTGAAAGTTCATCATATCAGAATGCAGATTAGCCTCCCTGACCCTGCCATTAAATAATCAATGGTGGTGTTCGGCTGCTGTCCTCTTTCAATCTACCAACGCTGATTCTATCTACTGCTCAAATCAAAATGCTGTCCAAAATCACGAACTACAAGAAAAAGATCTTGTCTTTAGAGTTAAAAGAAGTCCTTATCGTACTTAAAGGTGGTTGCCACTTTGCCTCATGTTTTTTTTGGTAATGTTGTGTAAGTGATGGGGCAGGATATCTCGGTACTTACCAATATACATCTATAAAAAGTTCCTGCTCCACTGTCTTAATATGCAAATGAAGCCCTCCTGATTTTAACTCATCATCAACATGTTCTGTCCAATAAAATGCGATGGATTGTTCATGTGATCTCTAAATTTCCATGCACAATCGCATCGCCTCCACGACCTGGTTTGCAGTGGTGATTGTGCACGGACAGATAAGATCACATGGACCCTCCAGTCTGTGGGCCCATTTTATGACAGAAATGTCTTGCTGATGAGGTTAAAGATACAGGAGACACATTTTAATATCAATAAAGTGGAGCGAACCTATTGATATAGATGTATATTGGTAAATTACCTAACCTCCTCCCCCCCCCCTCATACTCCATACGCTTTACATTAAACATGGGTTAAAGAGGGCCTACTCATGAGAAGTCTAGCAGTATCCATGCATGTGTATAGAGCAAATGGGAGGGACAGGACAATTAAAGAGTGTGTACTACTCAATTTGACAAGTGTCTGTGATGCTTAATGTTTAAATCTGCCTTAATAAATTGGCTGTTAAATTATTAGTCAGATAGATTGCTATAAACCTCCAAAGAATAAACTCCACCCGCAATTATGACCAAATTTTAGTATATCTATGGGACACTATATCCAAAGAGAACCAACTTTCCGGCAACCTAAACAATTAGAGGGTGTTTCCATAATAATTCGTGTGCTCTTTGTGTGGTGCAACTGCAGTGCGCCTCATTCGTTACTTGGCCCACGGCTTAGCTGTTGGGTAAACATGTGACTGCTCCGATAAACTGATGCCTCAGATTACCCCTTATTGTTAGGACCATGTCAGTTGGAGCAAATTAAAGAAAATGTAGGCCAAAGTAAAGCGAACACACCCTTAGATGTAGCCCGGCGGACCTACTTCAGTGCCTACTGTTGTTTTCATATGAACCTTTCCAAGACATGGGCCATAGCTATCCTGTAGGCAGCATCAGTACCAAAAAAACTAAAGCAACCCAAAGGTTGTAAAATAAAGGGACCAGTCCATCAGGCTTATACCATTCTTTCATCTAATAACAGGTTCCCATAGCTTTTTTAATACTAAGTCCCTAATCTGCTTTATATTTAAGATTATGATTGCCACCCATTATTAAAGTATTTAGTAAAAAAGTATTAAAATATTCCTGGCTCCCTGCCAGCAAAACGCAACCAATCACAGGGGCTCAGTTTACAGTTCAATCATCATCATTATTGCTCTCGTGCTCTTGCTCGATCCTTATTTGCCTCCATCATGTCCCTCTCCCCCTCCCCCCTCACATCCGCCAGCGTTATGCTTAACCCCCTGCTCCAGCAATCTAGCTCATGTCTGAGAATGGAGGGAGATGGCTGAGGAAGATCCAGTGAACGAGAGGAATTATGATGATGACGATGCAGTTTCTGGAAGTAGAGCCAGGTACACTGACCGTATCACAACTCTTAAAGTAGAGAGTAAAACCAATTCTGAATAATTTTAAAAGTTGATTTGGAAATGTATCAAAGGGCAATAGGAACCGGTCATTTGGGCCCAAATGTGGATGAGGGCTTCCCATAGTAGCCTCTTTTGGATACAAATTTAACAATCTGTTTCAGATTCGTTGGTCCCCTGCATTCTTTTCCCCTATTTTAAAAGTATGTAAAAGTTTACCTGGTCTCTGCTAGCAAACTATGGCGGTCATTTATTCGGTGTTTGCTTCGGTGTTTATTTTGCAGTCTGTTTTTCCATCTGTGCTGCTACTTTGGTAATTATCAATCTCATCACTCTTTTCCTTAGGTAAATGTTTTTTTTGTCAATCCACTATGCAACTTTGCTACAAATGTCTTAAATGTGTCATACAAATGTCTACAGCAAGTCCATTTCTTGTGGCCATTTTTGTGATTTTTGTTTTTTTTCCTTAAAGGAGGGGTTTCCCACGAAAGAAAAATATAGTGATGTTAACGACAATAAAACCATTTTTAAAAACCCCTTTCTTTTCCATTTCACTCATTGTTATTGCTGTTTTGCTCTCCTATCATCTCTAGGCTGCTCAGTGTAACATCCCAGGGTGTGGGTGGGACCCTCTGAGCAGACTATTACTGATTAAGGTTATCATCTAATTCGGGTGGGTGACAATGTGGGTTACATTATCAGGGTACAGGTGTAAAACCCTCTTCATCTTGCTGCTGTACTCAACACACTGACACAGTGAGAGAGATGAGACGACTCAGCAAAACATGGATGCCTTTACATAGAGGGCGACAGCCTGTTACACAAACACACGTTAGCCCTGCTACATCTCATAGTTATTGCTGCCCTCCCCTTCCCCCAGCTATCACTTGATGTCACTTGTAGCTTGTAGTTTGTCAGCTACATCTCTCTCTTGTTTCTTCTGGGCTCTGTCCTGGCAGGATGGTGATCAGTTGAGTATTCTGAAGCTCCATTCTGGGAGTGTCGCTACAGACACAGAGCAGACGGAGACAGAAATCTCAATCTCCACGATTTTTTATATACAAAATCCAGATGGCCTCCACGCGAACCCCTGAGTAAGAAGTACTGGGTTGTGTCAGTGGAAACAGAAATTTGTGTACAGGCAGGACTAATAGAACAGATGGACTATATCTGTGAATGCTGGCATTTTGTTAATAACAGGTGAATTAGAGAAAGTGTTATTTTGCTATCCTGGGGTTACATATAAGAACTTGTCTTTGGGGATACCCCATTAACGTATAGTTTTGTCTGGAGTTTTTTTGCATTTGCACGTCTGAATAGAAGATAGATATGTCTCCCTGACGATAAAACGAATGTATGGCAGACTTCAGTGGCACATTTCAACAAAGTCCCCAACGGCGCAAAAATGCGAAAAGAGTCAAAAAAAAGTCTCAAAAAGACGCCTTACACAAAAAGAGAACTAACCACGATGTCTGAATCCTGTATATATCTCACCTTTTATTGTTTATTTATGTAATGTTGCTTTGAGATTTTGCATTATTCTAAACACCACTGTCGTCTTCTCCAATCCAATTTTGGTAACTAAAATGTTAATGGTGGGTTGGGCAATGCGCCAAAACCAACGAGTAATCACTTTTGCAGACTACAGATCTGACTACAAACATTCTCATTCTCGTACAGAAAGATGTACAGAAGGAGGTGACACGTCAGGCTCAGCTCCTCCTTACAACGAATACAAGTATATATATAATGGGTTCATGAGTGAGTGGTGATGTATGCGTGCGTGCTTATTGACAAGGGAAAAAACAACAAAGGGAGAGTTAATAATGAAAAAATTAATAAAATGGACTAAAAAAAAAGACGGAAAAAACATAAAGCTAAATGATCCCTCTGAGTTATACAGGGGCATCTCTACAGGTTACAATCATCATCATAATCTTATTACTGCTCTCTGCTATGCCAGATCTTCCTCTATCATCAATACAGTATATGTTGTATGTATTTGTGGAATGGTCATCCATATCTTTAGAATCACACTGTAGTGTAGGCAGTAATGGACCCTTGAAATGCCCTGGGTCGCTAAATTTTGAGACATCTTAGGCACAGTTTATCCATAACAGGATAGTTTGGATTTAGTGGCAACGTCGTAGAATGAGGCACAAAAGTACTTACAACAATGTGTCATTTCTGTCCTGAGCTGCAAAACTGCACCCATATGATTCCATATTCGTTACCTACCCGGACTTTATATAAGTAATATGGATCAATATTGAATGTTAGGAGCAAATTCATTCATCAATTTATGTCCTTTCAACACAACCTGCAATAATTAGTCACCACTTTCTATGATGCTCCTCAAGATAGGATCAGAGTGACACAAATCAAGACCCCCAGCAAAGACCCCCCGTCCCCCAGGAGACCCCCCCCCCCCGCCCCCCCCTAGACCCCCCCCCTCCTCTGCTGTTATAACAAACCCATGGCAAGAACCGATAGGAAACCCAGAAGTCATAGGGTTTGATGCTATAAATACAAACATTACACAGGAACCTGGCCAAGGGCCATGTCCTGTCTGTTCAGTTTTACCTTCATTTCTATGTAGAGAAGCGCGTTACAGCCGGGGGCCCGCAACGTCTCTACTCGATATAGGGATAAGCATTACTCACAATAACAAATTTAAGTGACACAAAAAAATTTTTGTTTGTTGGTTCATTGAAGGCCACGGGTAAATCCCAAAAAAAAAAATGTAACGACATTTTTTCTTATTTTTGTCTGCAGCAACCAAACCACCCCCCAGTGAAATGGTGGACAAGAAGACGTGTCCGGCTGGGAATGTAACGTCCCTGGGACATGTAGGGGGGGGGGGGGGGGTACAACGCCAAGGGGATCAGTGCTTCTTCACAAATTATAGAGGACAGCTAATTAATAAATGGGTATGATACATAATATATATTTGTAGAGCTTATAAAATCATTGACAAACCCATAATTTAAAGAATATTTGATGATTCAAGGGTTTGATTACTTCAAACTGGTACCTGTAAACTGTTACTTGGATAGGAAGGTGAACTGAGTAACCAAAACCAGCCACTACATGTGACAAGTTGTTCGCTTCTTGTCTCTAGTTGATAGAACCTGGTCTCTTCCTCTGTAGTTATTTCAGTTAAGTCAGCCATTCAGAAGGGTCAAGAGATTCAATTGTTGACTGCCAAATAGGTTGGACAGAAAACATGGTAAGGGAAACAATGCCAAGGACTAGAGTGGGACTGTTTGCCCTCTTTTGGGGATTTACACGGCTTGACAGGGTATTTTAACAGTGGATTTGGCAATCTGTCCTGGCCGCAGTACGACACAATTTAGGGAGGCGTTACTGTCAGACGATCGGGACTGATTCGGACTGAGTGCGGGATTAACTTGCAAATTGTGATGCAAGCTAAAGCACTTACATGCACCGCTGAAAAGATGGTGAACGTGGCGGACCTGAGCGGGGAAAGGGGGAAAGTGACACATGTAGGATATTGGGCGGCACGATCTTAGTGAATCGAGCCAGAGGGCATGATCGTCGACAATGCATTTTCTGTGAACTCCAGGGATGGGTAGTAATGAGCCACAGAAGTCAGGGCAGAGATACAACGGATAAGAGTCAGCTAAGAAGCCGAGGTCGCAAGTAGCCGTATACGACGACCTACAACAGGAGGAAAACACCTTTAAGGTTTAGAAGCAAAAATGCAATGCAGTTGCTGGCAGGGAGACAGGTAAATAATAATAATAATTCCTTATATATAAGGCAATATTATATATACTGAAACACAATTCAGTTATATTGTGACAGCACCCAAACTATGGCAGTTACTGGAGGGGTAAGCTGTTGTAACACAGCAGACACCGGCTGTGTATGATTGGGTTTGGTCCAAATGAGCCCATGTTCACCACTGGCTCAAATATATTTTAAATTGGCTGGTATAAAGGGTAAAAGGACACTACGAAAAGATAGAGCATAGCACTTACAGCCTTAGAAGATTAGTGATAGAAGACTCGACAATAAGTTGGCTTTGGTTTAGCTCACAACTCCCCAGAAACCTGTCACTAAAATTTGGCACTGGAGAGGCTTACTAAAGTAAGCAGCTCCTAGTGCTTGAAACAAACGCTGCAGTGTTAGAAGGATTAGGTTACCGGAAACGCTGCGGTAACCATGAGGGCGGTACCTGCGGTATCATGAGGGGCTGGGGTTGGGGCGTGTAGGGGCGGCAGTCAACATGACGTTGCGGCAGTCACCGCCGGCCTATGGAGGAGAGGAGCGGCGGCCTGGGACCACCCCCGCATGAATCTCGCGACAGCTGTACAAGCAGTCCGATGTGATTACATTGTACCCAGCGCAGTGTTAGATAGCGTTATCGGAGGTTTCCGGGATAACGATACCCTTCTAACACTGCGGCGTTTGTAAGCAGCTCCTAGTGGTGAAATTTTGGGTGACAGGTCCTCTTTAACAGCTGGACTAGTGCTGCACCCAACAGCGGGTAAATTTGACCTAATAAAACCATAGCAGTAGGTTTACAAAGCAGCTGATCACATTCCTGATTGGTTTCTTTCATAGCAGTAGTGGTGGCATCATCCGAAAAATAAACTTTAAAGTGAGATTTAAATTGGTTGTAACTTAAAGTCAAAGAGGAGGAGATTTTAACCCTAACCCATGCTCCTCGTCTCAGAAAGTTCTGCATCCAGAGACATCAACTAACATATCTCCTGAAGTACAAGGCATTATGTCATCACAGAGGAATGGGGAGGCGTTTAGAATCCCCCACTTTAACTTCAGGGTTTTTTAAACTTTCCACATCATGGACTTTATACAACCAACTTTAAAGTGGATTTTCTGGAGATGCCATGAACTGGGCCATCCATGAAAGAAACACAAATGAAAAAGGTATTACGCGTTTGACAACATACTAAGTAGTGTTTATTAGGCCCGTTGCGATGACAGGTTCCTTAAAGGGTAAACACCTGCAATTGGTGCAGCATCAACGGGGAATGAACTCGGTTGTTGAACTAAATAGTTCTGAAAGTCATCTCTGTTGTTTAGGGGTTTTTTGCCTTTTTATCTGTCTAAAAGCACTACCAAGCCAATTTTCTAAGTTTCAGCCTCACAAAATGACGCAAATTTTAGGACCATTTGAAAATATAAATGTCCTTTGCACATTTCAAAAAAGTCCCAAAAAGGTTCTAAAATGTAATGCGGCTTGGCTATGTAGCCGATAATCTAGGCCATTTTTATCCTGTAGCTCATCCCTTGTATCTTCCTAATTGGATCTCTAAATACGACTGGCGAGGCAAACTAGGGGAATGAGTATAGCTACCATTCCTCTGTACAGCTTCTTAAGGACTTTTGAAACGTTAACACAGAATCCCACCACAACAGAAAAATCATGACGAGTGGTACTGACGCTAAGACCTGGATTTTTTTACCCTTTGACAGTATAATGAGGGATGTTATTTTCTCGTCCTATCAGTTGACAATTGTAATGACAGCTCCTAAATTACTGGCATAGATCTTGCATAATTTATCGGCCCACAAAGCAGCATTAGATCCTATCAGATAAAACTGGCAACAGCAAGAAAAAACACAAATTAAAAATCTAAAAAGTCAAACACCCACTATCAAATAGTTAACAAGCAGGTTGCACCAGTCCTCACAGTGGAACTCTACAATGTTTTGTACAAGTCTGGCCAAAGGAGGTGGCATAGAAAAGCGATATTAGCTAAAGGAAGGGGATGAAAAAGCAGGTTAAGAAATTACAAAAGAAATTAAAAAACTTTGTTCAGGAAAGTTTGGAAAGTTTAAACTGTATTTAAAAGTTTCATAAAGCTTGTTGGTGCAGGGCTTATAGCTCAGGATGGACAATAAAACTGCTAGTTTGCTTGTTAAAAAATCAGTATTTTGCATTTCCTATAACGCGTGGTATGTCTATGGCTGCAAGCTAGCTAATATATTGTTTCTACAAATACAAGTTGGAGAGAAGTTCGTTATTTCTCCCACAGTGACATCATGAGCAGTAACCCTGCTAACTAAATGCTACACTTTTAAAGACAAACAATGGAACAAGGCAGGTGTGGACCTAGCGTGCCAGGAGGAGCCGAGCGTGCCAGGAGGACACTGGTCGTGGAAGTGATCGTTTGATCGGGTTGCAAGGTTTAATTCCTGCAGGGAGATAGCTGGCTGTTCCTTCAGCCATAGACACCATTAAAGCAAAACCTGTCATCAGGATGTAATTTTTAGTATGCTCATCCAAAAGCATATTTTATTTGACTTTAAAAATGTCTTATTTTCGGCATTCTGAATCATTTCAGTAGTTATTTCACATAACTGGCTCCCTGCCAGCAGCATTGGGTGAGTCCCCAGGGGAGGGGCAGCTGCAGCCTGGTGTCCTGTGTCAGTCTCTCCACACTAATCCAGCTCCCTTCCATTCCTGCATGTGCAATAAGCCGGGGCGAAGGGGGGGGGGTGTGGAGTGAGGAAAGAATGCATGAGAAGACACAGGCACATACAGGCTGCAGCTCCCCTGGGACTCACAACATGCTGCGGTAGGGAGCCAGGTAATGTGAAATAAACTTATATAAACTAATGAATGATTCAGAATGACTGACCAAAGGTATTTTAAGATCAGCACAGCAAGTCGATTGATCTGTCACCAGCTAAAATATATCTGGTGACAGGTGCGCTTTAGCTATGGCAGACCAACATGGGTTTAGAGACTTAAACAGGGGAGCATCTACCCTTGCCTGCTGTCTTTGGGAAACATTAAATGAAAAAACTCCATAAAAAAAAAAATAAGAAGAAAGAAATCCAACACTTTCAATCATCACAGTTAAGCCGATTCGTAAAAGGGGAAAAGAGAAAAAATAATATCAGGAGTAATTTTACCTCACAGATAAATATCTACCAACAATGAAAATGCCACTTAATATATATTAGGATGAATATACTGTACATTACCACCACGTTAGAGTGGAACTGGGATTATAAAAACTATGCATTTCATTTTAAAGATCCATGCACATTCAATTGATTCTTTTCAGCCCTCAGGGACTCACAGGGACTTGCAATCTGCCAGCGGAGGGAAAGTTGCTCTGTGCTCTTGCCAGGCAAAGGACCAACGGATGTCTGCAGTCTTAATTGCAAAATAGTAGAGTGGGGATTTGTCTGAGTCATGAAAACAAATGGCATTCGGTAGGAGGGGTGGGATGGGTTAGCTACCACGGCAGACTTATGGTCACTGCAGGTGAATATCGCTGAAAGCAAACACCAGACAAAGACCATAGACAAGGGTGGGCTGTTCTGGAAGAAAGAAGCGATGTTCTCCATGACCATGCACCCAATGGGGCAGATTACTTACCCGGTCCATTCGCGATTCCAGGGCGCGTTCTCGCCGGTGGATTCGGTCCGGCCGGGATTCACTAAGGCAGTTCCTCTGACGTCCACCAGTGGCGCTGCTGACGCTGAAGTTCCCCGGAATGCACGATCTTCCAAGCCGGCCCGAGCACCAAGCCGGGCCGACCATTTTTAACAAAAAAAATGCGCGGTTTTTCCCGGAATCCGTTGGGTTTTCGTTCGGCCACCCAACGATGCCAGCGCCGATACGCCACAATCCTGAACACGTGACGCCCAAAATCCCGGGGGCAATGTAAGGGAAAATCGGCGCAAATCAGAAATATTCGGGTAACAGCAAATCGGGCCCTAGTTAAATGACCCCCAATATCTTTATAGGCACTCAGAGAATGGGGGGGATCTCAATTCTCATCTTTACTCCAGATATGCAACTTTATAAAGATTGTGCATCGCGTTCACTTCTTGCAGAGTTTAAATCTCATAAAAAATATTCTTTAATACACACATTTGTTAGTTCTGGTCGCTGAAAACCTAGCAACTTGAGTTAACGTGATATACTGGTAAGAAGGTAATCATACACAAGTGCAGCGCGCGGGTCAGGTAGACGGCACACCTAAAGGAACAAATTGTTGTCAGGAATTTAATTATGAGAAAACTTGCCGTATACACATCACTTTATGTACAGTGAACAGGCAGCAGTACAGAGGCTGCTGGCGATTAGGTTAACTATTTAAAGGGAAAACTATATTTTTTTTAAAGGTAATCTACAATCAAAATCATCACTTAGTCGTTAGATCCAGGGCACAGTGACGTGTGGTAATTGGTACTGTCATACATACCTCCTTTTTTTCTCACATCAACTTTAAAAATTATGCTAAAGAGCCCACAAGAGATTTGGGGTTGTTGACCAGAGACCCTCCATGCTGTAACTTATAGTTGTTGCGCTTTCCTTTCCAATGTGTGAGATTTACAGAGGCAGAGGGAGGGTAATGCTTTGAGTGCGCCAGGGGGAGGGGAAGCAACCCAATCAGAGTTTCAGCTTTTGAGCATTATAGAATAGATAAGGAGGACCGTAACCGCCAAAAACTACCCCACCAAATATCTCCCCCTAATCCTGTCCTATCCCCTTTATATTTATTACATTTTATTCCAATTGTTTGTGCTACATAGGTTAATAGATCAACCTTTACCAAATTAAGAGGTTGGATCGTCGTTACAGGGTCCCTTGGCAGTCGGCCGTATTCATGGAGGGGGCGCCCCCCGGCCGACACCCCCCTCACGCCCCGTCAGTCAGGGATCGTAAGACTCGGCGGCAAGCAGCGCATATATTGCACAATGGCCTGCCGTCTATGCGATTTGCGGCACTGGGCGGTGACAGCGGCGCAGAGAGGGGCTTATTCACAGCGCAGGTTGAATGTTAGGCCGGACTTGATGAATCAGCCCTCTGCGGCCGCTTCTGCTGACATCATATTCTGGCGCAGCCACGCCAAGCGGAGCTGTCCACAGCCAGCCAGACATCCATCAGCTGGGAATTTCAGGGAGCATCGGAAAGGTGAGTTCATCGTTTTATTTTTTTAGACGGCCCAAAAGTCCCAAATGGCCCACACCAGCCCCAACCAGTCGGCCCACCCGTAATTGAAGAATAGTAGTCTTCAATGACTTACTTTTCCCAATAATAAACCAGATTCTCAATAATGGACGAGGGATCTTTTCAGGTGTGGGTTTTTATGGTGGTCATCCGAATCAGAGCGGGGAGTTGGGTTTGGGGTTCACGACCCAAACCTAAATCTTCACGCCTTCAAACCTAAATAAGCGGCGTAGCGCGCTGACATCACTTCCCAGCAACATCTTACCGTAGCAACATCCTAGAGTAACTAGTGGTGCGCACCAATTGCACCGAGTGGTACTGGCCAGGAGAAGTTGAGCTTAGAACGCAATACCCAGAATCTTGGTTATGGGTTCAGGGACCAGAACAAGCAATATCCGGGCATGTGCCAGAACAATTGCCGGTTTGGGTCTGTTTAACGGCTACTTTTATGTATTTTTGGAGAGCAAGTGGGAAACAGAATCTCAGAGTCAGTACAAGCATAATACTGATTTGGCCTCAAAGATGCTCAGAATTGACGGGGTCAGATCTTACAACGCTGACGAAACTGATCACTTGCAATACACAAGCTTCAGCTCTGACTAAAATTATTAATTTGCTAATAAAAAAAAAGCAGAACATGAGCCCTTAAATCCCCAGTGTGTTCTGTATAACATTCGTTCTGGTAGAGAAGAGTCAATACAGTCTATTTTAGTACCTGGCCTTGGTATATTGTTACGAAAATATGACATTTGTGTTGGGTGGATTATCATCCAAATTTCGGGAATAATAATAGTTCAGCATTGCTCATGTGACGATTTCTTGCTGTAATGGAAATGGCAAGAAAAACTGGGAAGAGCGAAGAAGTGCAATTCAGCCGCAGTATGGAGGTCAATGTTGGACGGATCGGGTCATATGACCCTTCATTCAGTGTCCATATTGTCCACATAGATCCGTATAGTCAGTGATGGAGGAGCTTTTAGGGCTGCGCGCCAAACTAAACCAATAACCATGATTTATCACAAAGTGCTAACCTGGCAAATCTAAGCAGTCAGGTAGGTTATGGTCTATGTTCTGTCATAGGTTTCAAGCGTGATAGCATCCTGAGGACACCAATACAGTGGAATGCAGTGTATCATTGTAGGCTTTCCCCCAGGGTCTCGGAACATAAAGAATTGTGGGGGACAGAGCAGGGTCCAAAGAAAATTGAGCTCTGTCCACACCGTTTCACTCCTCATGTAGCGGGGGATGGTCGTCGTAAAGTATCGCTGAACACAGACATATGGGCTGCAACGGAGGGGGGGGGGGGAGGCCTTGAAAACACCCCAGCCCACCCCACGCCATCGGTGGGACTAACACTGCTATAGTCAAACAAGCCCTGGTTGACAGAATATTTGGGTCATGGTTGCACCACAAATACTCCCTATTTTGGTCATTCTATTAGTTGAGGTAAACAGACAAAATCTTGCATGAAAAAAGTGGGGGGGAAGTTTCACCGGAGAAAGTCACAGCAATCCCAATATGGCTGCAGATGGAGGGTCAGGTGGAATCCTAACTGTCCAATGACATCATCCTGCCAGGACCTTATGATAAAGATTCATGAATACAAGATCCAGGTCTGGCCAGGGCAATGGAAAGATGGAGATCAATTGACCCTCCATCTGCGGCAATTTATGGCTGATGAGGTAAAAGACAGGAGCTCCTTTATATATCTGAAACGGAGCAGAACTGTTTGAGTAGGGTAAATTTGCTGTGTTATCTATGGTAATTTCTGTTTCAAGTAAATTAGCACTATGGTAATATTACCTATATTTTGCCTTCCCCCCCCCCCCCACAACACTTACTAACACATTACAAAAACAACATGAGGTAAGTAGACAACCCCTTTAAACACTAATAATCACAAGTGACAATTTTATAGGCCCACCTGCCAGTAAGTAAGTTGAAGGGAACTACAGACCCAGAAGCACCTAGAGGTAACTAACCAAAATATAAAAAATTACAATAATTCAAAATGGAATAAGAAAATAACATTGTCTTCCCATTGCCCCCACACAGAATTATACCACTCTCCATGTAGTGACCCCCACAATGTATGATGCTCCCAGGTAGCCCGCACCTGGGTAAATATCCTCTCCTGTAGCCAATCCATTATACCTTTATAATATCCCCGCTTATAGCCACCCACCAATGTGTGGAAGGAGTGGGAGGGGTAGCTTGAGAGGATGATGCTGTAGTACAGGCGGTCCCTATTAAGGACACCCGACTTACAGACGACTCATAGTTACAGACAGACCCCTCTGCCCACTGTTATGGACTCTAGTTAAGCTATCGGATGCTTTACTATAGTCCCAGACTGCCAATAATCCCTTAAAAGTGTCTGTAATCAAGCTTTATTTGATTAATCCTGGTCCAATTACATCAAAAAATTTTAAACTGACCAGTGTCACTTGGGCAAAAAAAAAAAAATTGTCTGAGCTACAATTATAAAATACCAAATTTCGACTTAAATACAATTCAACTAAGAACAAACCTACGACCCTATCGTGACACGTAAACTGTATGACAAGTTGGTTACCCATTACATTCTGTTTATTTAACTTGTGATATGTGAAGTTGGGATGGCTACAACTTTTACTATATTGTAGTAATCATAACACATAATCAGGATGGCTAAGGTTTCAGTAGGCCCCTGGACGACAGACGCCTCGTGGGCCCCTTTGCAGTGAAGTCACGTAGGCAGCATTAAAAATTCTGAAAACTAAAAAAAAAAGCTCTGTTCCTAAAATATTCTCTCGTTTATCATCCCAAACAGTCCCTCAGGTTGTTTTATTATACAACCCCACTCATGTTATTTTATATACAGCCACCCTTATGGTTATTTTATATACAGCCCCCTTCATGGTTACTGTATATACTCGTTATAAGCCGAACGTTTTCAGCACAAAAAATGTGCTGAAAAACCTCACCTCGGCTTATACACAAGTCTTTAAAAAAAAACCTGTAATACTCCACCCTCCGTGTCCCCGATGTTCCTCGCGGGGCTCCCGGGGCTCCCGATCCCTGTCGCGGCTCCCGGCGGCTCCCCGTGTCTCCTCTTCGGTCTTCTATCTTCTCTAGCCGGCAGGTCGCGTCCATGCAATCTGCTGGCTGTCGCACACTACGATGCAGCGCTTTCGCCGCTGATGGCGTCACGACTCTGCGGGCTAGAGAAGATTACAAGAGGAAGAAAGCCGCCGGGAGCCGCGATGGGATCAGGAGCCGCCGGAACCGCAACAAACTCCGGGGACACGAGGGTGAGTATTAAGGTTTTTTTTAAATCTGTAGGCTTGTATATACATGGAGGCAGACGCATAGTAATATGGGGGCAGGCTGATTCTACCATGGGGGCAGGCGTATTTACATGGGGGCAGGCTGTATCTACATGGGGGAAGACTGTTATAATAAATGAGGGCAGGCTGTATACTAACATGGGGACAGGCTAGACTACATTGAGGACAGGGGCTGTATTTACATGGGGAAAGGCTTATACTGCAAAGGGGCAGGCACTGTATACTACATGGGGGCAGGATGATACTACATGGGGGCAGGCTGTATTGTATACTACATGGGGGCAGGTGTAAGACATGGGGCAGGCTTTGTATACTACATGGGGGGCCAGGCTGTATACTACATGGGGGCAGGATGTATACTGCATGGGGGCAGGCGGGTATACTACATGAGGACAGGCTGTATACTACGTGGGACAGGCTGTATACGCTTGGAGCAGGCTCTATATAATACATGGGGGAAGGGCTGTATACTACATGGGGGGAAGGCTGTATACTACATGAGGGCGGGCTGTATACTACATGGAGACAGGCTGTATCTACAGGGGACAGGCGTATACTACATGGAGACCAGGCTGTATACTGCAAGGGGCAGGCTGGTATAACTAAATCGCGGCAGGGCTGTATGCTACGTGGGGCTTGGCTGTATATTACCGGGGCTGGCTTGGCGTATACGAAACCCTAGGCTATACTCGAGTCAATAGGTTTTCCCAGTTTTCGGTGCTAAAATTAGGGGTCTCGGCTTATTTACTCGGGTCGGGTTTACTCGACGTATATACGGTATTTTTTTTCTTTATACAGCCCCTCATGGTTATTTATACAGCCCCTCATGGGTATTTTACCCCTATGATCAAGATAGAGCCCCCCTCACCCCATTAGATTCCTTATGTAAAGCATATGGGGCCCCCCAGCAGCCTGGGCCCCGGCAATCACCCCTGGTATGGCATCCAGGGCCGGTGCTGTTTCCTGCACATTAAACAAAAATACATAATAAACCTAATATAAAACCAATACAAATGTAAAATGACAAAAGTTATACAGCACACATGTGAACATACAGTAATGCTACTCTATACTGTAATCTCACCGGATAGTAAAAGCCACGTCCATTCGATTTCACATACAGTACAGAACAACCTCTCTGGTTCTCAGAATTGATACTTAAAATAAATAAGGTTCATGGAACTTGACAAGCATGTCGGAGTTTAGATGACTCAGGTCCGGGGGAGATCCCAAGTAAATTTCTTTTTGTAAAGAATAACTCAACAATAACTAGATGGGCTCTAAATATAGAGACCAATGAAAGGAGGGAGCGACCTGGAGATACATGGTTCTGGAGGGGGGGGGGGGTGGATTAGAATTGTGACATCACTATATCCCAGCAGCGAGATAAGGTTTCGAAGGATTAAAGGAAATAAATAGGAAGAAAGGCGCAAAACGCTTGAAACAAATGGATGCTTTTCAATAAGACATTAGAGTCTGGAAGGACGAAGCGGCAATTCCTTTTTTCTTTGAAACGTGGTGATACCTGATAACGGCCCAGGCAGGATAATGCGTACTTTTATGTGCTGTCATGTATTTATACAAGGGAGAGACGATACAAAGCAGGAAAGCCCGAGAGAATCCAAGCAACAGATAAATGTTGTGATGATTATTCATTAGATATACCTTAACTGGAAAGCGAGAAGAATCAAAAATAAGCCAAAAGAAAAATAAAGAAAAGCAACATTTTCAATAACCGAAATTTTTTTAACCATGACTGTAATGATAGCCAGTTGTGTGCTGACAATGGAGGCAAAGAAGACATATTCTGACCTGACATTGCTCCATATTCTTCATTTCATTATGGATAGAAAAATAAAAGTCTCTTTTTACATTTTCTACCACTTGGGGGAGCTCAAGTGAGTTGATATTGATGAGGTATAAGTTCACATGCATTGAGCTCCACATAGTGGTGGCAAGAGGGCAGCAAGAATAGTGTTATAGGAAGCATAAAATGATTAATGAGCCATTAGTTGGTGGTAAATGGAAGTCATTGGCCGTGGCAATATTTCAGGATAGCGGAGCAATTTTATACAAAAGTGTCCCGCTTTAAGATAAGAAATGGTAAGCAGGGGCCCTGTTGTTATACTGCAAGTCAGCCTAAAAAAACAATGCACCAATGCAATAAAAACATTTCAAAAACAGAAAGCTATACCTCCAGGGTCACCGTGTGGGAACCAGGACACTATCAGAAGGCAGCAGGCATTAGGATGCCTGTCTCTTTTCAAGCATAGCAAGGAATACTGAGTGGTTGTGTAATGAACATTCATATTTCATGTCTTATGTCAGGAGGAAATTCGAAGGGTCGCCAGTTAGCTGGAGAACCAGCTATCCCCACCTTGCAAGGCAATGCTGGTTAATTACAGTGGGGTTTTTGACGTGTTTTTCCTCTATATATTACTTAGCAGGGACTGTCACCAACTTTTACACACAAAAACTGATGTAGAGTATAGAGATCCTTGCATACTTTCGATCTTTACGGTAAATGATGCCTAATCACCTATAGAAACTGTCCTCCAAAGTCATATGAAAAGAAAAAGAAGAAAAGATCACTTTTTTCCTGGGAGGGAGGAGTCAACTTTGGAGGTATGTAGAGAAGACTTACAGACGTCCTAATTGGGCTCTACGGTGGAAATCTCATTGGGCATGTGGTTCTGGGTCCTACAGACACAGCAGTTTAACAGCGTATTCGAGGATGGATCTTTACCTTACAGTACACATTCTCAACTAGCCTGTATTTCCGGTTCTTATAACATTGCCAAACCCTGATTGAGGCAGTTTTTTAAAGAAAAAATTAACATTTTAAGATGATTCCAAAATCATGGTTTATGTTAACAATGGAGCACAGACCAGGGATCTTAGTGAGTCTCTTCTTCTAGGCTCTAAAATCACTCATCTCATGCAAAAAGTGACCTCTTCTCGGCCCTATTCATATGGACTTTGGCAGTAGTGATTATTTTTATAGATAAACAAGGCGGTGAACATAAATATACATTCATAATTCATAAATTCATAAGGATATATTTCATTCCTTATTAAGGAGGTCTTGAAGTTTAGTGCAATAAAAAGTTGGGGACAGGTTCCCTTTAAACCGGATTATGCCGCAGTTCTCTGCAGAGTCGACTATTAAGTTTAATGGTGTGGAAGGAGCTGTCATCTGCTTTACAGAGAGGAGTAACTGATGAAAGTTCATCGCTGAAGTTTTGCTGCTTCTCTGGGTTGTGTTTCCAGGTGTTAAAAAACTTTCGGATCATTTTGGTGGTAGGTTTTGCATGGCTGAATTTGTTCACTTTCATCATAAACAAGTTTTCAATGCCTTTGCACCAATGAGCGATCACCAAGTGACAGCGGATGGATGCCTGCACAAGGATCCGTGACATGACGAAGAATCGATCAGTGACATTGCTCCATCTGGGTATTGACAGCTCCCCGTATGACACAAGATGCATTGTTCCGATATGTTATTAACCTCCCATGTATTCTGTCCCGTATCGGTGCTAGTGTCTTTCATCAGACAAGTACAAGACAATCAACAAATCCCCTGATAATAGAATTTTTCTGAATTTACATTAAGCTTCTTATTGTAATCTCTGATCTGCCGCGTATGTACTTAATCTGTCAATGAGAGTAAATTATTGATGTCTTGTAGGAAAGGAAAAATACCTTCAGCTTCTCTTCTTGAAGATGGTGGTTCCTTCTATAAGTCCTCACAGGAGGACAGCGTGTTCTCTGTAGTCTCTTTGCATACTTGGGCACTGGGGTCAAGGTATATCATGTCTCCGTATTATGTACTGATTTAATAACAAATTTGTAAGACCTTTCAATAGGAGTATAACAGGATCCCATAGTGTCTATGAAGGAGGGATTATGGACTGAATGTCATCTCTGATTATCATGGATTGAGTTACGGAATATGGAAGGAGAATTGGTTACTTCTGGGCTTGGGCTGTAGAGTCTGAGCATCTCGGAAGAGCTCAGATCATGTTCCTATGGTTTTTATGAATGTTTGATGTCATAGACATACTGATTCGGTGAGGACGTGGCTCACGAGTCATCATTGACGAACTGTTAAACGTTTGTGCAAGTTTTTCAGTTATGGCATATCAGTAGGACAGTGCGTCTTTCACTTGTGGCTTGGCAGCTGGGCTTAGAATTTGTTGCCACGCATCAGCTTTGTACCACTAGTTGTAGACATTGGACCAACTTGTCTCTGGCTTTTTTTTTTTTGTTTTAATACAATAAAGTTTATTATAATAGAGAAAACTATAAAATGCCTACGGTGAGCCACCAATAGTAGGAAACCTGGAAAAGAACTGTCTAACGGGGCATAATACTCGGAATCCCATTGTACCCAAGATTCCTGACTTACAAACAAATCACAACAAGCAAATAAGAAACATTTCCAAAGATTTCTAAGAAGAAAAATAATTAAAGAAAAGGAAAAGAGAGAGAAAGCTAATGGGGGTTGTCCAGCATGGGTGGGGTCAGGGACCAAAAGAGAAAGACAAGAGGTAGCACTCATGAAACCACAGAAATGAGGTTTCAAAAAAACGTCCATATCTGTTGTTTAGGATTGAGATGAGTTCTCATTGACGTTATTCAATTTCAACATTCTGTTGACCTCAGGGAAATCAGGGTTCTTCCATGCAACTTCTATAGTTTGATAGGCCAAAGAGCAGACACATTCAGCGATTCTAGGACGTAGGAAGTTACCAAAGACCATTAGGAAGGGTGTGAACTATACCAGCGTTCGGAGGTTTGGTTTGGCCACAGACTGGTGCACGTACATTCCTGGCGGAACCATACTAGCCATCAAAAACTTTGAAAAAAGGTTCTCTGGCTCAGAGTGTTGTGGGGGGAAATGTTGAGACCTAATCCTTCTACCCGTAGTTGGTTTAGAATAGCCACATACTGTACGCATGTGGAGGGACAAGAGAAAACCTGCTAGATCAGAGCCTTGGTGTGAGGGCATCTAAAGATGTGTGGGTGCTGGGATATACAGTCTTCCTCAAGAAGGGGTGAATAAAATGACTGAGATGGAGAAGTAGTATACTTTGAAGAGGGCAACCCAAAATTGAGTCTTTCTGATACCCCATTGCTTAATGCTCTTATAGAAGATGGTTGGGGGAGGAACCTCATGCAGTGGCCTGGGACCCTAGTAAATAAGCCCCTATTGTATTGTCCAAACAGTGAAAACACCATGTGATCAAACTGATTAATCACTGAAACCGTTTTATAAAAAGACCGTCCACCAAGTGGTCAAATCTGTTTAAGAAACTGAGACAAAACGCTGTGAAAGAACCACTCACCAGGAATGTCATTTAAGGACTTATATAAATTTAATTCACATTACCTAGCCGGCCCTGCTAGCGCGGTCTCCTCCACACCATCCAGCCCACCCACTTCCTGTGATGTGGCATTGCGCAGGCATGGAGGGGGATGGTGTGAAGTAGAGGAAGAAGTATGAGGAAACTTAGATACAGGAACGCATAGGCTGCAACTGCTCAGGACTCACCACACCCTGCTTGCAGGGAACCAGGTAATGTGAAATAAAGTTTAATAAAGTAATAACATGATTCAGAATGCTGACAAAAAGCATCATTTTTAAAAATCGAATATCAAAGATATGAACCTGTACCAATTCTAAAATCCTGCGACAGGTTTGCTTTAAAATATATTAAAAAGTCTTCTACAGAGGTCCAATTAGTGTTTTCCTCTGCTCATAGAGGTGACTTTCTCAAACCTGGATGAACGATGTATGTGGTAGCAGAAATTTCTATCACACAAAAATCCTATTTGTACCTATAAAGGGGTGGTATTGACTCCCCCATTGATCAGTGAGAAAATCGATGAAGTCTCTTGTTACTATGCAGGACTGGATTTTCTGCAAAAAAACAATATTCGATATTTAGTGCATGAAAACACTTCTGACATGTCAATGTCCGAGGGGTTGTTGCGTTCAGCGATGTCCTGTACTGATTGATTGACAAATGGCGGTTAAACCAGCTATCACAGTTTTGATCTCTCAGTATCTTGCTGGAGTTTTGGGTCCCGAAATGTCAGAGCATGGAAGAGGTGGGACTTGACTGCTGAGATTTCTCGTATAAAGTGTTTCCAGGTAAACTTGATCAATTCTCTAATTTCAGTGAAGCCAGTCATGGCAGAGCTTGTATGTCGTAGGATTGATGTGTACAAGTATTCATTCATTTTCTGTCCCTTAATAAATGAAAACATCATAATGAATAAAGAATACAGATGGATTCATCCTTAAGTGGTTTAACCAAGTCTTATCGGCCCCCCCACCGAGTGCAATAGAGGGTCTCACTTCTCACCAAATATGAGCGGTCAGGTCGAAAACAAGCACCATTCAAAACTAGGGGATCATGGGCACAGAATTCCAGGATTCTCTTTCCATTGTCTATGAATTGGTCGAGGATAACTCTGTTCAGCAACATATGGAGCTTCCCACAGCTTGTGGCCAGAACCAAACTAATGTGGCCATTTTGCATTGTTTAGCGAGAAGGTGTGGCATAATTGGAAAGGTGTGGCCTGAATGGCCACACGGGGTGCAGAATAGCAGCAATTCGGTTGCTGTAACTCATCTAAAACACACATGAAATGTATTGCCCAACATAAGCCACAATAATAAATTAGTTTTCGCCATTAGACTGCCAGATCGAGATTTACAGCAGTCCCCGGGTTTACATACAAAGGATAGGATATGGAGGTTTGTTCTTAAGTTGACTTTTATGTAAGTCGAAACTGTATATTTTATAATGGAAGTTTTAGGACAATTTTTTTCTTTTGCCCCAGTGACAATGGGTTTCAAAATTTTGTTTGTAATTGGACCAAGAGTATCAATAAAGCTTCATTAAGACATCTTACAGCTGATCATTGCAGTCGGGGAATATAGTCAAGCATCCAGAGAGCTTCACCAGAGGTCACATGGGGCAGAGGGGTCCGTCTGTAACTATGGGTTGTTTATGTAAGTCGGGTGCCCTTAAGTAGGGGACGCTGTACTTTGTAATTGTACAGAGATATTGGAGATATATGGGTGTATTGTATCCAGTCTTTGGCCATAGAAAAAAAACTTTTTGCATGATGAAAGCTTGATTACCATGGACTCCTATTCCTGACAACCAGGCAAGGGGGTTATCAAGACCGGGTGTAAAAACATCACCATTTTTGATACATTCCCCCCCTCCCAGTAAAAACGGGAATTAAACTCATACAGAACATTGAAAAGGAAGATCTAGAATCTTAGAAATGTACACTTGGAATTAATGAAATGAACGTTGTTCTAAAAGGTCCAGTTACATAGGCGTCAAAATAAAAATTCAGTGTTCTATTAGAATTATATGTTACGACTCCAGTTTGAACCAGTACCCAAAAATGTCAATCTATCAGTTTTTTTGTCATAGTGAGGACTTTTCTACTTGTAGTCTCTGATAAGCCCAC
Organism: Engystomops pustulosus; assembly: GCA_019512145.1. Lineage (NCBI taxonomy): Eukaryota > Metazoa > Chordata > Amphibia > Anura > Leptodactylidae > Engystomops > Engystomops pustulosus. Next base: position 29,731,179 of record CM033641.1, read on the forward strand.
ATATATTTACTGGTTGTATTCTCAAAAGTAGGTGTGTTTTTTTTTTTACAGACAGTATAATGGGATCTGATGAAATACTTCTGGAACGGATATAGCCAGTATAGCAAGCTAGTTCATAAACTATGAAGTGATGATTTTTTTTTCTTAGGTTATGTTCTGGCCTTGCTAGTCTGACAATGCTTTAGTCTTCCTGAGCTTTATTTTTTAATTGATTCCACCATACCAGTAGGTTTCTGTAGTTTGCTTGCAGTTCAGAATCTTACTCCGCTCACACTTTTTTAATGCTGATCTGCCCGTTAATGTCAGGGAAACGGTCCAAACACATATGGACCCGGATTTTGACATTCTCATAAAGGTTACTGCTATTTCACATGTGTGTCTAGAAGGTCTGATTGAGAGCTTTCTGGTTGTTTATCTTGCTTCAGTATTTGGAATTATTTGACCCTTTGCGGTTTTTGACATGCCATTTTGTATATGATCTGTGTACGCATTGTGCTTAGTTCTGACCCCATAGGGTTAGTATAGAGAAGTATATTGATGTACTGTTCGGTCTGTCTCCTCGTTGCGCAGGGTAGGGTCATCGACCAGTTGTCACTTATGCCTTAGGGTTTGCTGGGTATAGCTAGAGATAGCTGGTAAGGGCGGCTTAGCCTTAGGGTTCAATGTCTTTCCTTCAAGTCCATCCAAACTGTTCCCTCAATGCATTACAGAAAACTAGGAATGGCTCCAGGGTTCAGTGGCCCCTGGGCAAAAGACCCTCAGTGGATCCCTTGTAGTGAAATCACGTGGTGTGGTTTTAAGATTATATAAACTAAAAAAAGCCCCTGTTCCCTAAAATTTTCCCTATCATCCCAAAGATCCCTCATGGATAATTTATACACAACCCACTATAGTCTCATATAACAAGACAGACCAACATGGTTTACATTATTATATGAGATTTAAGCCGGTGGGCCCCCCAGCAGCCCTGGGCCACGGCAGTTTCCCAGGGTTAGCCTGCTGCTGGTACGGCCTGTGAGATACCCTTAATTTTCTATATAAACCACTGAAATAAATGATAAACATTTTACAGTAAGAAGCAGCTCAGGAGCGCGTAAAGATCTCCAGGCATGAGGTGGGGAAATTTCAGATTCACTGTTTTATACATTACTTTAAGCAGAAGAATTTAGACCAAAAAATGGGGAAAGAAAAAGGGGAGGATTTACTTCAGACAATTTTCTATTTAAAATACTGTATTGTGTATTTACAGCATAATATACAAAAGAAATCCAAGTGTTTGAGGTTAAAATTTTAAATCCGTATGTTCATCTAATGAGTTGTCCCTAATACTTCAGCCACTGTGCTGGCACTAAAACCCCCTGCATTAACATACATGAAATACAAATACTACTAGTGTATAAGCCAGGTTTTCAGCCACAAAAAATGTTTGCTGAAAAAACTTCCCCCCGGCTGATTACACGAGTCAATGTACTTAAGTATAAAGCGTAAAAAATACTTAAAAAATAATAAACTATATACTCAACCTCAGTGGCCCAGATGTGCAGCGCTGCTACCCCGATGTCAGTGTGGCTCCTCTCTTGCTCCGCGCTGCGTTGTTCTTTCGTCTGCTGGAGCCGTCAGTCTGCGGGGCGATCGGCTGTATACTACTGGGGGCAGGCTGTATACTTACTGGGGAACGGCTGTATACTTTGTACCCTTGGGGGGGGCAGGCTTTGTATACTACTGGGGGCAAGCGTATACTACTGGGGAAAAGTGTCTGTATACTACTGGGGGGAGGTGTTTAACTTAAGGGGGCAGGCTGTATTACGACTTGGGGCAAGCAGTATACTACTGGGGGAATGGCGTCTGTATACACGGGGGGCAGGCTGGGTGGCTGTATATGCTGGGGGCGCAAGCTTGTGGCTGCTATACTACAGGGGGATAACTGGCTATATAGTGCAGGGGGCTGTGGATATATACTGGGGGGGGGTTCTGTGACCCAATGACATTCCCACCTCGCTTATACTCGATAGTCAATAGGTTTTCCCAGTTTTTGGTGTAAAATTACGGGTCTAGGCTATACTCGGGTCAGCTTATACTCCAGTATATTAAGTTATTACAGTAAATATTATTTGGTCGGTCCATATGTGATTGGATGGGCCAACAGAAATGCTATGGCAGAATGAGATATAACAAAGGTCGTGAGAAGAATTTAATAATCTAGCTGATTTTAAAGCAGGTGTTAGGAATATACGTATAACTGTTATAACCTGTATAAATCCGAGAACATATACATAATAAAATTCATAGCGCAATGTTAATCCACAGATCGGTAGCGTACGTATAAAAGAATCTCCCGGGCGTCCCCAGGATTAAAAGCAATAAAGCTGTAAACAATCAGGTACCAACAGTATATTCAAATTATCAGTATTATCCAGGGATCATATACCTGGGCTATGGAAGGACTGAAGACACATACATTATTTCTTAACCAACTATTGTTGAAGAGCTTCAAAGAAAACGGTTTAGACGTGGTAGCAAATAGTAACATAACAAAAGATTCACTGTAAGGGATAAAAATAGAAAAATAATATTTTTTTTAACCTTATGACTACACAAGAGAAGTGATATGGAAAGGCCTTGAGGATATTCGTGTGTAGACCAAATGACCTGTAAGCAACCGGTCAGGAAGCTGCTTACAAGTGAGGTCACGTTGAGGTTGGTTTACATTCTGCAGGATTCAACTTGCTGGAAAATAGGCTAACTACTGTAGGTATGATAGGAATTGTGTGGGTTTCTATAATATGCGTTATTTACATTTTCTTGACTTATTATGGTGCATTACAATACAACCCCTACCACCAAGATAAAGAGGTTGAACCAGTGTATTGTTGTCCCTATCCATAGGATAGGACAGTGATGGGCGAACCTTTTGAACCGAGTGCCCCAAAGCTATAACCAAAATCTACTTATTTACCACAAGTGACATCATCGCATTTGAAGTAGTAATTTATTGCTTAATCTCTTCAAACCTTCGTTCAATTGTATCGGCCCCCACCAAAGGCCACGAGTTGAAAAAAGAGGGGCGCATTCACTTACTTCATAGTAGCTTCTAACCAGGGTCTACTCTGCTACAGGTAGAATGGTGGGTTTCCAGTTGAGGATTGGATGACCATCAAAAGATAATGCGTTCTATCAACACCTTCTACTTTTCCAAACTGTTACAACAGACCGAGTGTCGCTTTAAAATAGCACTCAGGGCAGCATTCTTAAGTGCATGCAGAGAAGTGATGGGTTGATGTAGGTGGCGAACACACACAAATTCAGGATGGAACATCATGTGTGAAAATCATTTATTAGAAAACATCTCGGATCACCAACCGAGTTTCGAGTAGCGGAGATCCTTTCAATTGAAATGAGACTGCAGCGGGGGGAATGAGAATTCCGTCCCAGCGTTGGACGGAGAATCTACATCCCCACGCTGCAAGTCTCATACCACTTGAAAACGGAGTTCTTCGCTACTCCCGAAAACGCGTCTGTGATCCGAGATTTTATCTTAATAAATGAAGTTCACACCATGATGTTCCATACCTGAAGTTGTGTGTTCGCCATACAGACAAACCCATAAATATCTCTGCAAATCCGATCGCGGACCGTCTTGGCAACTGTGTCCGATACCATTTGTCTGAATGGCAGCACTCATCACCACCAGAGCTTTACAAACGCTACTAAATAGTGTTGATGCCTAATATCGCCACAACACATCGGTGAGCCGCAGTCCAATTGTTATTATCTTATATGTCTACCACATCATCCACACTTGAACAAACAATACTACTCTATGAGCGCCATTCGGTTTCCCTTGTTGGCCTTTCTATCGTCTCTTAAGTTGCTGCCGACTGGAGGAAGATTTAGTGAATTTGGTCCTGTTTGCGTGAACGCTATGCTGGGGTGATGGCTTGATTTGTCCACAAATAAGGGCACCCCGTTGCAATAGGTTCACCACCAGTGGGATAGGAGGATAACAACCTGATTTCTAGGGGTCTAACTGCTGGGTCCCTCACATTCCAAAGTATTGGGGGGTTGGTTTCACTGCCATGTAATACTACTGTCGTGGCATATACTTTATTCCTGGTATATGTGTGTACATGATATGTATTACGGTATGTGTGTATAAATCTGTACTATTAAGTGTAGTATGTGGTTTGTGTTATAACTGTACATACTGTATATATGAGAGTATACATGTGTGTGAGTGTATACATGGTGGGAGAGGCGATAAAGGGGTGGGAGGGGATAAAGGCCTCCCCGTTTCCCGATACATGGGTGTGTATGGTTTAGAAACAAGATGGAGTGTGTATAGAGTTTATAATGTGCATGCTTTATGAATGTTGTTTTAAAATATTTATAGTTATTTAACCTTTCCTAGTTACCACCCCTGGCTCTATCTCATTAACAATCTTTTTTTAACATTGTTGTTGTGGAATTTGCTTCAAATCCAAGGAAGTTATTTCTTTGATAAAATATAATGTTTCTGTGATGATATTATGCGTCGAGTTCCCGCCCAAGTAGTAGCTGACAACACTTTGGCCCAGGTACTTAAAGACCAAATGGGCCATGGGAAGCTGGGGAACTCAAATAGAATATCCATTGGGGCCCAAGAGCTTCAAGTCCTGGTTCTGATGATCCTAGATGCATTTATTTGATTAATTGAGCAGTTGAAGTGGGATTATTGAAGTAATTATACACCAACAACCGGCACATCAACCTTGCTTCAAAAAAAAAATAATTAGAAGTCCTATGGGAGATGGAGGAAAAAGAGGGCAAAACACATATGTTTAGAGCTCTGAGCCTAAGAGTGGCGGTGGTAGGTACTGTGTAATTGGCATGCTGGCGGGAGTGGGACATAGGACTTCGTATGCCTTGCAGCATAGATTAGCGTACTAAGCCTCAAGTTTTATGTCTACTGTTACCAGGGACAGTTTGGAAAAATGGGGCCCTGAGCAAAACAAAAGTAGGGCCCCAAAAATGAAAACTATTTTTGAACAGTCACACCGTTCCGTAAGATTTCTCCCTTTAGCCCTGCAACACTATAATACTTTGTGTTTCACAAACAGTAGTAAGGTAAGGACTATCTGTAATATGGGATATTTGCAAATTATATAGGAAATGATAGGTAAATTCAAAAAATTCATGCAGGTGGCCCCTTTTAGGACAGGGGGGCATTGGCAAATGCCCAGTGGACGTCCCCTAAGCCGGCCCTGACTATTACTACCTGTAGATCTTCTTCATTATAGCCTACATACAGATATTTACCCCATTGTAACAAAACCAAAAAAAAAAAGTGCTAATAATAAACACTAATGTGCTATAAGAAAGAATTATTTCATCATACTACTTTCCCGGTAGTTTTATGTCCCATAACACTATAAGAACCTTGATTGGTGGGTTGAATTAATCAGATTCTATAAAAGATTGCTCACTCTTCTGATACCTATTTGGGAATTACTTGTATTCCCAATGAAAGTAACAATGCATCTTTATCACAAGCTAAGATGTATTATTTGTATTGTTTTCAGATTTTGGAGTAGTCAGTCAGTGAGTGGGTGTTACCAGGTGGGTATGCCACTCGAGGACTGAGCAGTGAGTGTACCCAAAATGGTAATGCCTAACTACAGCAATAACAAAGGCCACAAAAATGGATTTATAAGAAACAATCATATGATTTGTGTACATAAACACGTCAATATCAAATGTGGCCTCTTTATTTTACTTTCTGCATGACCAAAGGGCCATATTTATGTATAAGTTTGCCCCGGTCTATTTTGCATGTTCATTTTTAATCCCCCTCTACAAAATGACATAACATTTTTTATTTTGCGATATATGGAAAAATATTCAAATGCAATCGAGCTGATGTTTTTGCACCAAATTCTCCAAATGACACCTTCCCTTTATTTCTGGGGTCGTTTGACTAAAGAATCAAGTTATTAGATTTAGTGGAGATTATAAATCTTATATTAGATTTTAAGAGATTATAAAATTTACAAATTAAAAACCTTTGTACAAAAAAAATCTTTATGGACCGTGCATAAGGGTTCCTTATTGACCGGTATGAGACGGTCCTATAAAAAAAACCCAAAAAGGTATCAATATTTTAGCTGAGGGGAAAACCTTTTCCAGTTTATTTAAATTATAATTTTTCTAATGTCATGGTTAAAAACTCCTCCAGGGGGAGATCCTGTACCCACATTAAAGATGATGTCTTGTGATCCAGATCAAACCTCAAGTAAAGTGCAACTGGACCATTGTGCCATAGATTTATACTGTGTCCGCGCTCCTCTAAAATCTTGTTAAGTTGGACAGTAGTGGACTGGATAAAGATATGCCATGTAAATTGCTGTAATGGTACAATTCATTTAGCAAACAATAGTCCTTTGCATAATAGGTCTACAATTAAAGGCAATAAATGATAGAAAAAACAATAGTTGTGTGTGACTTTGTTCTTATTTAGAGGAGATGATACATAATTATTTGTTGAATTACAAGCAGGTTTGTAGCTCAGGACTTGTATGAGTGGAGAGGTGTGGGTTCAAGTTACCGCTCCGTAAGTAAACCCCCCGATTGTGCCACTTCCTTTATGATGTCAATCTAAGATGAAGTAGCTCATGATGATCCTGAAAAGTGTAGTGAGAACATGGCGAGTTGGATGTGCCAACATTGATATGCGGGTGTTACCGGTGGGGTTCAGCATTTGGGTCTTCTTCGTGGAACTCAAAAGGGTTCCATTCATACCAATATTTCAAAGCTCAGGGATCCACTGCGCCAAATCCGTTTTGAGGGTAAACAGGTTTGATGACGAATGGGGATAATTAATATTCATATTGTTATTGTCCATGCCATTTAAAACTGCTGGAAGATGAATCGGGATCCACAGATTTGCCTCAAGATTTGGCGAACAGAGTTTAATGGATTTCCAGGTATGTACACTATAATCTCAATTGGCTTCCAATCAAAGTTCCAGATCACTAACATTGGGGCTAATCGGCAGTAGAAACAACTTACGGGCGCTCAATAATGAAACCAGGAATGTAGCAACCCCAGCAGTAGGGCAGTAACAACGTGCTGCAGAGTAATAGTAGTCGACAAGTGGACAGATCTACCAAGTCTTGACATAGTTGAAACATGGAGGAATCTAATAGTGTTGTCCCAAAAATAACAAAATTTGAACACGGGTTTAGAGAACAATTTTTTTTGCAATCATCAGTTCGAGCAAGGCCTACTAAAGCAATGAAAGGCCCTACTAAAGGACTTGGCGGGAGGTGTGAAGAGTCCTCTTTAAATTACCTTAGATGTTAACATAATACATGTTTAGTATTGAAGTGTGTGAGGAATGGACGTTGTGTATAAATGGATCAGTTTATTTAATCGGAATCAGCTTATTGTCTACAGAATGAATTATTAACAATAAGTTTATAATGGAATAGAGTGTTATAAAAGGTCATTCCCCATTTCATCCCTTGGAAAGTCACATAGCTTTTATTCTCTTTGTTTAGATCTGACATAATGGCCAGCTAATTATCTTGGTACGTAATTATCAAGTCCTCTGGTGTGCAAGCAGGTCCCGGCCACTTAACAGTGATGAAGAAAGAAGCTTCCACAAATTTTCTGAATCTTTCAAAGTTTTCCAACAACATAAATAGTACATAAAAGCTTAAAGGAATTGTCCCAGTTATAAATTAAAAAGCATTGTAACCAAGGACTAAATTAGGACAGGATTTTGACATTACGATAAAGCTGGGATAGGAATGGTTAAAGGGATTTTAAATTCTGAACAATTTATCCATGCAAAGAAGTTGTTTAGCTAAAGGGATGCCTCAAGTGACTGCAATGGAGTAGTCAGGAAGAGATTAGAAATACACAAATATGTAGCCAAATAGAAACAAAATTGAGGCAGCCAGGAATTAAGTTGTGGCCCAAGATCAGCAAGGTTAACATGGAAGTAGATGGCTAGGGAAGCAAAATGGGACCCATAAATTGATTTTACCACACTGTACGAGGTGTGACTCCCCTTCAAACAGAATAATGCCCTTATTGGGTTTATGACCTTTTTCTTCCAGAGTAGGAACCTTTCTTTAGAGATGGGGGTTGGGTTAACACCAACAGTGTATACAGGACAAAGTATGGAAGGAAGTAATATACATTATCCTGTACCATGGCTAAGAAAGTAAAGAAGTTGATTTCTCAACCCGTGTTGGGAGATGATTGGCTGGCGCCGACCTCCTCTGACTGCTCCGATTACGATCTGTAATAAGTGTGGTCACTGAGGGTCAGGATAAATTTCATGTGGCGAACATTCTCTATGCATTCACTAAAGGTGATTGCCCAATGTTTAGTGCAACCATATATGGTGCGCCAATAGTATTATTCAACACTCCACTGATGTGTGTAATATTGCCCTATGAAACATAACACACTTTGCTACTGGGAGAAAATATACTCAGCAGGGAGCAGTGGGAGGACTAACCTCTTACTTGTCTTTGTACTAATCTGAGTTATAAGATGCCCCCATAGTTCGCATGATACTTTTGGTTCTCTCATGAGGGAATTTAGCAGAAAAGTCAATGATTTTTGTATAACATACGTCTTACTGAGCCAGCATAGGGTCCACACAGGTTATATTAGTGAAGTACACCTTCAGATTTTAGAACAGGGATACGCATGGAGCATGTAGTGTGTAGAAATCACAATTACTTGCCAACTGCGGTAATTGTTGATATTTCTACTCTTGTAGCACCTCCCTGCAAATGGGTGGGGGGGGCGGCCATGAAGGGGGTGCTGGTCAGCCGCAGAGCGTGGTTTTGGGAGCCTCCTGATGTATGTGGGGTGGGGAGGGGGCTGTAGTATATGGCACCGCAGATTATATATGCCCACACTGAATGATCTGTCAGTGGATATTTGGGGGTTTTACTGTAAAGAAACAGGACACTAATGATGTTTTTAAATAAATTCATCTTAACAAAACGCCAAAAGGCACAATATAATATTGGCAACTATGATTGAATTTAATTGTGAACAGATTTCATAGGGTTTTTTGATGTTCAGTAACGTTTTGTAAATTTGATAACAAGAAAGAACACTAGACATATAGAACTCATTGGGATCTCCGTAAATGCAGTGTCTGGAAGTACAGCGGCCTAAATCTGTATAATATGGCACAAATACCAGGATCTGCATCGTACGCCTCCGTAGTCTACTTCATTGCCAGTATCTACAGGGGCAAATATTTCAGAACCTCTAGAGACTGAGGCCGACTCCAGAGTCACTGATTCCATAGTCAGGAATGTTGGATCTTCTCAATAAAATTGTTGTCACAGAGGCCGGCACAGGCCCGCCCAGGGGTGCAGAGCGGACGCGTAATCAGACTTACATGGGATCTCTATAGTTTCAGCTAATGCAGATAACTTTATGGGGCCTAACATCTACCGCGAGATCTCCTCTTAAAGGAGCTGTTAAAAGTATTATAAAAATTAAGACTACTAAAAGTCCCAGCGCTTCTTCCACCTTCGATGTCTGCGCTTCCTCAGCGTATGCCAGCATATGATAAATAACCCCCAGTGTCTGCGTCACATGGAAATACCCCTCTACCTACCCCCCAACATCCTTACACCTGGGAGTGTTTTATTTATTGTGGTCCTTGTTGTATATCTGAACTAATAAAAGTGAACTTTTAATATTCCACAACGCACCCACCACCTTCATACTGGTGGTTTTTCCCTTTTATAGGATAATAAAGACCTAATCATAAGCAGAAAGTTTGGGTATAAAACTCTGTCTTCATTGTATTTTAATTGAAAATCAGCGATGTGGTGCAGATTAGACTGATAAAATAACAAAAAAAACAACAACCTCTTACTCATATACACTCACCGGCCACTTTATTAGGTACACCTGTCCAACTGCTCATTAACACTTAATTTCTAATCAGCCAATCACATGGCGGAATTTAGGCATGTAGACATGGTCAAGACAATCTCCTGCAGTTCAAACCGAGCATCAGTATGGGGAAGAAAGGTGATTTGAGTGCCTTTGAACGTGGCATGGTTGTTGGTGCCAGAAGGGCTGGTCTGAGTATTTCAGAAACTGCTGATCTACTGGGATTTTCACGCACAACCATCTCTAGGGTTTACAGAGAATGGTCCGAAAAAGAAAAAACATCCAGTGAGCGGCAGTTCTGTGGGCGGAAATGCCTTGTTGATGCCAGAGGTCAGAGGAGAATGGGCAGACTGGTTCGAGCTGATAGAAAGGCAACAGTGACTCAAATCGCCACCCGTTACAACCAAGGTAGGCAGAAGAGCATCTCTGAACGCACAGTACGTCGAACTTTGAGGCAGATGGGCTACAGCAGCAGAAGACCACACCGGGTGCCACTCCTTTCAGCTAAGAACAGGAAACTGAGGCTACAATTTGCACAAGCTCATCGAAATTGGACAGTAGAAGATTGGAAAAACGTTGCCTGGTCTGATGAGTCTCGATTTCTGCTGCGACATTCGGATGGTAGGGTCAGAATTTGGCGTCAACAACATGAAAGCATGGATCCATCCTGCCTTGTATCAACGGTTCAGGCTGGTGGTGGTGGTGTCATGGTGTGGGGAATATTTTCTTGGCACTCTTTGGGCCCCTTGGTACCAATTAAGCATCGTTGCAACGCCACAGCCTACCTGAGTATTGTTGCTGACCATGTCCATCCCTTTATGACCACAATGTACCCAACATCTGATGGCTACTTTCAGCAGGATAATGCGCCATGTCATAAAGCTGGAATCATCTCAGACTGGTTTCTTGAACATGACAATGAGGTCACTGTACTCAAATGGCCTCCACAGTCACCAGATCTCAATCCAATAGAGCATCTTTGGGATGTGGTGGAACGGGAGATTCGCATCATGGATGTGCAGCCGACAAATCTGCGGCAACTGTGTGATGCCATCATGTCAATATGGACCAAAATCTCTGAGGAATGCTTCCAGCACCTTGTTGAATCTGTGCCACGAAGAATTGAGGCAGTTCTGAAGGCAAAAGGGGGTCCAACCTGTTACTAGCATGGTATACCTAATAAAGTGGCCGGTGAGTGTATGTATGTATATGGGTATATGCACACATATATACCTATACATACAGCTAGCTTTTAACATGTCAGCATTCATTTGAATACTATACATCATATTACTAATGTTTACTACATTTGTATGTTTTCTTTATATGGTATACCACAATACACACACATGCACATACTTGTATCACAGTAGAATCATGTATAATGGAGTGAGAAGAAGCCTAAAACTTGACACACAGTCATTGAAGGCAGCAGAAGCTAAAAAAGGCAAGATATGTTAATTATCAGGGCTTGGATCATTTGGCCCCCTCTCATTTGTCGCCCTGAGGCCAAAGGCTAAACTCGCACTGTTCCTAATAGTATGAAACCCTTCCTGTTTGACCCATACCAGATTGATCTTGTTATTTGATCTTGTCTATGATCTTGTTATTTATGTTCTTGTTTTCTGCATCTGTTTTTTTATGTTCTTGTTACTGTTCATTTATGTTACTGTTTATATATACATGTACTGTTTTTTCCAGTAGAATCATGTTTAATGGGGTGGGACGGTGTGTAAAACTTGGCCCAGTCTAGTTGTGCTTTATTCTGTGTCCATATGTATATATGTCTCCCTTCTGAATGAGCTGCACCCTGCTCCCCAGCAGAAACTCACTTTCTATGTGCAGATTTTCAGGCAGGGTCACATTATGAGTAGGCAGGAGGGGGATGCTGGAGACTTCTAAGGATATATAGACATTTAAGGCAGCAAAAGCTAAAAAGGGCAAGAGATGTTAATTATCAGGGATTGGATCATTTGGCCCCCTCTCATTTATCGCATTCTGCCACCCTGAGGCCAAAGGCTAAACCAGTGGCGTAACTAGAAGCTGATGGGCCCCAGTGCAAAGTCTGTGCCAGGCCCCCGACTACAATGTATGGTTTATAGTAATAGTCTTCTCATATGGGAAAATGACACCTTAAGGGCCCCCTAAGCTTCTTGGGCCCGGGTGCGATCGCAACCTCTGTAGCCCCTATAGTTACGCCCCTGGGCTAAACTCACACTGTTCCTAATAGTATGAAACCCTTCCAGTCTGGCCAATACCAGATTATTCACTGGGCTGCGAGTTTATGATCTTGTTTATTATGTTCTTGTACTTTGTTCTTTGTACCTTAAATGATGAATTCAGCTCCTAAACATTTTAGTTTGATATAATCCAGCTCATGTATGAGTGATACTATGCCCTAGGCTGTATCCTGTGATGGTGACTTGTGGGCCCTGGCTGCTTTTATCACCTCACTGTATGTCTGTGCCATGCTGCTTTCTATCCAATCCATCCTACTGGCATCTCTGTTCTTCATAAATAGAATTGTTCCAGTCTTGTGCCAATGTCCCTTATGATAAGTGTGTATAGCGTCGGTCTAGCAGCTCTCTATACACGGACACAGCTTTATTCTAGCATTGAAGAGACCAACATAGTCTAGAATGTAAAGTGCATTTCCTACCTTGTTTTTTCCTACCTAGTGAATGGCCAGGATTGCTGCTGTGTAGGGAAAAATCCCTATTTACATGTCCCTATAAGATAAACTAATACTGTGCACACATTCCAGATAATTTTAGTGAGATTTGGATTGACCTTTTTATATTGGGTGAATTACTTCACATGTCCTATGGATATGTGATAGCTATAAGATGGGGCAACCCCTTTAACCATCTCACCCGCTGGCACAAGATACACCTGATTTATTGACAGGCTCTGGTGCATCTACAGTATTAAAATGTTAAAGTGTAACCATCATTTGAGATAGTTTTTATACTGGGTGCGGAGGATGTGGTGAACATTTTTCAAATATACCTTAGGCTACATTCAGACGACTGTATGGAGGAGGTATATACAGCCGACATATATACGTCATATATACATCCTGCATACACAGCGATGGGCGCACGGCGATGTACAAGAGCAGGGAGAAAGATAGGACATGTCCTATCTCTACCTGGAATACGGCGCTGTGTGCCATACATCACTATGGAGAGGGGCAGGGGCAAGTAGTGCTTACCCCTTCCTCCTCTCCTGGGCGCTGGCGTGTGCCTGCCATGCTACAGTATTGTGGGCACACATTCAGGTGAATGTAGCCTTAAACTAAAAATTCAGCTTAGTTTGTAAACAAAATCGAGCTCCTCCCCGTTGAGATTGGTATTCCAGCCTGTACACTGTGTGTCTATGGAGGCTGCATGAGCTCACATCTAATCTCCGTGTGTTTGGTTAAACAGCTCTGAGAAGGAAGGATTTACCCCTTCACTTTCAGCTTGATCTTTGCAAATACTGCTCATAGCATACTACATTCAAGAAGAGAGCAGAAAGGGTTAACACTCCCAGCTGTGTAACAAACAGAAGAGGACAGAGAGAACTGTCTACAATCCTGTAGACAGATTTGCCATCGCAATGTCGAAGTAACATTGTAACTTAGGGGCACATTGCAGTCTGTTTGCAATCTGTTGCAGTGTGAACTCACAATTACTCTTTTATTCAATTTATATTCCATTTTTATCATTTTTAAATACTCTGCCTTGACCACTGCACCCTGAAGAGTGAAAGACAACGGGCCAAAAAGTAAGAAAAAATTCTCCAAATTGGCAACTTTTTGAATGCAGTGTACTTCAGTTTTCTGGCATAGAATGTATGATAAATAATTATTAGTCTGTACAATGGTTTCTTCACCTCTTCAAGGAAAGTTGAGCAGAACCTTGATCAGAGATCAGTTTTCAGTCTCCACCCCTTAGCTCCAGAGATCATTGGGGCTCTCAGTCCTGGAACCTTCAATTATCAAAACTTCTGACATTTGCAGAAAGACAAATACTGATGTCTGACATGCCCCGGATGACACAGATGATACTCACTTAAAAGTCTAGATGATGTTTTATTAAAAGCAATGGGGAAGATTTATCAGAAGGGCAGGAGGTAAAACTGTTCTAGTTGCCCATGACAACCAATCAGAGCTCAGCTTTCATTTTC
>CM033641.1:29748423-29796359 GCA_019512145.1 Engystomops pustulosus
TTATAGTAGTTATATTCCTGTACATAGGAGGTAGCATTATAGTAGTTATATTCTTGTACATAGGGGCAGTATTATAGTAAAAAAGACTTGCATAGACAGCAGAGAATCACTGCTCACCAATCCAAAGCTTGTTGAATATAGGTTGCCTTTCAGTGTGGATTGTGGCCAGAACAGTAGTTGTCCTGTGCCAATAAGGTGAAGTCCAATTTAAAAAGGAAGAAACGATGGTCCGGAACTCGTGTAGAATAAAAAAAACCTATTGTAGTTTTATTTCATTGCATCAAAAATATTCTGGATAGGTACAAAAAGGTCAAAAAAGCATAGAGCATGCATGCTCATGGTTAAAAAACAGCAGCAGAGCTACATGTTTCTGACGCTATATATCTCCGCCCTTAGCTATGGTCTACCTGCTGCTGTTGTTACACACATTTAAAGGGCTAATGTGATGTCGTCATATTCTCTGGGCGTGTGCAGAGAGAATATGGTAAGTACCAATTGTTATATAGTATGTAATATAATGTATTAGACATGCTTGTTAATAGAAGTACATAGTGTCAGATCCTTTATTTAGACCTTTTGGTGAGCGTGTATCAAGTATTAAAATCCAACAAATCTCTCTATTGCAAAGTTTGTGAGTTCTGTCTCCTCCTCTTTTGGGGGCAGTAACCTTTTCTATAGCTGTACCATTTGTACCGATGGTGATTGTTACTACCCTCAACTCTATGTTCAAGTTGCAACTGTGATGGGGCCCTCTGTTGCCATGGGGCCTAAAGCTATGCTACACACCAGGATCTGTTGATCTGCCTAGGTCACCAATCACAAGTTTCAGATCCCAACTAGGTGATACCAGGAATAACGGATGGGCAACCTATACAACGCTCTCATGAGTGGCCACAAGTCACATCTGTTCAGTCAAAAAGTAGATACATAATTGGGCAGATTTACTTACCCAGTCCATTCGCGATCCAGCGGAGGGTTCTCCGACGCTGATTCGTGTCTGCCGGCGATTCACTAAGGCAGTGCGCCCGATGTCCACCAAGTGTCGCTGCTGCGCTGAAGTCCGTCGGAGTTCACTGAAGTTCACCGAGCTAGCCTGGGTTCAGGTAAGTGCACGTCAAGCGACACATTTTTTTTTTTTAAACATGGCGGTTTTCCGGATCCATCGTGTTTTCCGATGGCAACACCCCCCGATTCCCGTTGCATGCATGCCGGCGCCGATGTGCCACAATCCGATCGCGTGTGACAAAAACCCGGGGCAATTTGGTGCAAAACTGTAATATTCGGCAAAAGCAACGGTAAAACACGATTCGGGCCCTTAGTAAATGACCCCCAATATCTGGACAACAATCTTTTCCACGGTCTTCATTTGCCTGGGTGCCTCGTGATGGCAATGCCCATGATGGGCACAGTTTTAGTGCATGGGTAGGTACATTCTCTAACATAATTCACCACATAACTCGTCACGTGTCTTTACTCTTTATAAATGCTCTTCAAGCCGGCGGTCTATCTGGAAACAAAGTTTGGCCAACATAGATGTGTAGGGAAAAAAAGTAAGTTCAAAAGTAATTTAAAAACCTCTAGATAGAGCGTGACTGTATTTTAAAACCTTAGTATTTATGTACTTATTACATTTTATGTATTATATTTATATATGTGCTTGTGTATTACAATTCATGTGTGTATGTATTACACTTTAAGGTAATATCATGGTTGTGTCAGGGGTTGTGCTATTTTTATATTAAACATATTCCATTTTTTCTATTTTTGCTAGGTAAAGGATATGTCATAGAGCCCAGCATCAAGGACTGCAGCTTTCAGGCTGGTGTATACAGCAATTTCTATGATGCATGCTGTACCATGAAGTCTCCAAGGATTTTCCAAGCAACACATAAAATATTCTTTTTCTCAAATCTGACACTTTCTATTTGAAGATTTTTCTATAAATAAAATTCCACTAACATGAAGTTTGGCCATTTCAGTAAAAGTAACGAATCCTACATTTTATATCAACCACTTTCTACTCAACCACTTACCATTTACTAGTCAACCACTTACTCCCACTCAGTATTGCTTTAATTAAATGAATAAAATAAAACAAATTCAGACTACACAGGGTTTCATTGTAGTCTGTAACCATGGAGATAGATAGGTCTGCATGTAAGTTGTAAACATTAAATTGTAATATGTTTTTAATTACAACAATTTCCAATATTTTTTATCATAGTATATGAAAAGCTGACAAAGAGTTACAGAGCTGGGCATTAAAAATAAAATGGGAAAACTGAGCAATATTACAATACTACAGCTTTAGTTTTGATATCAGAAAATTAAAGGGAACCTGCCATCAGGATGTTATCTTTAAACCTAATGACAGGTTCCTGTAACTGTAACTAATAATGTATTGAACATTACAATAGATATTGGCCTAAAATATTTAAAAAAAAAAAAAAATTGACATCTTCCCAGAACCTTCAAACAAGTCATGGGGGGACATGTGCCATCTGTAGTCATTGAGCAACTTTGCCATTGTCCCGTTCCGCAAACTCTTCCCCTTCCCTTCTGCCACCATCATCCTTTCTTAGATGGCTTATCCCGCGATGAGGAGACTGGATCCCTCTTCCATGTCTCGTTGTAGGGGAGTGGACCCTGCATATCGGAATTAGCCGTTTGAAAGAGGACGACCTCGGTGGAAGCATCAGGGGAAGCTGAAGAGAACGTTGGGTGAGTCAGTGAATGACTTGGTTGAAGGCAACACACGTCTCCATGACTTGGTTGAGTGCTCTGGCAGGATGTCAGGTACTTATTAAACCTTTAGATTAGTTCAATATCTGATGGGGACTGTAGTACAGGCAGTCCCCGGGTTACATACAAGATAGGGACTTCAGGTTTGTTCTTAAGTTGAATTTGTATGTAAGTCGAAACTGTATGTTTTATCATTGTAGTTCCCGACAATTTTTTTTTTTGCCCCAGTGACAATTGGAGTTTCAAATTTTTTGGCTGTAATAGGACCAAGAATTATCAATAAAGCTTCATTGCAGACAATTTTAAGCTGATTATTGCAGTCTGGGACTATTTTAAAGCATCCAGAGAGCTTCACCAGAGGTCACAGTGGGCAGAGGGGTCTGTCTGTAACTATGGGTTGTCTTTAAGTCGGGTGTCCTTAAGTAGGGGACCGCCTGTACTTTTTGTCCATTCGGAAAAAAAAATGCATGGATAACAGATCCCTGCCAAACTAACCATAACTTATGACAATAAAATTTACATTGTTGTCAATAAGATTCTTAACCGATAATTTCAACCTCCGTTAAACCTCAATTCTGCACTTTTTTAATGGAGGAAAGGAACAATAGTGTGAATTTAGCCTAACATGACCACCTCTGATCAGCTCTGAACCATGTATATAGGGAAGGAACAGCTGGAGATTTTGTCTCCCATCACCTGTTACATCTCATGAATATCAAAAATAGTTTTACTTTACAGCAATATCCAATTCATTACAGACAGGAAAAGCAAAGCTTTCCTTCTTGTGGAGTGTGCAAAAGCGAAATCATTAAAATGATCGTTATCTGCCATCAGCCGAGTTATGAGCAAGAAATCCAAGGTGAAACCACTGACTATTATTCATGGGAGAAGGTGCAGCGGCTGCTCAGTGTCTACATGTATCCAGGGCTTCTCACTGATGTGAATGGGGACAAGGGGACCCTAATTATAACCTGGAAAATAACCCTCAAAGTCTTAATGAAGAAAGGAACCAAAGTCTATGGGAATTCAGTAATTATCAGGGAATAAAAGTGCATTCCAGATTTTTAGAAAGTCAGTATATGATATATCCTCTATATGTTTCAACAGGTTCAGAACAAAATAGGGCAAATTTACTTATGAGGGGGGTGTCATTACATATTCTGATGCTTCCCAGTACTGTACTGCCAGTACAGGACTGTTTAAAGACCCACCATTTGAGCAGAGGTATGGTAAATCTAAGTAGTCTAAATATTCAGAAGTATTCAGTGGATACACCTGCTCCCAAAGCAGGTAAAACCATCATTGTGTAGGGCACTTAAAGGGGTCCTCCATACATTCTTGAAAGTCATGAGGGACAGGGATTGAAAAAAGAAAGAGGTCGCACTTAGCCTCCTTAGCCCAGGATCCCAGTTCTGGTATCGTTCCGGTACTTTGGGTCAACAGAACGTGCCCACAGCCAAGACCATAAAAGTTTGGATACCGAACCCGTGCCAGCACGCTCAACCCCCTGGTAACGCCGGTTGTCTCCTTTTAAATGTTACCTGTAAAGTGACTATTTTTCTGTGGTTTATTCCTCTGAAATCCTCAGGGAGCGAAATCCCCAAGTAAATGGTGGTGCACAAGTGGCATTTAAGGAGTTAACACCTGTTATTGGTGCCAGCACCAATCACAAGTGTTTTTGGTGGGGGTTGACCCAACTTGTAGCTGAAATCTGGAGTTGGGGGCACCAACATCGCAGTTCGGGTCTGATCATCACTAGCCTTTTCTAATCAGAAATACATTTCCTTTTTTCCAGTAAAATTTTAACTTAAAGACCTAGTGCACTAGGGGTTGGGGCCACACGTGTTGGGGCACCTGTTCTTCTTACTACTCAGCTCTGCCTCTTTACACAATGATTGATATCTGATAGAAGAAGTCGTAAAGACGAAAATGGGTGCACAGGCAAACACGGGCCCATCCACAATGCACTGCTTGGAGTGCTGCCATTTTTCTCTTCGTTATATATATAAGACTGAATTTTCTTTAAAATGATAGGGAATACCCTAGTAGTGCCCTACACCCTATTGGGTTCATGTTCTTATTTTGGGTGCTGATAGATTCCCTCCACTATGACGGCTGATATGATCCAGTATACAGGTTATCTATAACATAATGGAGCGGTTATAATATAATCACATGGGGCAGAAGCTTTCTCAGCCATTCATTATGTGAGCTTCCATTTCCATGATTAAATTACTACACCCAGTGTATGCATTAACACCTCCCATAATCTAGTCTCAGCACCCACCAACTTGCCGGAAGAAGACACTTCTGCCTAAATCAGACAAAACAGAAAGTGACTCAGCAGATACAATGCTAACTCATAATATTTCAAAAGATCTAAACAATTTTGTAAAAACGTTGACAAACTTATCTTGTACTGCTCCTAAGCTGTGTGAAGTTTTAGACTTCAGAGCTGCAATCACAAATCTGCTGTTTACCATAGGGGATCAGCTGACAGATATCATCTCCATAATTTAGGTCAGTGATGGCGGACCTTTTAGCGGCCGAGTGCCCAAACTGCATCCCAAAACCCTGCTTATTTATCGTGAGTTGCCAACCAAAAATTAAAGCAGTAACTTTTTGCTCCCTGTTCAACAACTTTCAATCATATAGGCCTCCTGAGGACAGCAATACAGTAGAAAGATGGAAAATTTTCATCATTTTAGCTTCTTTCCAGTGTCCCTCCGTACACAGAGAATCATGGGGCCAGAGAAAGGTCCTCCAAAGATAATTTAGCCCTGTCTACTCCTTCTCCCTCTTCCTACAGTCCCAAGTAGCAAAGTAAGTATCGAAATATGACTGAAAGCTTAGAACTGCAGGAAGATTCTTTGAGTCTTGTCTGCTGTGCTGGGGCTATGGTCCGGGTGCCCACAGAAAGGGCTCTGAGTGCCGCCTTTGGCATCCGTGCCTTAGGTTCGCCACCACTGACTTAGGTGATCCTTCAGACTTCCCGGGATTTGCACCACTGTGACAATGATTTAGAAGGGGAATGTGTTGCACGCAATCGGATTGTGGTGCCGGCTTTCATGCAACATAAATCGGGGGGCGGACCTTTGGATGATCCTACCGATTCGGACTGAGCACGGGATTTAATATTCAAATTGTGTCGCATTCAATGCAATTACATGCACCAGGAAGAAAAAGGTGAACTCCTGCGGACCACGATCTTAGTGAATCACGGCACGGTGCATTGGAGTTGGACAATGCACTTTCGGGGATTTCCAACGGCCGGGTAAGTAAATGTCCCCCATAGTGTTTTGTGTAAATTAGATGACTTAAACATCAGATATTGCCAAACCATTGACCAACATGGATGTAACAAGCAAAGATCTGGTCCGCATTGATCACGGGATCGCCCATGGGTAATGACATATACAGTATAGGGTTTTTGAGGTCCAACAACTGGACCTCACACTGACCAACTGCCCCAGAGCCTGAAGAAGGGATCATGGGGCAGATTTACACACTGTCCTACTGGTAATTAATACATTTCCAGGAGGAATAGTCCAACACATGTCTATAGGAAAGGACACTGCAAAATTAACGGCACACATAAGTATTTACAAAAATTTTAACAAATCTTTTACTTTAAGCATCTCTGACCGGTTAACTCGTTCATTACCCGTTAATCTGTTTGTAAAGACAAATTATTTGAGTTCCCAGTATTTGCTGTTCCTTATAAACGAAGTCCATAAGAAATAAAAAGGAGATAAAAATAAATGTCCCCTGAAGCATAAAATTGCAGGGACACACTGTGGGCACGACCACCGTAACGGCGCACAGACGTGTGCCAACGATGATACGACCTCCACAGGTATTGTTCAAAGAGAAGCCGTAATGAAGCAACGCGGCTGATAAAACGTTTCGTGATCACACAGCAAACTCCACCAACTAATGAAGGACAGAAGCGCTTTTATCTTACACAGACATTACACTGGCACTGCTGCCCCTGGCATTTACCAAACTACAGCACCACATGATGAATTTTCTAATCTGGAAGAGGAACACAGTCAAAACACAGATACAGGACAGAATCTGAAAATCCTAATTGGGTAGATGTAGCAGTGCTGGATGGTGATAAGAATAGTGGGATAATCAAAAGTAACAGCATGATAAACTCATCACTGCTACATCAGTGTTCATATAATGGAGGATCATGGATTCCACTCATGTGGATGTTCCCTTAGACCTAAAGATGCT
Organism: Engystomops pustulosus; assembly: GCA_019512145.1. Classification (NCBI taxonomy): domain Eukaryota; kingdom Metazoa; phylum Chordata; class Amphibia; order Anura; family Leptodactylidae; genus Engystomops; species Engystomops pustulosus. Next base: position 29,755,408 of record CM033641.1, read on the forward strand.
TCATGTACAGGCACAGCTGATGTCTTCAGATACATACAGTGAAACTTATTAAAACAAAAACACCTCTTTGAGCAGACGTTAAAGCAAAACAGATTTTCTGTTACATACACTCTATATACTTGCCACCTTTTCTGTTTGATAAGGCCTCACCACCTGGGCCACTTCTTAATGCAATATTAGATGATTAATCTGCCCCAAAGAGATTTCAATAAATGAAACAACTGCATCCCTCAATAATTTCAATCATATTTATTATTTATATATATATATATATATATATATATATATATACACACACATCCGTACAGTGCATAAAACATATCTATCTGTACTTCGGTATGTATATATATATATATATAAACTGTAAACTACATGTGTCCTATCTATCTCATAGCCATTTCTATCTATCTATCTATCTATCTATCTATCTATCTATCTATCTATCTAAAAGTCCATAAAGGAAGGCAGCACATCCACTTAAGTGAAAAAAGTGAATACATTTTTATCTATCTAACTCGATATCTTTGTATCATCAGAGATATATTACAGATAGAAACAATCTATATGTATTCTATATAACTATCTATCTATCTATCTATCTATCTATCTATCTATCTATCTGTCTTCTATCTATCTATCTTCTATCTATCTCCTTCTCCTATATATCTATCTTTCTCTCTATCGACCTATCTATCTGCCCATCTCTATCTATCTATCTATCTATCTATCTATCTAAATTCTATCTATTCATATCTATCTATCTATCTATCCGTATCTATCCATCTATTTATCTATCCATCCGTATCTTTCTAACGTAACTCATTTTGTTTTGCAAATGTTCCGCTTCCTGTGTGATAGGGGTGTATAGATAAATACATATGAGACAGAGCTGAATAAGTCACACTATACTACTCAACCCCCTTATATATGGTGACAGCTCCTCGATGTATTAAAAGTTCCCTACTATGATAAGTGCCATAAGACAAACTCAGCCCTGCTACACCTGGGAAAATGAACTGCACTTCATCTACATTAAGCATAAGAGAACAAAACACACACAACTACAAGAAAAAAAAACTTTGTGAAGTTGATAAGAGACGAGCATCACGACAGCACAAAGCACGGAGAAAGTTAGAGAAGAAGCGTCTCCCTTACCTTCTATCCCTGCATCAATCAGCCCAAACTGTTCCAATAATTTCACAAAGAGAACAATGACGATTAGTACGGCTATCATTTCAAGACCTTCCAAGTTCATGGCGAGCTAGGTCATGGTCTGACCACAGCCAGCTCGTTCACGCCTCTGCTCTGCTTTGTCAAGCCATGAAACTACATTAGGAGGACTAGTGGCAGTCAGGGAGAGGGAGAGAATGAGGGAGCGCGTGTCTGTGTGCACACACTGCCTCCTGTCTACGCTCGCAGAGGCCAGAAGTGGCAGACGGAGAAACTCAGGCCTGTCAGGATTTACCCGTACGCTTCTTATCACAAGGGAGACAGAGAGTGACCATCACCCAAGGACCCAGGAGGTCACACCAGAAAACCTCCCTGCTAAAAAGTGATGTGGACAGACTGACGGCAAAACACCTGGGATTTTTTTCCTGTCTTTTCTTCATTCCCTTGTTTTATGGTTGGAGATGTTGTGGATTGGCAGTTCCCTTGGTAACCACATGTAACATCGGAAAGTAAATCTAGGTTTGATACCTTTAGGTAATGCTCGGTGTAGAGTCGTAAAGGTTGAGTGCTCCGACTAACTATGACATTGAGAGATCCTTGTAGACCCGGTGACCTTGGATGCCGGATGTCAAAACTGAACTCTAAGCTCTGCCAGGCGTGATGGAGGGGATACAGAAATAATACAGCAAGTTATGTACTAGAGGGGGGTGGGGGGGGGGGGGGGGGGGGGGAAGCGGAAATAAAAGGGAGGGGGGGGGGGGGGGGGGGGGGGGGCTAGGGTCTACTTCTGGGTACCCACAAATACATCCTATAAGTCATTCAAGGGAATACACAAAGTTAAAGAGGAGCTGCCCATCCCCTGAAGCTCCTGTCTAGTTCCTCCAAACTTGAGATCGTGCTGTTCTTCTGTTATTCTTGTATGAATAAAACCTGGGTTCAAAAACTGCAAACATTTTTTTGCTTGCAATAAAAATTCTCCAAGTGACCAGTATGGTCACTTCATGTATTAGAGCTTTATAGGTTTTACCTTCTACTGTGGACCTTTATTGTAACACTAAGGCCTCAGCTATTTCAAAGTCTCATAGTTGTTGATATACTCACTATATGAAGTTAGGAATCATAAGGAATCCCAAAAGACTCACATTCTTCCCCTCTGCCACTTTACCCCCTCCATCAGTGCCCTCACCTCCGCCTCCTGTACAGACAGGTAGGTCAGGAGTGGTTCTGCTGCTGTTACCTCATGTTGTGTGACCGCTGCACATTTGATGTAGAATTAACCTCATTCCTGGTTTCTAAAGCCATCTACAAAATACTCAAAATGCAGATTAGTGATATATTCAGGTTAGACATATTAAAAGGTAACTGGTTCATTAATCATTAAGTTAATAGAAAATTTTAAATACAACCCGTCTACCTCATGTCTCCCCCCTTTGAATCTAGCGAAAGTAGTGGAGCTGGATTCAATGTAATACATCATAAAGAGGGCACATTATAACCAAGGTTTCTAGTCATGAAGAAGTGAAATAGTAACAGGATAGTCCCAAACTACTACAGAAGCTTTTTATACGTAGGCAGCAGTAGGATACAAAACCAAGAAGGATCCTGGTTGTCATGTGACACAGGATCCGCAGAGTTTCCGGCCTGTTTCCTCTCCTCTGAGGTGCTTGGCTTAAACTTAAATGAGAACAATAGAAAGTGAACAATATACTCCAGAAAAACACAGTTTTGGGACCAATGCCGATGTATCAATGCTGTATAATAGGAGACATACAGCATACAAATACCTTAGATCTTATTATAACCTATACAGTCATACTGGGGCCACATACTGGGGACACATACTAGGCAGAAGCATCACTAGAGACAGTGATGTAGGAGGCTTCTAGGGGTGTTATAACTTCTGCCTAAAAAGCTCCTAATAATAATCTCCGTCATAGATGCTGAATAAGACTAATAGTATGGGATCATAGGGAGGTTTTACTCCTGGTTAAAACAATAAAATTACAGATGTTGCACCGAATCAATCCCAAAATCTGCTTAGGACCATGAGGGTTATCAATGAACACACATTCTCTTTGTCCCTTTCTTCTCTTAACATTCCAACATGTGCTCCCCCCTCCCCCCCTCCTCCTGTGTTCACTAAGACAATGGGGGGAGGCAGCCCCCTCCTTCTCCATGTGGTGTCTGTAGTACTAAGTGTCCCAGAATACCAGGATAACAAAGAAAGAATCCAACACACCATTGTAACATCTAAGTTCACTGTATCATCCTACACAAATTGCAAAAACTTTTGACCACACCCTTCAAACTTTAGGTGTATTTATAAAGTTTTACACTACATGTCTGATGTTTTTAAACATAAATCACAGGATTTCTCAGGTCCAAGCCTGCAATGAACAATGTCCACAATTGTGTGCTGTGCTTTCCTCACATCTGGTAACTGATGAAGTACCACTAGCACTATACATGATATAGGCAAAACACATATTTATCTCTTTGCCATAATCTGCAGGACTGTATAATGGAATAAACTCATAGAACATCTACAGTATCTGGCAAGGGTCAGCTCAGGAAATCCAATTGGGACTGCACAACCATCCAGGAGCTCCCCCCACAGAAGACCAAAATCCGTAACAAATATGTTACTACTCGGGTTTTTGGACTTTGTAATTCTGAGAGGTGACTCTTAGATAAGCAGGCACAGTCTCCTACATTTATTCCCTGGGTACTGTATCTTAGTTGTCTTCTAAAGTTACAACAATACAGCTGAGCGGACTGTGGGTACAAATCCAAAGATCTTTAGGCAATGCATCATTACCCATACCACTGCTCTATTAAAGTATATCAAAGTGAGGAACATCTGCCCCCTACAGGAGAAACATCTGAACACTATTTCTTTGTTCTGTGCAGAGCCCGCACTTTTTTCTAATCCAGTCCTGACCGGATATATTCCAGTGTGGGGGTTGGGTCTAGGTGCCACATTACATGCACATGTCTCCCGCCAGTCTGTTTCTTTGTTTCCATACATGAATTCATCCACCATTTTAGGGTGGAGGCAGAACTTTTTCTGAATGTTGTCTTTTGTCTGTCCAACGTTTTTGTCCGTCATCGTCATAACACTCATACAACACACAATTTCCTATGGCTGTCTCTTTATAACCTCCTCTGGTCACTTCCTCTGTAACTTTCTTCTATCCACTTGCAATTTCCATCATATCATCATTATGCAACCAGCCTTTGTTCTTTTAAGAACCTTTCCATTTACCAACATACAAACAACCATCTTTTGGCATACTTGTCCTTTTCCAACATTCTCTGACATCCTTTTAAAGCCTTTTTCTCATTCAAGATCCGTACTACTGGTTTCCCTCTGAATTGACTCTCATCCTACCTAGCAAATTTTTCCCATAATTTTCTATATATCTCTAGTGCCGGCACACACTCGCAGTCACTCACTCTTCCATAGGGCATTTTTAACCACTTCTAATTCTAAAATTTTTTTTTCTTTTTTTTTTTTTAAACCGTTTGCCCGTCAAGAAATGACTGCAGTCCCCTTCCTTGAAGCAGCTCTGGATCCTACCACACAAAATAAATTTATAAAGTCCGACTCAGTCTACTTTGTCTCAAGCGAATTACGATCCAAAAAGCTGCTCGTCTAGGAGACTCTTTAGGTAGGGGCGATTCCTGGATGTAACGTTCTTAAAACCAGTACAGTACAGTATCACAATAGCGCTATCAAACACACATGTTCAAACTCACACAATACCCATATACACTACCACACATCACATGGAGTTTTCAAATAAACTAACAAGATTCTTTGGACTGGGCAATATAGGCATGCAACTCACCGGACGTGGAACAATCCAAACAAGGAGAGACAGAACAATTTGTAAGAAAAAAGCTTCTTACCTTTTTGTGCAGCTGCATGGTCTGTCTGTCCTGAAAGGATGATCCCTGAGTTGTCCGGTAGGCGTCATGCAAACCCATGTCGCTGTTCGAGCGCCAAGTTTTGTCAGGGAAATATCCCTTTATCTCGATGTGATATGTGGTTCCAAATCATTGTATAGTACGAGCTGCTCGGTGAATCACTCAGACCTTCACATGTTTGAGAGAATTTCAATTTATTTAGGTTGCAGACAGACCATGCCCACATTCCAATAGCCCTCAAGAGGAGCTATCAGTGTAAAATGATCTGTGTACTCGGAGGGATGGGTACTAGTCTTTTCTATCAATAGAGCCAAAGATCAGATTCAAAAATGGATTCTATTCCCTCACAGACACTGTGCAGAATAACATGGGGGACACTTGTCTGTAGTATCTGCAAACTTGTGCAAAGTTCTTTTCTCTCTTGCTTTGAGCTCAGCGTTTTGCAGAATATTTTGTAAATAGAAGGTGATGAACTGTAAATAGAGTCTGCAGCTCCTGTCTGCAATGTATCTAATGTATCTATTATATGTTCTAGTGTCTGCAGTGTATCTCATGTATCTATTATATGTTCCAGTGTCTGGCTGAGCTTTGCTGCTAGAAATGAGCTGTTCTGCAAAGGGGCTCAGTGCTTTCTTCTCAGATAACGCCACCTTCGGGCTGGAGTGTTTTTGCGCCCGTTTTTGCGCCTAAATGAAAACGTTGCAAGTGATGAATATCATTAGGCGCAGCAAAACATCTGGATTGGTAAAATAGATGAGGGAAAGCTGCTTATTTTTGCTGCGCGGCTAGTTTGGCGTTTAATCGCAAAAATGGCGCAAAAACGGTGCGCCTGAATGAAAAGGCGCAAAAAGAACAGAAAAAATGAGTGATACATGTGGCCCTTAATTTGAAAAAAAAATCAGGTGCAAAAAAGAGACTCACAAAAAGATAAATCACCACCAACATGCTACAGAGGCTCTGCTCCTTCCCTGACAAGCAGGGCAAGAGTTGATTTTTATTTAACTAGACGAGTGAACCCTCTAAAAAGTGGATTATAATACAGGCACCAAATTTTATACTGAGAAGGACCTTCACCTATAAATTATTCGTACAGCTGTCAATACAAATGTACACAAGAGCCATTTCAGGACCTTTGTAGGTCCTAGAATTGTCCTAAAAGTGCTTATTGAAAGAAGGCAAAAAAAGAAAGCAATTCCTCCATTCCCCAAGAAGCTGATTCTAATGTAGGAAGTGATTCCAGACTTTTACAACTATATTATTCATACAGCCCAGGGCCCACAGAAGTTTAATCCGTCGATGCCTCTATTAGTCATGCAACATCATTTTCATTAAAGGGGATTTTTTGTCTTTTTTTTTCTTTCCTGTTCAGCACCATTGCTGGCCTCTGTCAGTGACATCAAGTCAGCAGCCACACAGTCCCTATAGCCTAGCAGCCAGAGGTGTTAGCAAGCAAAAACTGTCAACATGGCCGCTGAGCCTCTACATATCAGAGACTGGCGAGGATGGGAGCTGCCAGGCTGAAATATATTTTTCCTCTGTTATATCAAATCAAATGACAAGGGGGCACTGTCTCCGTCTGGAGAAATCAAGGTTTAATCACCAGTGGGGACAGGGCTTTTTTACTATGAGAACTGTCAATCTGTGGAATAGCCTGCCTCAGGCGCTGGTCACAGCAGGGACAGCAGAGAGCTTCAAGAAGGGTCTAGATGCCTTTTTACACCTAAATAACATTGATGGTTATGTTATATAGAATTGTTTCCCCTAAATCCCTTCTTCATGCAATCCCTTCCCTTCCTTGGTTGAACTTGATGGACATGTGTCTTTTTTCAACCGTATAAACTATGATACTATGATGGCACCTCAACATATGCAAAAACTAATTCAATATTTTTATAGTTTAGGCAATTTGAGACACTGGGATACCTAACATTTTTATTATTTTATTTGCTCATTGATGTATGCATTTAAGTGTTTGGTTTTACAGGTCTCCAAGGGTGTGTGAACCTTACAGGTTCTGAATAGTCTTTATTGTGAATATACTGCTTTCCTATTACAGTCTGCCTGAGGGAAACTACCATATTTACTCGAGTATAAACCGACCCAAGTATAAGCTGAGACCCCTAATTTTACCACCAAAAACTGGGAAAACCTATTGACTCAAGTATAAGCCGGGGGTGGGAAATGCATTGGTCACAGACCCCCCCAGTATATAGCCAGCCTGCCCCCAGTAGTATACAGCCTGCCCCCCGTAGTATACAGCCCGCCCCCAGTAGTATACAGCCACCTCAGCCTGCCCCCAGTAGTATACATCCTGCCCAGCATTAAAAAAAATATATAAACTCATATACTCACCCTCCGGTGGCCCCAATGTGCAGCGCTGCTCCCCGATGGAGGGTGAGTATGTAAGTTTATTATTTTTAAAGTATTTTTTATACTCGTATTGACTCATGTATAAGCTGAGGGGACGTTTTTCAGCACATTTTTTTGTGCTGAAAAACTCGGCTTATACACAAGTATGTACGGTATGTTTAGAAAAAAATGAATATATGCAATATATAATACCTAAGGCAGGCTGTCATAGAAAATGTTGAATGACAGGGTTTGGAGCCTCTGAAAGGTTTCCAGCTGTCATAACAACCAATTGGCTCCCCATAGATGACATCAGAGGGGACACTAATTGGTGCTGTTTGGTACTACAATCGGGTTGGACAGTGGCACCTAATGGGATAGCTGTAATGATTAGTGCCAGCACAGATCACAACAGTTATCTGCATTGTTATACTGCATACATCCGCCTTGTAAGGAGACGACTCAGCTCCATACATTCTTACTGGCATCATGACATACAAGTACATCAAGGTGCATTAAGAGGTTAATAAGCAGGTAAGCTTACAGTGTACATTGCATTTTGGCAAAAAACAACACTACTCCTACACTACTCACTACACAGCTAGCGACAAGTTCCTATAGAGCCCTATTAACCAACTCACACCCTTCTTTTATTTAAATTTTTTTCCGTCACATCCCTATAAATCACTTGGCATCAGAGTGGGTGTGTCTTGCTCGTCCGGCCCCTCCCATCTATTTATCTATGCAGTCATGTCATGTGACCAGGGTGATGTCATCTGATCACATGACATGACTGCATGTCTCCATGAACTTCCCATCCAGCATGGAGACTGCTGTGATTTCATGTCATCAGATACATATATGGGGTACAGTTTGCTAATGTTAAGAGGCTAAATGGCCTAAGATCATGTCACTCTGGTCACATGACATGAATGTCACACAAGGCGCTGTGTAAAAAAGTGTAAACAATATTTCCTATAAGTAAATAGAGGTTTATTTGTCTGTAGGTGAGTACACGTACAACGTGGCAGGGCAGTGATTTGAAGAGACACAGAGTTGTCAGTCAAAATAAGGGGGCGTGGTTCACTGACACCCTGGAAGAGGAGAAGAGTCAAAGCCAGGAGACATGAGTCAGGAAAACTAATTTGCATAACAGAAAAATGGCTGTAGTTTAGGTACAGTGCATTACTGGCAGCAAATTTTAGGTGACATGGAAAGCACTTGTAACCCTTTATCAGCAGGCATTGTTAGTCAGGGTGGATACATTCTGGTGACAGGTCTTCTTCAAAATAAAGTTGTACAATTTTGTGCAAATACAAAATTCTCTGCAATCTGTGATGACATGATCTAAAATCCTCCTGACATCCTCATGTAAGATTCACACTCTGGAGTTGTCGGAAAGCTCCTTTGTCACTCTAGTCTTGGTTTTCTGCCAGCGCCTGAAAAGACAAAGATAATGCGCAAATCTGCAAGAACCTCCACAGTCTACAAGTACAGAGTGTACTGCCTCGGGCCAGTGTACCTTCAAAATCTAAAAAATGATGAGAGAATTACATTAACGAATTAGCATTTAACCCTTTTTTGTCTGAGTAGCCACTCTACCAAATGAACTTGTTCAGAACTTTTTGTAAAAACGAAAAATTAAAACAATACAAGTACAGAATGTGACTGACCGCTTAGATCAGACAATGTACCGGCTCCCTGCAGCGTCTGAATACATCTCCAGGAGGCCACCTGCCGGGACTACATAAGTTATTGCTCGCCTTCTGTCCGTTTTTACACAGAGTGGGAACAGGGAATTGATTGAATCCATACTTCTCGGATAGTTCTCGTTTTGGCTTTCCCAGTCATAAAAATATTGATGACCAATGGATAGATCATCAGTACTGTATCAGTTTCCACACCACCTACAGATAACCTGTTCTCATTATCGGATGAATAGAGAATTTAATAGGGAGAAGGTTTAGACAAGTAGACAATACCATTTTTGATGTAGTGGCCAAGCCAAGTCACAGCAGCTCACAGCTTACATTCCAATGAATGGGAATTTATCTACAGTCCCCTGGTCTGCCCACTACTCAGAGGAAGGAGATGTCAACTATCTCATATTAAAATAAAATATTTAATTAAATTTATTAAAATAAATTGAATATACGATAAGCAAGTAAATTAATGTTGAACACAGATTTTATCTTTTTAATCCTGCATTATAAATTTGAGTTAGTTTCAATTTCTATCCATTTTTTAAAGAGGACCTTTGACCCCCTCACACATGTGCTGATAATTTTACAATATGCTGATATGTTCATCAGCACATGTCTGACGAAATGTCCTCTTTAAAACCAATTATATATTTTTAAAGAATCAATAGGTCATGTCATATCAGACAACTTTGCTATTACTTAGCAATTCTGGAGGCATGAGGTCTAAGTAACTGCCCAAGGAACTCACAGACAAAATTGTGGAAAGGCACAGATCTGGCCAAGGTTACAAAAGAATTTCAGCAGCACTCAAAGCTCCTGAGAGTCCACTGGTCTCCATAAATCTTGAATGGAAGAAGTTTGGGACGGAGATGCAGTAGAGAAAGGAGAAAGTTCCACAAAGTCAACTATCATTGCAGCCTCCACCTATCAGGATTTTATGTGCTGAAGGAAGCACAACATATGAAAGCCACATACAATTTGCAAAAAAAAACACACACAAAGAATGAGGAATAAGATTCTCTGGTCTGATGAGATGAAGACCAGAGGGGGAGGCATGTGATAGCAGCTCTCTGTAGATAGGACATACTAGAAGATCTTTACTGTATATACTTTTAAATAATACTTTCCATCAGGAATCTACATATTAAGGTAGATCTTATGGTAGGTTCCCAGTAACATCATATACTCTAAACCAGTGATGGCAAACCTTTTAGAGACCGAGTGCCCAAACTTCAAAAATCCTCCGTCTTCTATTTTATCGCAAAGTGCCAACACAGAAATTTAATTTGTGATTTATACTCGCTTCTCTGTCACAGTTTTCATTGATACCAGCTCCTGAGGCACCAATATAGCAGAAAATAATCCCAGGTAGAGCTGTCACTTTAAAATACTTCTTTGCACAGCAAGTCCTGGGCTGTCTGGGACTGCAGGAAGATACCTGGAGTCATCTCTGGTGATGGCCTGAGTGCCCACAGAAAGGGCTCTGAGTGCCACCTCTGGCACCAGTGCCATAGGTTAGCCATCACTGCTCTAAACTATACTTCCCTACCCTTTAATGCTTTCTAACCTGATCTACAGTTCATCTACTGGGGAGTGAAGTAGAATTTGCTCCCCCTCCCCGGAGAGGCTACTCCATGCCCCAGGAGCCTCTCTGGAAAATTAGCATACTAGTTAGAAAACATTATAGGGTTTGAGAAGGGTAGTTTAGGGTTTCGGACGTTACTGGGAACCTACCATCAGATCTATCTTAATAGGTAGATACCTGGTGGTAGGTTTCCTTTAAATTCAGCAGTAAAGGCATAGTCTCCCTCATAATCTGACAATAGTTGCCAGTGCAACTATAGCAATGTGGTGGTGCCAGGGCAGCTGTCCAAAACTAAGGCTACATGCACACTGCAGTGTGACCGCCGCACCGTAGCACGGCGGGCACACGGCAGCGCGGGGAGAGGAGGACAAGGTGAGCGCCGCTCACCCCCGTCCCTCTCCATAGCGATATATGGCCGCTGCGCCGTAATACGGGAAAAGATAGGACATGTCCTATCTTTTCCCGGGCTACGGAGCGGTACCGTACCGCTCCCGTAGGGCGCTGTGAGCCCATAGAAGTGTATGGGGGACGTATATACGTCCCCCATACATGTGTGTGAATGTGAGTATTGTGCGTAGCTTTTCTTCGATTCACTGGCTGCTGGACAATGGCCTGATGTTCCATTATGCACATGCATCTCCTGACACAAAGAGTGGATGACTTCATGTTATTGTTTTATAATGAAATGTCATACAATTTTCCAACATACTTATAAATTCATCCTGGTTTTCTTGACCTCTGCTTACTGTCAGTCAATATGATATGTCATTGTCTGCTTTCAGTGGATACAAATCTGTCCATTGTCACACGATCATCTGCAGTCTCAAAGTTTTTCATGACCTGTTGGGTGGAGAATGCCGTGATGTCTTTCACACATTGCACATAGAGAAGAGACAATCCTATTCTCTTACTCACATCCTCAGAAACGTCAGCATAGGGGACATTACACTGCATTACACTACATTATACTGCAGTAGTGAGCAGTGTAGCTATGACCTGCAATATTGGGAGCGATATGAATCACTAAAAGCAGCAACCGCAGAAATATCACATGGTCCTATTTGCTCAGTATTGAGTAGAAGCAGCTTTGGAGCTGGTACAGCCAGGAGTCTTCTTGGAAATGATGCCACATGTTTTTCAATTCTGGATTTGGGGATCCTCTGCCTCTTCCTTGCAGATCCTCTCCAGTCCCTCAGGTTGGATGGTGACATTGGTGAAAGCCACTTTCTAGTTTCCCCAGAGACGCTCAATTGGGTTTAGGTCTGGGCTCTGTCTGGGCCAGAGGAATAGTCACAGAGTTTTTTTGAAGCTTTGTTATTTTAGCTGTGTGCTTAGGGTCCTTGTCCTGTTGGAAGGTGAACCTTTGGCCTGGTCTGAGGTCCAGAGCTCTGGAAGAGGTTTTCATCCAGGAAATCTCTGTACTTGGCCGCATTCATCTTTCCTTCAATTACAACCAGTGGTCTTGTCCCTGCCCCCATAGCATGATGCTGCCACCACCATGTGTCACTGTTGGGATGGTATTTGGCAGTTGATGAGCAGCGCCTGGTTTTCTCCACACACACCACTTAGAAATAACACCAACAGCTCAGTCTTCATCTCATCAGACCAGAGAATCTTATTCCTCATTCTTTGTGTGTTTTTTTTTTTGCAAATTGTATGTGGCTTTCATATGTTGTGCTTCCTTCAGCACATAAAATCCTGATAGGTGGAGGCTGCAATGATATCCGTCCCAAACTTCTTCCATTCAAGATTTATGGAGACTAGTGGACTCTCAGGAGCTTTGAGTGCTGCTGAAATTCTTTTGTAACCTTGGCCAGATCTGTGCCTTCCACAATTTTGTCTGTGAGTTCCTTGGGCAGTTACTTAGACCTCATGATTCTCATGTGCTCTGACATGCACTGTTGGCTGTGAGGTCTTATATGGACAGTTGTGTGTCTTTCCTAATCAAGTCCAATCAGTTTAATTCAACGCAGCTGAACTGCAAAACAGAAAAGAACCATCTCATGGAGAATCAGAAGGAAATGGACCGCATGCATGCTAAATAGGAATGTCACAGCAAATGGTCTCAATACTTATGACCATGTCATATTTCAGGTTTCCTTGTTTAATAAATGAGCAAAAAAATACTGGTTTAGTTATTATTAATTATAATTTTAATCTTGCTTGGGTCAATTGGTCTCAGCCTTGTAGATTTTTTTTACCCTTCTTGGGACAAAAACAGTTTGAAAGGGTTACAAGTCCTCTCTATATCACCTAAAATTAGCTGCCAGTGGTGCACCATGCCTTAATTACAGCCATTTTTCTGATATGCAAATTAGCTTTTCTGACTCATCTCTGTCAACCTGAGAGAGGAGAAGAGTCACACCCCATTATTCTGACTTACAGCTCTGTGTCTCGTCAAATGACTGCTCTGCCTCCTTGTACTTAGGGACTGTCTGTTAATATTCAACTACAGACATATAAAGCTCTATGTAAAGATGGGAAATATTGGGGCACATTTACTTACCCGGCCAACGGAGTTCACCTGAAGTGCATTGTCCGACATCAATGCACTGTGCCGCAATTCACAAAGTTTGTGCGACTGATTTCCTGCATGTGTCGCTTACACACTCAGGTCCACTGAGTTCTCCATCTTCTTCCTGGTGTATGTAAGTGCATTGGATGCGACCCAATTTGAATATAAAATCGTGCGCTCAGTCCGAATCAGTCGGATCGTCCAATGGCCCGCCCCCCGATTTCTGTCGCATAAAAGCCAGAGCAATTGCGCCACAATCCGATCGCATGCGACACAATCCCCAGTTAAATACCTGTCACAGCGGCGCAAATCCTGAAAATTTCAAAAATCCGACGAAAGTGCGACCCGTGCCTTGTGTTACATTCATGACATGTGACCCGTGACATTATCGCAGGTCCCTCAGCCTTCTAACAATAGCAAACTGTACACCATGTATGTGATTACATTAAATCACAGCAGGCTCCATGGAGGATGGAGAGGAGTAAAAGTCAATGGAGGTTGCTGTGACTTCATGTGGTCAGATACATGCATGGGGTACAGTTTGCGGGACACAGAGCCAGGACAACCCCAGCCACTGCGGGACCTGGAGGGAATATCCGGGAAAATCTCGCAGAGGCGGGGCAGAGGTAGAAAAAACGGGACTGTCCCGGCCAATCCGGGACAGTTGGGAGCTATGGTACTGTTTCTACCTCGGGCAACCCCTGAATGTCTGTAAGAAAGGTCCCTGGGTAATGAATCAATTCACAGTTCTTTATAGAACAACAGTAGCAGGCAACAGGCCTAAACGGTCTAACAGCAGATTCGGAATCTGGTACTGGAGTGGTTGTGGAGAGTGGTCAGCAGGATAAGGCACCAGCCTGATGGTATATGAAGGCTGAGATAGTGGAGGTGGAGCTGTGTCCAAACTGTGGAAGCTGCATCTCTGGATTAGAGTCTTCTGACTCATTTCCTAGGATTGGTTTCTGTGACAGCACTGATGGTGTGCTGAACACTGTCTCTCTCTTCACTCAGACCATGTGCTAAGAGACCATGAGGTCTGGACTGGACCATGTGGTGGTCCCCCTGGTCAGGTGGTAGCACCTCTCCAATCACACTACAGTTTACAATACAGCCACATAATTGAATAACATCTTACACCCATTTAACTATGGCCTTTCCAGTTGGGTGAGTTGCGCAGGCTCACCGGATGGATCCTGACAGATAGAGGGCTTTATTCACAACTACCCCCATGCCTATACATTGGCAAGGGTGTTGCAAATGGTCTCATCACTAAAAGTGGTGGACCTCAATAACGTTTCATAGTTTCTATTAGCTCCTATGGACAGAGGGTGTCTTGTTCACACAACGTCTCTTTTCAATGTAAACTTTTATACATTATGTCCTCGCTTCGAACTGCTACCCATTCATCCCACCTAGTATGATGACCATCTCTGTACATGCCTCGAGCTATAATTCTTTTGCTATCCCAGTATGTCAGTTACAATATCATTGACAACATTATGATGCCATGGTCCCTGCAGAATAAGGAGATGTGATGGCACAGATCCCATGGGCGAAACACCAATTCATTGCTGCTTTATTCCCATTATACATTCTCACTTAACACCTCATTTTAATATAATCAGGTCACCAAATATTTATTTCCTCACCGGCAACGACTCCCATCTGATCGTCCCAGCAGTGACAGCTTCTCCTAGCAGGACTCTAGAAGCTGTTAATTATATCTTAAGGAGTGTGACCAAGTATGCGGAGATGACAATCTCATGTTGTCACACATTACCTGATGCCACAAACACACACTAAGAAGACTGCTCAGCTTCATCTCCGCCAGGTATAATCTGTCACATTAATAATATCAGCTTTGTTTCATTTTCCCTGCAGAAAAACTGCAAACGAATAGAAGAGACAATTTTACTAATTAACCTAATTGATTATTAATATGTATTAACATTAGTGTAATATTTTCTTCCCCAAAAGAAAAGTGGAATGCGACCAAAAAATTTTACTTTTACATTCAAAGAACCATAACTTTTTTATTTTTCCATTGATATGGCTGAGATAGAATTATTTTGGGTTATATATAGGGAGAATTTATTATACGCTGGCGCATGAGCCTATGACTTGAACTGGATTTATCATGAGGTTTTAGCCTCCTGATATATATGGCGGGGGCTGCACTAATGGGTAGTCCTACGCCAGGTCCTGCCTGGCAGTGATTCACATTATATGCAGGACTGCAACCCCCATACTGGTTCACTCTGCCCCTTCACACCCCTCCGTGCCCACTTACCATAGGTGCAATGCCCTAACTATATTCTTCAACATATCCAACAACAATTAGGGTTAGTAAGTTTTGACTTGGTTTCCTAGACTTGTGCCTCAAGTGATCTAAGACCTCGGGTACCTTCCTCCATCTGTTGGGGTGCTCAAGGTATTTGGGGATCAGGTCCTTTAGTTTCTAATCGACGACCAATTCCGGATGACTCAAGGTGAGGCCAAAACAGTCTCAATCCACTGTGAAGAGGGCCTGCCTTATAAAGGCTATGGTGAGATCCTGGATGTCCACCCAATCACCGCCATCCATGACTGGATTAGGAAGGTAAATGGATCTTTATTCATAGAAAGAAATAAAGAAGATTTCATGCTTTAAGGGGCAGGTGGCTTGAGTCACTGTTTACTGTTGTTCTCTAACATTCTACCAATAGTCCTTCTTGTAGTGGTTGACCATGAGGTTGTGGCATGGCGAAGGTGGACTGTTTTAGTTCTGTTTTTTGAATAGCTATATATACTATTGTTAAATGTATCTCAGAAACCAGCTGCATCAAATGTTTTTCACTTCCATGGTTCACGGATGCCTCACAAAGCCATTGATTTCTAAGGACGTTTTCACATTGGCTTGTATTTTCACTGATCCATTGTCCATGGAGAAAATTATGAAGCATGTCCTATTTTTTCCATTGAAGCGGATCAAGGAACCCAATAGAAGTGTATGGGTCCACAAAAAAATGGATGCAACATCTGATTTTTTTTCACTGATGAGGCTGAAAAACCAGGTGTTTTCAAAGCAATTTTAAACCTTCAGTTTTTTTTTCCTGACACGAAGACAAGACAGAAGAAAAATGGAGACACAATGGAGACAAATCGAAACGGATGAGCAACTTAAGCTGACCATCAACGCCTATGTGAAAGAGCCCTTAACACTGTCCAGATTAAGACCATGTATTTGACTTTTTGTACTCTTCTTGCGTGATCAGCCTCTTTTGTTACACACTCTGGGGCAGATTTACTTACAGGCAAATAGTGAAAAAAGTTAGCCGCTCACCTGCATCCGTGTCCGTATGGCGGGGGCTGCACTAATGGGTAGTCCTACGCCAGGTCCTGCCTAGCATTGATTCACATTATATGCAGGACTGCAACCCCCATACTGGTTCACTCTGCCCCTTCACGCCCCTCCGTGCCCACTTACCATAGGTGCAATGCCCTAACTATGGACCAATTGGATATTCTTCAACATATCCAACAACAATTAGGGTTAGTAAGTTTTGACTTGGTTTTCTAGACATTGGATACTGAGGCATGCTTTCAGTAGAGTGGTAGAGGTGAGTTGTGGGATATCTCTGAGCCATCCTGTGAGGGCCGTCTTCAAGGTAGTATAATCTAGTGGGCTGTGTTTGAATGTGTAGAACTTACTGTACATGTATGGCCTCACATGGTAGGGGTATGATTTGGTGAGCTTTGTAACACTGGGCTTTAATTCTGGTGAGGGCAATAATGTCAACACTTTCGTCATATAACTTTTTGCTTGCAGATATGGGACTAACGTTTGGGAATTTCTCTTTTAAGGTAGCATTTTATGTGAGGAATTGTCTACGAGATGTCCTCCTCTATTTAGGCCTCCGGTCAAAATAGAAGTCCCTGTGTGGGGAACCATCTTTGAACAAACTTGGAGAAACATGGTTACCTAACGTCGGGGCCCTACGTGGTACTATTTTGCATCCTCCTTGTAGAATTTGAGCTAATTTCACGTCGTCCATAAGAATAGGTAGATTCCGTTCAACAATTTTTTTAATTTGGGAAAACTGGTTACTGTATTGTAATGTCAAATATGGAGTGTTGTCATTATTATCTTTCATGTATTGACCATGTTGTCTAGTGCTGTATAGAAGTTCCTCACGTTTTTTGGAATCTACTATGTGTTTTGCTCTGGTAAGTGTCCAGTTTGGATATTTCCTGTGTTTTACTCTTGACATGATGTTTGTGGTTTCTGTGTGGTAGTCTTGATCAGTACTGCAGTTCCTGCGGGCCCTGGTCATTTCTCCTATTGGTATGGATTTGATGGTATATGTTGGATGTGAGCTTTTTGCATGTAGAATCATGTTCCCTGAGGTTGGCTTCTGCACTAACCCCTCTTCGTCTATGTTAATACATAAGTCCAAAAAAATTATGCTGTCTATACCCACTGAATATGTGAATTGTAGATTGTATGGATTTTCATTGAAATATTCCATGAGCACTGGTACGGCAGACACACCGCCCCCCCAAATGATGAGGAGATCGTCGATGTACCTGCCGTACCAGTGCACCGAAGCGTTAAAGGGGTTATCCTCAGTATAAATATATCTTTCTTCCCAGATGGCCATGACCAGATTGGCCAGAGAGGGGGAGTACTTGGCTCCCATGGAAACCCCGCGGGTTTGAAGGTAATACACGTTGTTGAAGGAAAAGAAGTTATGTGTCATGAGGTACCAGGTGAGTTCTTTGATAAAGATTTTAAAGTTGGTATCGTAGGTACTATATTTGTTAAGATGGTGATCGAGTGCCTCAATAGCTACTGTGTGGGGTATGCTTGTATACAATGCTGTGACATCGCATCCTATCCAGACAAAGTTACTTGACCATTTCATCCCGTTAATGGCTCTTAAAACATCCCTGGTATCTTGAAGGTATCCTGGTATTCTTCGTACCAGTGGCTGTAACTGTAAATCTAACCATTCACAGGCTCTCTCATTTAAGGAGCCGATACCAGATACGATGGGACGCATAGGAGGGGGATTTATTTGCTTATGGACTTTTGGTAAGATTTACTTACCCGGCCCATTCGCGATCCAGCGGCGCGTTCTCTGAACAGGATTCAGGTCCGGACGGGATTTATGAAGGTAGTTCCTCCGCCGTCCACCAGGTGGCGCTGCTGCGCTGAAAATCATCTGAACGCGCTGGAATACACCGAGCTGGACCAGGTGAAGGTAAGCGCGTCCCAAGCGACACATTTTTGGTTTTTAAATGCGGCGGTTTTTCCGAATAGGCCGGGTTTCCATTTTGCCACGCCCCCCGATTTCAGTCGCGTGCATGCCAGCGCCGATGCGCCACAATCCGATCGCGTGCGCCAAAATCCCGGGGCAATTCAGGTACAATCGGCGCAAATCGGAAATATTCGGGTAACACGTCGGGAAAACGCGAATCGGGCCCTTAGTAAATGACCCCCTTTGTCTCTCAATGGCCCCTTTAATAAAGTTTATTGTTGATTTAAAAAATATATAGTAAAGCATAATTATATAAATTATTCCAGCTTCCCAAATTAAGGCATGGAATATTAAAGTGGTTGGATACTTTTCAGTAAATCTGGTCCATTAGTCATGTCTGTGTTCTCTCCATGCTGCCCTCTTCATATATACACAGCTCCCTCTCTCTCACTGCTCTGGGACGTCCTCATGATGTCTCCACAGGAAAAGGGGAGCAAGAAGGCTGAGTCATAATTGCAGGCCCTCCTGTTCCGCAGAGCTTAGACATGTAAACAAAGAAACATGGAGAGTCTTTACGTACGTGCAAAAGTAAGTATCAGGAGTGCAGAATCACTTGATAAACCTTCAAGGATTATACACGAGACCAAATCACATGGGCCAAACCCTTTTTAATACTGATACAGGGAAGTATTGTAGAAAAAAAGCCCTGACACAGCTCTGTATATCACAGTAAGGGTGTTTTTGCTCCCCCCTTTCCTTAATGAAAACCTTCAATTAAAATCAAGCAGGAAAAACCAAGGGATCCAGGAAGGAGGCCTTATATAACACATAAGTGTCCCTGGTTGCTTGATTTCGATGGTAGATTTCCATTAACAAACTAATTAAACTGTATTGATAAATAACACTGTATCTACCTAGCAAATAAACTATTTAAAATTGGAACTTACCCTGCAAAAACAAGTAATCAGACTAAAAAGGATATGACTGCAGGAATTCAATAATGAAAAAATAGAAATATGACAGCGTCAGTAATGTAAAAGAAGATTTCACAAATGGCATTGTCCAACCTTAGGCCCAGATCACATGTCTGTAAGGTCTTTAATTATTTGCATCAGTTATTGTTAGTAGTGTTAAGCGGACCTATGTATGTGCCGAACTTTACAGGCTTGGGTCTTCCCCTTCGGGTCTGGGTTTTGCTCAACCACTGCAGTTAAAGGTGCTGGTAAATTTAAATGCTGTTGGTGAATTCTGATGAGTATTTACAAAAACCACATCTAGAATGTTGGTTAAAGGCCATGTTCAGACAGTCATGTCTGGGTTTGACTTTGCTAGGCCAGTAAATGGACTGGTAAATGGCCTTTGGTCCTATAGGCTCAGTCTCACCTATTAAAACCACTCTGTTAAAATAGTCCATTGGAGATATAGGGGCACATTTACAAGGGTACGTTGGACGCATTTTCGTTGGGTTTCCAACATTTTTCCTTTTTGCCCTGAATTGCCCTGGGTTTTTGGTGCACACGATCGGATTGTGGCATACCGGCGCTGACAAATTGGAGGGCGTGGCCATCGGACAACCCCACTGATTCGGACAAACTGCAGTATTTAAAAATAAAATTGTGTCACAAGATCAGCACTTACATGCACCAGGAAGAAGATTGTGCACTCCGGCAGATCTCAGCGGAGGAAGCGACACATGCAGGAAATTGGACGCACAATCTTAGTGAATCGCAGCAGCTCCGAATCCTTGTCGGACATTCCGGATCGGCGGCGTC
Source organism: Engystomops pustulosus (assembly GCA_019512145.1). Classification (NCBI taxonomy): domain Eukaryota; kingdom Metazoa; phylum Chordata; class Amphibia; order Anura; family Leptodactylidae; genus Engystomops; species Engystomops pustulosus. The sequence continues at coordinate 29,775,672 of CM033641.1, forward strand.
AATGGGACGGGTAAGTAAATGTGCCCCATATTGTCCCGTGGTAAAACAATAAGGGAGGGGGGATAGTTAAGGGCATCATATAACTGCACCAAACAATATAAAGAAATTCAGTAAAGTATCACATACCTCTCCTCCATTGTCTGTCTGTGTAGCTAACCTGGCGAATCATTCACCCAACCATTTTGGGTGGTCATTGTGGCAAGTGGATCCATTGTAGGATCTATTTCGGATAGGAGGTTAACTTAAAGAAGGCATAAACAGATCGCTGTACCTGTCTGGGCAGTATGTGTATGCAGCTTTCCAAGCTGAGAAAGAAAAGCTCCACATGTTTTTCTTTTTTGGGGAGTCTTCCACTCAGTCCATTTCCATTATGAAGGAGAGATTCTCCAGGAATAGTTGGACCGGTGGCAAAGTAGTGTCTAGTCATGTGTGAAGTATCTTTTTGATCTCTGCTGCAGAGACCATATATGATAGCTTCTGGCAGACTGGTGGACTAGGATAGTCATCAGAGTCCATATACTCATATATTGCCCAAATTGGGTTCATTGTGGCTGCTGAGGTGAGGTTTTTTTCCCTTGGGCAAGGCCATAACCAATGGTACTGGTCAGCACCTTCTGATTGGCATTGGAGGCAGTTAGTAGTTGTGTGGGTATGCAGTTAGTAGTTGTGTAGATGTATGGCCTCACATGGTAGGGGTATGATTTAGTGAGCTTTGTTACGCTGGGCTTTCATTCTGGTGAGGGCAATTATGTCAACACTTTCGTCATATAACTTTTTGCTTGCAGATATGGGACTAACGTTTGGGAATTTCTCTTTTAAGGTAGTATTTTATGTGAGACATTGTCTACGAGATGTCCCACTCTATTTAGGCCTCCGGTCAAAATAGAAGTCCCTGTGTGGGGAACCATCTTTGTGGAGGAAGGAGAAGTGTAGAGAGTGCCAGGGGTGCAGGGATTTCAATGTTCTCATTTTCTGCCATGCTTGTTCTTTCCCAATGTGTAAAAAGTGGAATGAAGTGAGATGGAGGAGGTATGGTAACATGTAACGAAGCGCCGATGGTAATCTATGACGTGTGATGTGTTGCGGTAATGGATCGCTATTCATTAGTACTGTGCCGTATTACAACCATTTATTCAGTGGAAATTTCAATTCAGTTCCTGCAGCTGAGCTGATCATGAATTTCCTACGCCGTTCCTTTGACCAATGACTATGACAAGTCAGTAATCTTCTAAATTGGATTTGAAAATGATATTATCTTTTCTCCAGAACGTGCTGAAATTACAGGATTTACATACGCTACTTCGCCCTCAAATATTAAACTTATTACAAACATGAAAAGAGCAGACACTGGAATCTATCACTTACATCATCTTCCCTTCAGCTCATAACAGAGGATTCCTGGAGCTGATTAAATGGATTATTATAATATTGCTCATTTATGCAGATCACACTTATTCCCCAGTGTTATACCAGTGGTTACATGGGTCCCTCATCCCACTAGGGATCACAAATCTGTGGGAAGAGACCAGAATACTTGGAGGTAATTCATAGAAACATGGTAAGAAACTAATTTATTAACAACGATCACTATCTGTGCAAAAAATTTCCAAGAAAAAAAAGTTGATCCCAATAGGCCCTAGCAGGGACCTCTAAGCATCAGCTATAATCTTGCTGTGAACTCAATGGGGGAGATGTATCAGTCTGTCTACGTACATTTACTGAAAGTTTTAGATCATTTTAGGCAGTTTTCCAATCCCTCCAAAATAGGGGTGTGTCATCGGTAACTAGGGGGCGTGACTAGACAGATAATAACCCATGCACCAGTAAATTCAATATTGTGGTGCAACAAACTAGACCAACTTATAGGACAGTGATGGCAAACCTTTTGGAGACAGAGTGCCCAAACTACACACAAAATCCACTTATTTATTGTGAAGTGCCAACATGGCATTTTAACTAGTAACTTATTGCTACTTGGTCTTCCACATCTTTCAATTTTATGGGCTCTCTGAGGCCACCAATACAGTTGAAAGAAGAAGGGAAAGTTCAGGCAGTGTAGCTTCTCTCCAGGGTCTCTCTGCAGAGGAAGAATGGTGGGTCCAACAGGAGAACCTCCAGAGATAATGCAGTCCTGTCAACACCTTCTCACTTTTCCCACAGTTCCAAACTGCTTCAGCATCTCTTAAGTTGCCTTGGACTGCAGGAAGATTTGGTGGTTTTGTCCAGTTTGGTGAACTCTGTCCTGAGTGCCCACAGAAATGGCTCTGAGTGCCACCCCTGGCACCCGTGCCATAGGTTCGCCACCACTGTTATAGGAGCTGCAAATTATCAGTCTTAGGCTAAATTCACACTGCCGTGAGCCCGCCGTACACACGGTAGCGCAGGGAGAGGAGGAGGAGGTGAGCGCAGCTCACCCCCGCCCCTCTCCATAGGATTTAATGGCGCAGGCGCCGTAATACGGGGAAAGATAGGACATGCTGCACCGTACCGCTCCCGTACAGGGCCGTGAGCCCATAGAAGTGTTTGGGGGACGTATATCGGCCGTATATACGTCAGCCGTATATACGTCCCCCATACTGTAGTGTGAATGTAGCCTTATACTGTACCAGATTAATCATCCAGCATCAGGCACAGGGATTACTCTGGCGCAGCCGAGATCTGTCTAGTTCTATAAAGACTGACACATTCATACATCTCCCCCAATAGATAGACTTTCTTTCCTCTGCATGGGGTTACAAAGACATTGAGTTACAAAGTTTGGTATGAGCTGTCTGTGCAATGATTGTCAGTTTGTCTTGCTCTAAGAACTTACACCAGCCAGCTGCAAGGTTAAAGGAGTATTCTCATCTGAGTATGGACATTTAATTTAATTCACCTTCTGTGTAGATACATTTCTTCAATTAAAAGTTATTAAAAGAATTTTACCTATGTGACAATGATTTCCCATAAACATAGCTGTGTTGTCCCGTAGAAATTAGATTGTTGTCCCTGGATATGACCACTTTTGCTGGAGAGATTGTACAAAGAAACAACTTGATTTGTGCATGAAATGTCTGGAAGTTACTGCATGTCCCACAACCAAACTGTGGTAATGATTGCTGAATCCCGACGGTCGAGTAGTGCTCAAAAGCACATCCCTGGCCACCGCTGCCAAGGTGAAGGGGTGGTCATATCCAAGGATCTTCAGACAGGTATTTGACAAAATAACTAAATATGGCAGATGAAATAAATACAATGTGAATGCCCTGATGGAAAGGAAGAAAGAAAATTCCTTTTAAAGCTGTCAAAAGGTTAATAGAGAATCTCCATTAAATGGGCCGTAGAGGGCATTTATTAATATGTGGCACTAGGTCTGTTCTTGGCACCCAACATTAGTGTTCTTTTGGATAGAGATTTTACATTGTGACACACGGCCTTAATGTACTTGGCAGACCTTTTGTCCTGGGATTGACAAAAAACAAATGCAAAACTATTAAAGGGGTTTTCCCACGAAAGAAAATTCTCACACCTCAACCCCCTAGTGATGTTTATACAATAAAGATCATTTGAACCCTTTCCTTTACAATGTTACTCAGTTGTATTGCTGTTTTAGCTCCTATCATTCCCTAGGCCAGTGATGGCTAACCTATGGCACTAGTGCCAGAGGTGGCACTCAGAGCCCTTTCTGTGGGCACTCAGGCCATCACCAGAGATGACCCCAGGTATCTTCCTGCAGTCCCAGACAGCCCAGGACTTGCTGTGCACAGAGGTATTTTAAAGTGACAGCTCTACCTCGGACTATTTTCTGCTTTACTGGTGTCCTCAGGTGCTGGTATCAATGAAAACTGTGACAGAGAAGGGAGTATAAATCACAAATTAAATTTCTGTGTTGGCACTTTGCGATAAATAAGCGGGTCTTTGTTGCAGTTTGGGCACTCGGCCTCTAAAAGGTTTGCCATCACTGCCCTAGGCTGTTACGTGTAAGCTCAGGGTAAGGACCCGATTTGCGTTTTCCCGACGTGTTACCCGAATATTTCCGCTTTGCGTCGATTTTCCCTGAATAACCCCGGGATTTTGGTGCACGCGATCGGATTGTGGCGCATCGGTGCTGGCATGCACGCGATGGAAATCAAGGGCGTGGCCGAACGAAAACCTGACGGATTCGGAAAAACCGCTGCATTTTTTAAAAAAAAGTGTTGCGGGACTCGCGCTTACTTTCACTAGGAATAGGCCGGTGTACTTCAGTGCATTCCAGCGGGCTTCGGGGAACTTCAGCGCAGCAGCGCCATCTGGTGGACGTCAGAGAAACTACCTTAGTGAATCCCGGCCTGACCCGAATCCACTGCAGAGAACGCGCCACTGGATGGCAAATGGACCGGGTAAGTAAATCTGCCCCAGTATGATCCATCTAGTTCTGTGAGGTGACAACGTGGTTACATTATTAGTACAGGTACAGGTGTAAATACACTTTTGTCTGGCTACTGACATTGTACTAACACACTTACACATAGAAGGAGAGAGATGAGACAGATCAGAGATGCATGAGATACCTATCACACAGATGCATGACAGACAGATACTGACAGACTTTTGCACTGTCAGCACTGCTACATCTCCGTTCTCACAGATATGTGCCTGCCTCCCCTTTCCCATGGATCATTTATATCCTTGTAGTTTGTAGTTTCTCTCTGCTCACGATGTGATGAGTAAGTGTCTCTGTGCTCGTTCAGGGTCATGGCTACAAGCTCAGAGTAGAAAGACACAGAAACTCAGCAAGCACGGCTTCACACACAAATCCAATGATGGCGGCCTTACCCTAAAGTCAGAAGTTACAGAGTTGTGTCTAAGGGCAACTGAAATTGTGTACACCAGGACTGATAGAGACAGGTTGGACTTATATCTGTAAAATTTAGCATTTTTGTTAATAACAGTGAACTAGAGAATGTGTTATATTGTTATCCTGAGTACATATAAGAAACTTGTCTCGTGGGAATAGAGTCTGAGACTCTATTAAAAAAACAAAGGTGGCCGGAAAGGGGCTGCTTAAAAAAAATAAACATTTACTTACCTTCCAGTATCTCACAGTGCCATCACTCCGGCCACTACGGCTGGCCTGAAGCTAAATGCGGTGCAGTGTTCTGTTTGTTTACATGGGGCACAGACCAGAGCGATGGCATTGCGGGATGCCGGGATGCCGCTGGGAGGTATGTAGATGTTTATTCTTTTAAGCAGCCCCCTCATGGCCACCATTGTTTTCTATAGAGTCTCGGATTACCCCTTTTATAAATGTGCCTCCATGTGGGATGTTTCCTCCTCAACAGACAACTGCGTAGAACAATATGCTTGCCATCATTGTTTCATAAAATATTTTTAATATTAGGGTGAAGATTTAAAATGACCTCAGTTTCCTCAACAAGTGCAACCTGGTCATCGCCTTACCGCATACCCAGTAATTACATACCAAATGTGGTAAGAGACGTGTCATCTGGTAAACAAGTGATGTATTCATGATTTGGGATGTGCCAGAAGTACAAATGTCAACCTGACTGCTCTACAGAAGAGCAAATACAGCACAAACTCTTTTGTGGCTAGGAGAGACAGGTGTCAGAACTCATTGGGGGTGACGATTCATTGGGTTTTTTTTTGTTTGCAACATCTGCAAAGAGTTTGTATGTCTTCTCCGTGTTTGTGTGGGTTTCCTCTGGGTTCCTCAGTTTTCTCCAAAACATACTGGTAGGTTGATTAGATTCTGAGCCCCATGGGACCAGGGTCTGATTTGGCAAGCTCTGTGCAGCGCTGCGTAATCTGTGTGCGTTTTATATATATATAGGAATTGTTATTATTTATAGAAGCCACAATAATAATATATAGTTAGGTGCTGCTCCCTTTGTTCTGATCCTGGTGAACCCAGCCATTACTACACTCTACATAATAGGTGTCTCCTGACACAAGAGCCACTGGATGAGGCTGGTCATCGTTCCAACCTCTGATTGGCTGAGCAGCATTTCCTAGTCTTCGCTTTCCTGACAGAAGACTCTTAGAAAGTCCAGTATATCAGGAATTAGAATTATCTGAACTGTAGCGGTAGAGGATGAGCTTGAAAACCCCAACAAGTGTTTTATTCTTTTCTCTTATTTTCGTAATCACATGAAATTGCCCGGAGAAAAGAAAACTAAAATAATGAGCTCAGTACTGAAATATTAGAATGATATATGATCTTCTAAAGGTTATTTTCTGTGCATAATGGATGCCACATATTTCCCAATGGTTACAGGATGACATTCAGTAAAGGACAGTCATGCTCATAACTTGAGCAGTGATTAAGTACATTACGATCATCACCCACCATAATGTACAAAATGGTGTAATAAAATGTCTTTGTAGACATTAAGTAAACTAGGCCAACTTATTGTATTCATTATTGTTAAACAATTCTAATGGGGATTATAAATTAATAAGCCTCCACGTGTTACCTGGCACCTGTATTAATAGAACAGCTTATTTAGGACAGGCATCAACCAATATGTTCTCATGAATCCCAAAGCACAAAACTTTTAGTAACTAACCTTGAAGTTTAAACCTACTGTATCCAATTAGATGCAGATGTTAAAGATATACTCTGGAATTATACAGTATTGTTCAACCAATATTCAGAGGATGCCCCCTGTCTATGGTGATGGTAGAACTACCTCTCCTCTAGGTGTAGAGGATGCCCCCTGTCTATGGAGATGGTAGAACTGCCTCTCCTCTAGGTGTAGAGGATGCCCCCTGTCTATGGAGATGGTAGAACTGCCTCTCCTTTAGGTGTAGAGGATGCCCCCTGTCTATGGTGATGGTAGAACCACCTCTCCTCTAGGTGTAGAGGATGCCCCTTGTCTATGGCGATGATAGAACTGCCTCTCCTCTAGGTGTAGAGGATGCCCCCTGTCTAGGAGTGATGAGTAGATCCTCTCTCCTCTAGGCGTAGTGGATGCCCCCTGTCTATGGTCATGGTAGAGCCTCCTCTCCTCTAGGTGTAGAGGATGCTCCCTGTCTATGGTGATGATAGAACTGCCTCTCCTCTAGGTGTAGAGGATGCCCCCTGTCTATGGTAGTGGTAGAACCGCCTCTCCTCTAGGTGTAGAGGATGCCCCTTGTCTATGGTGATTATAGAACTGCCTCTCCTCTAGGTTTAGAGGATGCCCCCTGTCTATGGTAGTGGTAGAACCGCCTCTCCTCTAGGTGTAGAGGATGCCCCCTGTCTATGGTGATGGTAGAATCTCCTCTCCCCTAGGCGTAGTGGATGCCCCCTGTCTACGGTGATGGTAGAACCGCCTCTCCTCTAGGTGTAGAGGATGCCCCTTGTCTATGGTGATGATAGAACTACCTCTCCTCTAGGTGTAGAGGATGCCCCCTGTCTATGGTGATGGTAGAATCACCTCTCCTATAGGTGTAGAGGATGTCCCTGTTTATGGTGATGGTAGAATCACCTCTCCTATAGGTATAGAGGATGCCCCCTGTGTATGGTGATGGTAGATCCGCCTCATATCACATCTGAATAACCCAAATTTAGTAATCTCTCATTGTATTCTAGTCCCCACATTCCCCTAATAATCTTGGTTGCTCTCCTCTGCACCCTTTGCAGTTCTACTATGTCCTTTAATAAACTTGTGCCCAACATTTGGGCACATTTAATAAGGGTTGTGCGCCAGTTTTCAGTCGGACTCTGCGCGTTCTTTTAGGTGCACAGATATTTAAGTGCTTTATGTTGCACCTGACCCTTTTGTGGTGCAGCTGCTCTAGTCTTCACGCAACACAAATTAGGGTGCTCAGTCGGACAGTGCGTCATCTATCATGCAAAGTACGACAGAGTTGCGTCGCAAGCCCTATGTTAAATGTGTGCCAAAAAAAGTTGGTGCACTTTGTCTGAGCAGTGTAGGGAGCTCCAGATTCATGAAAAACATGCGGCAGAAATCCTAAATCTGGCGCACTCTGCACACTACACAGGCAAACCACATTTAGTGCAGTTTGCCCTGTTCTTAGTAAATGTGCCCCAATATTGCATCTGTGGTCTGACCAGTGATTTGTGGAATCCATTCCTCTCATGATACATTTCATAATTGTATTTGCTTTAGTAGCATCTGCCTGGCTCTGGTATCTAAAATTGAGTTTACATCCACCAATACCCCTAAGTCTTTTTCTCCATCAGTTTTACCAAGAAATTTATCATTTAAAACATAATTATAATTTTCATTTCCTCGACCCAAGTGCATTACCTTACATTTATCTACATTATCCTTATCTATCCTTGCCCACAAAACCATAAAACCACAAACTTCCTACACAAATGATCTTCTCAGGCTTTCGATATCCACCTTCTCTTGCCTCTCTCATCTTCTTTAGTAGGAAGAAACTTGAAGACTTTGCTTTGACTTATGTGGATTTCAAAAACTCTTTGTTACCTTCATCTAGTGGAAATGTCTGCTAAATGTTTGACATCTTTCCAATTATAAATGTCACTATGACCCAGAATCCACCTTGTTAGGCATCTCATTATTGGAGACACCAGCCATCCAACTCATACAAAAAAGTCCTGTGTTTACCTTCATAGGATGAGAACCAGTATCTTGATCCACATAATTCACAATTAAAACCATATTAAACTTTTTTTTTAAACAAAGATAAGAACAAGTTGATGAAGAATATCTAAAAATAAATAAGCCACCTTCTTTTGAAGTAGAAGATGAAAGCTCCATCAAGGAGTGAAATGAGACTTTCACAACAACTTTGTCATTTTAATTAATGTATCGGAAGAAGATTCGCTAACAATTACAGCATGAGGTCGCTAAGTTCGTGGAGTAATTACAACACTTTATTAAAGAAATTGGAATTTTTGAAAGATTACATTGTATTGTGCACAACCAAGTGGCACAAAAAGAATGCCTGAAATCTATTAGATTACAGATGCACATACAATACAGGTGAGACACAGAGAGGGTCATTTACTAAGGGCCCGAAACGCTTTTTTTCATCGGGTTTCCCAAATTTTTCAGATTTGCGCCGAATTGCCCTGGGTTTTTGGCGCACGCGATCGGATTGTGAAAAAAACCCGACAGATTCAGAAAAATCACGGTATTTTAAAAAAAAACTTGTCGCTTCAAACGCACTTACCTGCACCAAGAAATAGAGGGTGAACTCTGGTGAACTCCAGCAGACCTCGGCGAAGCAGCAACACCTAGTTGATGTAAGCGCACGGACCCTAGTGAATCCCGGCCGGACCCGAATCAGCGTCGGAGAACCCAACACTGGATCACGACTGGACCGGGTAAGTAAATCTGCCCCAGAGTCCCTGATTTTGTCACCAAGCCTGGTCCTGCTCATTAGTAAGTTGTTGGCCACTCCACCCGACACTTATATCTGCATGCCCCTCTAACCAGTAACCATATGACCCTAATGATTTCAAGCCCCCCTCCCCCAGGTGGTTGCAAGTCCTGCTGTCCAGGTGTGACATGACCAGCAGCTCCCGACAGCGAATGGTGAACCATAGAATGGAAAGAATAATATTGGTAACCTGATGAAGTTTGAAGTTTTCAGTGGCCAACCCATTTTAATTATAATTATCCATGTACAAGGTATAAATGTCTGATTGCATGGAGTTTGACTGCTGGGTTCCTCAATATTCAGCAGAACTGGGGTATGCAAGTCTGACTTTGTCATTGGCTCGTCCTATGAACAGAAGTCAATGAGAAACACAATGGGGTTTTGTTATGCTGTACACTGTTTAGCCAATAAAAGAGGTAAATGCACCAAACCCGATGCAGTCAGACATTTATACCTTATCTGATATATACATATATGTCATTTATGAGAAAAAACATTTCCCTGTTTTATTATTTTATATCCAGGATGAGAAAAAAATGTCCTATGTCCAAATGTTGATCCAGTTAATAGATAAGATTATCTCTTCAGAGAAACACCCATTATCCCTTTAATAAGAGAAAAGTTGCCTTCCCGATTCAGCTGCAGTTCTGAGACCAGCAAATCTCAAGCATCGATTCAGTGGTGTTTAGAAAAAAAAATTATTTGACCAACATTAAATGTAAAAAAAAATTTGAATTTGCCTTAATTGACAGTCTTTGGATGGAGAACTCTTATTCCCGACTCTAGTCAAAAGTCTCTCATTCAGCCAAACCAGTTCCTTACACTGTACTAAAGCGACACAGCCACATCGAAAAAAGTGCTGCCTACAGTTGGGAATCTGTTCCTTTTGGAATACATGCACTTGTTTGGGTTTAATCCCACCTCATGTCATTTAGGCTTTCTGAAAAAGTCAAGCTGGATGTTCAGAGGGCTGCCTTACAAGGTAGCTAAGGGGCAATGTTTTTCTTATCCCATCCTGGAAAACATATTTGCATATTTTCCAGAATAATCTTGTGGAGCATCAATGGCTGTAAGTCTTCACACATCTGCAAGGCGGCCTTAAATGGCAAAGTCTTCCTGACCATAGAATTTGTAAGGAACATAATTAACTTTGTAAGTACGTGTAAAGCTACATTCCCATCACACTTTTAGTCCTCCTTTGTATGTATATGTCAGTCGGATTCCCCACATATTCCACCCTATGTATATACAGCAGGATGTTTTGTGATGCTCCTCCCAGTCCCACCTAAAAGCATGAGGAGGAGTGAACATCAGCAGCAGCCAATGATGTTCTGAGAATGCACTTATACTCATCCTGAGCCTTTGCCTGAAACAGTCGGACAATCCAGGAGACTAAGGTGTTCTACACCAGTATTACATTGTATTACATATTTGTTTACCATCACTTTAAACGTTATTTTTTATACTTTATGTGGTCTCATTTTAATAAGTACTGTATGTAAGAGGAAATCTGAGAGAAACAAATGAAAACTTTTGAGGCAGAGCATATTCAATCTTTGAAGAATTTCCATTCATAAATAATGTATCTAACTCCTACTAATCTTCTGATCTAAGACTGGATTAAAGTTACCAGCCAGCATAAAACTATTTCTTTTTAGTTGTGTTTATGCACGGATATCTTTTAGTGAGGGAACTTATAGGAGCCAACGGCTAATTTATTAACATATGGGAGGGTATGTGTGATATCCCCCTAACAAACATCAGCTCCATTGATCAGCCCGAACATTAAAAGAGGTAAGAAAAATAGCACTGATTTGATTCTTATCAATGGATCAAATACTTTAGGCAGCAAGATGATGGGGGTCATTTACTAAGGGCCCGATTCGCGTTTTCCCGACGTGTTACCCGAATATTTCCAATTTGCGCCGATTTTCCCTGAATTGCCCTGGGATTTTGGCGCACACGATCGGATCGGGCGCATTGGCGCTGGCATGCACGCGACGGAAATGGGTGGGCATGGCTGAACGAAAAACCCGACGGATTCGGAAAAACCGCCGCATTTAAAAAAAAAAAAGTGTCGCGAGACTCGCACTTACCTTCACCAGGTATAGGCTTGTGCATCCCGGCAGACCTCGGGGAACTTCAGCGCAGCAGCGACATCTGGTGGACGGCGGAGGAACTACCTTAGTGAATCACCGGAAGACCCGAATCCACCGCAGAGAACGCGCCGCTGGATCGCGAAAGGACCGGGTAAGTAAATCTGCCCCGATGTGTCCTGTAATTAGTGGAATATCCTCAGATCTGGCAGTCTGTATAATAGGGATTAACTATACCTGGAACAAGGTTGATGTTTTGTCCTTTATGATGAGCGACAGTAAAGAGCACTGAATGTAGTAGACGTGGGGTCAAATTTTTTATATTTATATTTTTCACAAAAATTTTCTTTAAAAAACTATAGTTAAATTTCAAATTTATTGGACACTGAAATGCATAAATACATGAATATTATTTTAAGAAAAATTCCAATCAATTTTATGAGTTATATTTGTATTGTAAAGAGAAATTTCAGGTTCATAATAAGATATTTCACATATACCCTTTTCTTAGTGCACAAGATATAAGATAAAGTCGCAGGAAGTCAGGAATAGATTATTATATTACATAAAGTCATCTCCAAGCCATCAATATGATTTGGCAGTAGACACCTATAAAATGAAATCAAATTAGTTTTTGTGTCCATCTCAAATTCTGGATAATATCCAGAACAACAACTTCAACACATTCTCTGTGTAGTGGATCTGGTTATCGCATATCATCTACTATTCATTTGAATGGGAGCTAAGCTGCAGTGACTTGATTCAGCCACTATACTAATAACTGAGCTGTCTGCTTCTTGTTACATTGCCTGTAGGACCACCCACCATCTTTAGACATCAGGTGCCGCATGTACTCTTTCTGCATAGCTAAAGGATCTCCTACTTCTGCATGGATCACCGGAGTAGGATGGGTTTCCGCCTGTCACAGACAGCCAGAGACCCCAGAGGGAAGGCAGAAGTGAATTCTTACCGCTGCTGCCTTTTCCGTTCTTCAATACATAGTTTGAACGAGGTGCTGCCACTATGGACCCAGTGGTAAGCTACATGCACATGATCATGGGCTAATTTTTAAGGAGCCCTGAAGTAAGCAGCTCCCTCGCCCTTCCCCAGGGCTAGCTTTATCAGAACCTTCTGATAAAGCTAGCAAACACTGCACTACATAGCTCTCTCCTCTGCTTCTGCCCCTCCAACACTATATGCTGGCGGTGACCGCCAGGCTTCAAGCGGCAGTCACCGCCTCATTGCACCGCCCCTTCATGAATTCGCCGGACCACTGTGAGCTTGGGCCGGCATTCTGAGGGCTACATAGGTGTTTACTAGCTTTATCAGAAGGTTCTGACACTGCTACATCTGGGGTAGGGCTAGGAAGCTGCTTACTAAAGTTGATAACTAGATAGATTATTGGGATGACAGGACTTTTTTAATGCGGTAAAATCTGATGACAGGTTCTCTTACAAACCTTTTTAGGCCACATCATTATGGAGTTGATGATTCATAACGATGTGGTTTGAGATGAACACTTTCATAAAGTATGAGTTATTAAAAAAAGAATGCGACTTTTCTGCTTCAAGTTCCTGCAGGTGGCCCCGATATTCAGAAGGATCCTCAAGTACAGGTAATGAAGTCTAGAATGTCTCAACCTTTGTGTAGATAAAAGATTCTTTATACTGTGTTAGCCAGTGGTTAAAGTTGAGAGTCCTCAGTTGTTGATACTTTTTCTTGGCTAACTAAAAAGGATGATGAATTCAAAGCTTTGATGACAATTTGTCTTATACCATGCCTGATGAAGAGACCTAAGTAGACTCAAAAGCTTTGATTTATCAGCATCCTTTTCAGTTAGTCAATAAAAGGTATCAACAACTGAGGACACTCAACTTTCAGCTATTCAACCTTTGGGAGACACCATAATTACCAGTTTATCAGCCTCTTCATGATGGGCTACTAAAGTGAAAACGAAATACCATGTGCTTGGCTCAAGTGCTCGGAGGTTCAGTTATAAACTGAAAATATTATGAGTAGTGGGATACAAGACGTCTTACATTTCATGCTTAGTAGCCCTCGCATTCCCAGGTCCACATTAATAGAAAAGTAATTGGAGCCCCATTCATTTTCCACATTTTTATTGAATTCCAGAAATGTTATCCATCCGTTTCTCTGGAGGTTTCTACTTTTTGATTGATTGCTTCTAAATTACCTCCCCGGTTGAGCTCAGGTATTGTACATTTCAGCTCAGCAGGAGTCAGTAAGATAAAGCGGCAATTACTTTGTGTATATTAATCTTTTACATAATAAATCCATTATTTAACATTTAAGAACGGTTTAATTAAACATAGCGAAGGTACAACGCTATCGAGCCACGTCGGAAAAATGCTCCATGAAATATTTATAATGCCCGAAAATAAAAACCGAGGAAGTTGGGAAGTCAAAGGTGTCGGAATGATTGTATTTGTTCTGACTATATCTTAGCCATTGGCCTTCCGATAACATGACATTCACATAAAGAAGGGTAACTAATTAGATCTCCAGAGTCTTATGACAGTCTTCCAGAACTTTCCTTTATACTTTTCAAGAATTACTTTTCACTGTCCAAAGTCTTATTTTGCATTCAAAGTAGGTTAAGAAATATTGTAAGTGTATTTCACAGGAACATTGACAGGTATACAGTGACGGACTATCTGCTCAGGGTTACATAGGAGAATATATTATCTTATTATTATTCCTAATATCTCCTGTAATGTTAGTATCCTGGGCAAATTACTCACACACTAATTTGTGACATGCCTTCAAAAAAACTAACCACAAATCTATCCTTAAAGGGAACATGTCATATTGAACAGTATGGCCCATATTTATCGAAAAAACACTGCAGTCTGTACTATGTGCAGTTACCTGTATAGTGTGCAGGGGGCGCCAGATTCAAAAATTGTGGTGAACGTTCTTCATGAATCTGGCGCCCCCCAGAATGCACCATTTTTTGGTGCACTTTGTTCCTGCAGCAGAATTGTGGCGCACGTCGGACAGAATTGAGGCGTATGGTCCGATAAAGAAGTAACTCGCCCCTGTATGTGAACATTTTTTCTGTCTTTTCGGAAACAGGACAGAAAACTGGTGCAAACACTTTAATAGATGTGGACCTATGTCTTACATGTTGGCATCCTGATATAGAGCAAGAGGAACTAAGCAGATAATACATACAGTAGTAAGTATGCTTAACTACTACTGCTTTATAACATTCTGCATGTAGAAAGGACATTTTGTACATCACCTTAGCTACTCCTGCTGCTTGCAAATAGGCACTTTTTACAATTGCTTAGCCCCTCCTGTTCTATAATATGCTGTCTGCAGATAGGACACTATAAGCAATCTGCTTAGCTCCCCTGCCTGTTGCCTGCAGAAACAACTCCTTGGCTCCTCCTGCTCTATACCATGCTGCCTCTAGAAAGGGCACAATATACAATCTGCTCAACTCCCCCTGCTCTATAACATGCTGCCAGTAGATAGAACACTATTTACAATATCCTCAGGAGAATATATTATCTTATTATTATTCCTAATATCTCCTGTAATGTTTGTATCCTGGGCAAATTACTCACACACTAATTTGTGACATGCCTTCAAGAAAACTAACCACAAATCTATCCTTAAAGGGAACATGTCATATTGAACAGTATGGCCCATATTTATCGAAAAAACACTGCAGTCTGTACTATGTGCAGTTACCTGTGTAGTGTGCAGGGGGCGCCAGATTCAAAAATTGTGGTGAACGTTCTTCATGAATCTGGCGCCCCCAGAATGCACCATTTTTTTTTTTTGGTGCACTGTGTTCATGCTGCAGAATTATGGCGCGCGTCGGACAGAATTGTGCCGTATGGTCCGACTAAGCAGTAACTTATCCCTGTATGTGAAAATTTTTTCTGTCTTTTCGGACACAGGACAGAAAACGGGTGCAAACGCTTTAATAAATGTGGACCTATGTCTTACATCATGATAGAGCAAGAGCAGCTAAGAATATTATGCATAGTAAGTATGCTCAACTCCTCCTGCTTTATAACATTCTGCCTGCAGAAAGTTAACTCCTTATCTCTTCCGACTCGACAAAATGCTGCTTGAAAATAGGACACTTTCTACAATCTGCTCAGCCCCTCCTGCTCTATAACATGCTGCCTGAAGAAAGGACACTATGGGGGTCATTTACTAAGGGTCCGAATCGCTATTTGTCGTTGCGTTTCCTGAATATTACCGTTTTGCGCCAAATTGGCCCGGGTTTTTGGCGCACGTGATCGGATTGTGGCGCCGGCATGTGCACGATGGAAATGGGGGGCATGGCCGTCGGAAAACCCGACGGATTCGGAAAAACCGCCGTATTTAAAAAAAAATGTGTCACACTTGACACACGCTTACCTGCACCCAGCAACAGATGGTGAACTCCAGCGGACTACGGCGGACTTCAGCACAGAAGCGACACCTGGTGGACATCGGGCGCACTACCTTAGTGAATCCCGGCCGGACCCGAATCAGCGTCGAAGAACCCGCCGCTGGATCGCGACTGGCCCGGGTAAGTAAATGTGCCCCTATATGCATTCTGCTCAGCTCCCTCTGCTCTATAACATGCTGCCAGTAGATAGAACACTATTTACAATATTCTCAACTATCCCTGTTCTATAACATGCTGCCAGTAGATAGAACACATATATACCATGGACACCTCATTGTCTTGTCTTAATATGAAATGAGTCCTCTTAGGGACTGGGATGACAATGTTCCTTCTCTGAGACGCTCTTGGTACAGGTTGCCCACTGCCCCGTGGCACGAACTGGCGCTGTACGCCTTGGAGGTTCTTGCCTGCCCTGTCCTGCCCTGAGCGGGTTATCATCACCGATAAGCGTACACGCCTGTCGACTGACAGCGCTGACGCTTATCAAGATGAATAAAGCCTGGATTTCTCAGGATTTCCATTCTCCACCAGGTGAAAGAAGCTCAACCTGAATAATTTATGCACTCTTCCTCCTCATTTTCCTCCTTCTCCTCCTCTTTGTACACTAAAGCAGAGGAAACTGGCTATTTTTTGCCAGGGCCCACTGGCTCTAGCTATAGTACTCTATGTATTTAATTTTTCTGGAGGGCCGCCTACCCGGTCCTCTGTTTTAAACAATTTTTGGGAGTGCCACATACAGGCACTCAATCTATTTCATTTTTCTGGAGGACCACCTACCTGCTCCTCTGGTTTGAAAACTTTTTTGGACTGCCACATACAGGCACTCAATCTATTTCATTTTTCTGGAGGGCCACCTACCTGCTCCTCTGGTTTGAAAACTTTTTTGGACTGCCACATACAGGCACTATCCAAATTAAATTGTCTCCATAGCAGCCTCCACACGTCTTCTTTTTAGCTGCCTACACACGTTGTCTCCATTGCTACCTCCACACGTCATCTCCATAGCTGCCTCCAAAAGTCGTCCATATAGCTGCCTCCATACAAACGAGCTGTGTCAGGCAGAATTTTGGATTGTTTTCATGGCTTCCACATCAAACTTGTTAACTTTGTCGCCACCCTGCTGTGTTATCCACAAAATATACTGGCAAACTTTTATCATTTACCGATATTATTTCAGCGCTTCTTGCGCATCTGTTTACATTCCCCTCACCCACCATAATCCAAACAAAAGGTTCTTAGAAGTGCTGTTTGGGGAGGAGCCGAGAGACAGGGGCTTGGACAGGCGAAAGCTCGCCTGGAAGCGGACCGCCAGCTCCATCCCAAGATTAGGCAGCCTCAGAGGCATCCATGCATGCTGCCCCTGCTGGTTCCTGTCCATTTCACCTCCATGATCCTCCACATCGTCCACCAATGTCTCCATGCGGAAATTTCAACTCTGTATACCGCAGACGCTGGAGCGCGAGCGGATATACAGCACATCATCCACTTATCAAGCAAGCTGTGTCAGGCAGAATTTTCGGGTGTTTCACCAGATACATAATGGAACTCGGCCCATCTGTCGCTGCCATGCTGGAGACCTGAAGTTGGAATCATAGCAGCGCAATATGAATGCCCCATACTGTCGCTCTTAATCATGGAAGTCGTCTCCATGGCTGCCTCCACATGTCGTCCCCTTATCAAACGAGCTGTGTCAGGCTCATTTTTCGGGTGTTTCACCAGATACGTTATGGAACTTGGTCACAATGTCGCCACCATGCTGTGTTATCGACTAAATATACCGGGAACCTTTTGTTCACATAGGAAATCATTTCAGCGCTTCTTGCTCACCTCCTATGGTTCCTCTCTGCCACCCATTGGTTTGAAGCCTGAGTCCATTTAGGGTATGTCGCCATGCCACTCTCTAGCATGCCGCCACTGCCGCTGCCTCTGCATGCCGTCCCCTATAGTGTCAGGGTCAATTATTGGATGTTTTAGATGCTATCTAGCTTCATTCTGTCACTCTGTCATGGCCATGCTGTTGCCCATAATTTTGGCATAATGGTGCGATTAAGCAGCCTCAGAGGCATCCATGCATGCTGCCCCTGCTGTTTCCTGTCCATTTCCGTGGTGTTTCCATCCTTTTCTGAGGTTCCCAGGTGTTTGGCCAAGCTTCCCTGTGCAGAGCCTTGGTCCCCTTGAAAAATGCTCGAGTCTCCCATTGACTTCAATGGGGCTCGTTATTCGAGGAAAAGTTTGTCTCGAATAACGAGTACCCGAGCATTTTAGTGCTCGCTCATCTCTAAAAATAAAGAATTTTTAAAAAATTTTGCCAAATTTAGTTTTTTTTCATAACTAAACACAAAAGATTTCATCCAAACTAATTTGAAGTACAATGTGTCACGAGCAAACAGTCTCAAAATCCCCTGGATATCTCATAGCATTCCAAAGCTATAACCACTTATAGTGACACATGGCAGATTTGAAAAATGGGACCGCGCCCCTAAGGCCAAAAGAGGCGGAGTCAATGCTGCATTTACATTGAATTTTTAAATGTTGATAATAATGTAATTATTCAAATAACCTGTTGCGTCTTTTTTCATAGCGTTTTTGTATTCGTAGAATAAGCATTGTATTTGCATATTGGCTTTTCCAATGGGTTTTTGGTTAAAGTGTCTTAACTTGGAGTTTTTAACCCCTGCGGTTTTTTGTCTGTGTCTTTAAGGTGTGTATTTATTGCATTTTTCAAAGCAATTGCGTTTTTTGAAAACGTGTGCATTTGTGGACTGCGTTTAGAAATGCATGTGATTACACGCACAAACAGCAGGGAGAAGAAGATCGCTGCATTTTTACAAATTCCAAGAGACACAGCTAAATGTGACCACAGCCTGAGGGCACGTTCACACGTTGCGCTTTGGTTGCGTTTTCATTGCGTTTTAAAATGTATTACAACAGCTGAGATGAGTTGATTTGCCTAATAACATTACTGTTAACGTTTCCGTTCACAAAACGCATTGTAAGCGCGATGTTAACGTATGCGTTAACAATGCGTTCATGCATGCGTTTTGACAATGCATGTGTTAACATTGCGTTAACAAATGTAAATGTAATGTAATTAGTCAAATCACCTCTCCTCGGCTGTTGTAATGCGTTTCAAACGCAATGAAAACGCAGTACAAAGCGCAACGCGCGAACGCGCCGCAGGGTGATGTCACACAAGGTGTTTTGAATGCGTTTTTGGCCCGTTTTTAAGCAGTCAGGTTTGACCAATTATCTAAATTCAAACCGGTCAAAAACGGATGCGTTTTCAAAAACTGCATGCATTTTGTAACGCATGCGTTTTTTGACTGACTGCTTAAAAACGGGCCAAAAACGCATTCAAAACGTGGCATTTTTAGGCCGTTTTTAGTTAGTGCGTTTTAAGATCGCATCCGGTTTTTATAAATGCATGCGTTTTTTGAAAACACATGCGTTTTTCCGGTTTTTCGAATTTGCGCATTTAAAAATGATCTAAAAACGCACTAACTAAAAACGTCCAAAAAACGCAATGTGTGACATCACCCTTAGGCCACGGTCACACGTACTGCAAGGTGTCAGTTCATAAAGCGACGCTAGCACACATTGAGGCCGCGGTCACACGATCCGCTAGGCGTCCGTTCATAACGCGACGCTAGCGCACAGGGGGTACACGTCATCGCCATAGCTGCCTCCAAAAGTCGTCCATATAGCTGCCTCCATACCTGGTCCCCTTATCAAACGAGCTGTGTCAGGCAGAATTTTGGGTTGTTTTCATGGCTTCCACATCAAACTTGTTAACTTTGTCGCCACCCTGCTGTGTAATCCACAAAATATACTGGCAAACTTTTATCATTTACCGATATTATTTCAGCGCTTCTTGCGCATCTGTTTACATTCCCCTCACCCGCCATAACCCAAACTTATAAGGACGCTACTACACTTGATCTTATACAAAAGGTTCTTAGAAGTACTGTTTGGGGAGTAGCCGAGAGACAGGGGCTTGGATAGGCGAAAGCTCGCCTGGGAGCGGAGCGCCAGCTCCATCCCAAGATCCAACTAACATAGTTTTAATTGCAGCACCTTTAATCTACTACTAGTTCACTGCCATCATACATCGTCCCCTTATCAAACGAGCTGTGTCAGGCAGAATTTTCAGGTGTTTCACCAGATACATAGTGGAACTCGGCCCATTTGTCGCCGCCATGCTGGAGACCTGAAGTTGCAATCATAGCAGCGCAATATGGATGCCCCATACTGTCACTCTTAATCATGGAACCATTTCTGTAAAAACAATTAAAAATAGAACCACTATGCTATTCCATTATTCCTAGGTGAAATATTCAAACGACCTGTTTTTTTTTCAAGGTAAACGCTTCTGGCCCCCAGGCCCATTTTGGGTGGGGAAGAGCCGAGAAACAGGGGCTTGGACAAGCGAAAGCTCGCCTGGCAGCGGACCGCCAGCTCCATCCCAAGATTAGGAACCCTAGGTGGATCCATGCATGCTGCCCCTGCTGTTTCCTGTCCATTTTGCCTCCACGATCCTCCACAGCGTCCACCAATGTCTCCATGAGCAACTTTCAACTCTCTATACCCCAGACGCTGGAGCACGAGAGGATATGCAGCACATCATCCCCTTATCAAACGATCTGTGTCAGGCAGAATTTTCAGGTGTTTCACCAGATACATAGTGGAACTCGGCCCATCTGTCGCCGCCATGCTGGAGACCTGAAGTTGCAATCATAGCAGCGCAATATGAATGCCCCATACTGTCGCTCTAAATCATGGAAGTCGTCTCCATGGCTGCCTCCACATGTCTTCCCCTTA